>OZ038475.1:121562277-121567277 GCA_964036315.1 Acanthosepion esculentum
GGTAATGCCATTACTCTTTCACTCACTCCTCAAGGACACATGGCACATTGGATAAAGGCGTTGGTTAGATACAGTGACAGGGCCCAAAGAGTTAAATACCCGGTTAAGGCAGTGTAGAAGTTAGAGAGTGGAATTAACAGGAGACAACTGATAACTGACATCCATTAAACATGGCACTTAGAACTAGAACAGGTTACCCCAGTTAGCCAAAAAAAGGGTTCAGTTCGACATTCCAACCACCTGAAGATGGCCGGAGCGTACAACGGCCGAAACGTTGTAATAGATACGGCGATGAAGATGAGGACAATAGTCCGAATAATGTAAATAGTGAGATCTAGAAGAGTTGAGGTTCAGGATCACTTTCATTTCAAAGATTTGATAGGAAAGATTTTATCAGTTCAAAACTGTTTTTCCTGAGACACCGTAATTATTCAGCTCGTCGAGATGGAGAAAACCCTTATGCCAAAACCTGTCGAAATATTTCGTGATATCCAAGGCTACAGCCTGGGATTCACCATTCTTATCTTGATTGTTTATTACACTCTTTGTTCCAAAAGCGTTAACACGTCTTGTTGGAAATCAGTTATCCTTAAATATTGTAGTAGTCTCATATTATTTGCATTAGATTGAATAATATATCATCTATTCTAATTTCGCATAATCAAAACTTTTAATTTGGATAAAAAAACATTTCATTTCTAAAGATTTAGAAACAAACAGTTCATACATGTTATTTTACGAATTTTTTTTCAATTATTTTCTGCATTTTCAATTATAACTTACATATTTCAATAAACAATGAATTATTTATCTGTTGACATTTAATCAGGTTAAAATAATGTAACGTCACTGTGATCTGAGCCAAATTAACACACAGTATTGGAAGAGATTTCTGAAACAATTACAAACTCAAAATAGAGCGTTATTTGAATTCTTCATACGTTGTACTCTTGCTTTTCTCAAAACATAATTTTCAAAATGTATCCACTGGCAAAGTGATTATATAGCTAACGACTTAAACTAACGTGCACTGATTACAAATCGATAATCGAGCAAATTATTTAATGGAACATAAAGAGTATTTCTTTGCTGGAATGATGCAGTGTTTGGTTTGGGGTAAATGACTCTAATGACCAATTTAATTGCGCTCTCATTACATGTTCATTGCAAGACAACAATGTCACCTGCGTAAATGGAAATCTTATTTCAATTTCTATGTTGTCTCTGCTTCCTGTTTTTTTTTATCGGCCACCAGTTTGCAGCTTTTCATACTATTTTTTAGCAAATAAAATGCCCAAGAGCCACTCAAGGTAAACGGATACCGAATGGCATTTTTGTCAATGGATAAAAAAGAGGGGTAAAGATCTGCATGTTATGATGATATTCAAGATAAATAAAAATGTCAAATTACCTGGAAAAAATACAATGAAGTTATTAGGAAATTACTTGAAATTAATGCTTACAAGAGATCACAAGTGCAGCTATTAGTTACATTTGCGGTTTTTCTTAACTTTCAAATGTCAGTTCACCTGGAAAAATACAATGAATTTATTAAGAAGGTCAGTTGAAATTAATGCTTACTAAAGATCACAGGAACAGCTATTAGTTACATTTTGTGTCTTCTTTGAACTGGCAAACGTCAATTCACCTGGAAAAAAGCAATGAAGTTATTAAGAAGATCAGTTGAAATTAATGCTTACAAGAAATCATAGGAACAGCTATTAGTTACGCTTTGGGTCTTCCTTGAACTATCACATATCAATTTACCTGGAAATATACAATGAAGTTATTAAGAAGGTAAATGGAAATTAATGTTTACAAGAGATCACAGGTACAGCTATTACTTACGTTGTGTGTCTTCCTTGAACGGTCAAATATCAAATTACCTGGAAATATGCAATGGATTTATTAAGAAGGTGAGTAAAATTAATGCTTACAAATGTCCAGCAGCTTCACTCCTTCGTAGTCAGACTATGAACCTTTCAGCCCACCCACACATTTAACTCAACTAGTAATACCCTGAAGAATTGAATGGTTTTCTAATTTTTATTTTGAATTTAATTCTTATGCTAATGCGTGAATAAGCTCTTTGCGACATCCACGACTATAAAATACTCATGAAAAGTGCCTTATTGCCTCGTTAAATATTTGTGTTTAAAAACTTTAAATAAACTATTAAATTAGAATCATAAATATCAAAGTAGGTCATTATTTAAAAGTGTAAGACGGTACAAATGCAAATATTAGGAACTTACAAAATTTTACGTTTCGATGAAGCTAATTTTAAACAAATGTGTGTATTACCACCTCCTTTGTCTCCCCTTTCATTATTTTCATGTTTACTTTCACTTGTATTCTTCCTTTTCTTGTTTCGTTCTTTAAAACCCAAACAGTCTCATTGAAATAGATTTGCTTTTACCTATTATCGCAATCAAACCTGAATAGACGATTGTTTATCTGAGATTTTGGAACAGCGGCAGGCACGCTATTACTGAGCGTAACGTAATGATAAGTAACTAAGTAACAATCAGAATTTATAATATGATTGTTACTTGTTGTGGCGGTTAAGCGAAGGTTTTCAGGCTTATCTTAAAAGAATTTGTTAAAGAAAGTCGTCAATATATTATTTAATTCGGGGTTAGTTCCCATCAATATTATCTAAATCCATTGATAAATATTGGCTTGGTCTGGCAAAATATGACAAGTTCAGAAACGAACAGAAAACACAACTGGATCGGCTAAATTGAAGAGTTTTATAACTACTACTGGAGATGGAGGGCGTTCCCTTCAAGCACGATTTTAGGAAGTCCCTAATTTTATTTTACCTGCCCGTTATATGGCTCTATCTTAATAACGGTCTGTTAAACGAACTCGATAAGCATTCCATGATGTCTCAAGAATAATTGAGTCATATTCAAATAAAATGTTCTTTTACTAATTTTATGTTAATGCCCCATGAACTTCCGACTAATAATCGATCACACCATTTTACTAAACAGCTGGACATGTTTATTTAGTATAAGCCAGATTATTTCGTGTATAAGGCACACAATCTATACCATTAAGCGTTCTCGATATATAGTAGTACAATCTGTGCCTAAGAAGATTGGTCTTTTTTACTGTGGTGTGATTTATTCATGTGTATTTGCAATTTTTATTCAGTTTGACAACATACTGCATGTCTGGGAAATTCGGTAAGACTTGATTTTTCTTTATATGTATCCTCCGTATATTTTTTGCAGTATTTCAACATTACATCAGCAGAGGAAATGTTTGAAAATGTTTCCTCTTTTTCATCATTTATTATTGCTGAAAGTATTAATATTTAGAAGAAGAATCAGGGATACATTACATTTTTTACACTGCGATTACGCAAAATAGAAAACAACAGTTTAATTTTGACATTGCCAAAATGGTGAAATGCATTCGTCATAAAAATATGTAAATAAATCAGTGTATCATCTATGATACTGTTGTGGATTCCGGGGAGGGAATGCTCATTTTCGATATTCTTTTGTCAATGTGTTGTGGATTCCGGGGAGGGAATCCTGCCCAAATAAATAACAACGCCAGTACTTGAAATAGGAAAATAAGTGTATTGAACGTAACAATACAAACTTGAAATGAAGATTAGTAGTCCAGGAATACTTGTTAGTAAACGTATATGTACAAGTCTCTGTAATTGAAGCCGTAATTCTCTCACTCTCTCTCTCCCTCTCTCGTCAGTCTTATTCTCTCTCTCTCAATCTCAACGTATCTCATGGTGAAAACCAGATGTACCCCACGTATCTCTACTCTGTCAGAATAAGTATACTTTAGACAAGTCCATCTTGTGTAAAAAGGGGAGAGCCCCCAGAACAGATACCACAATTCATTTAGAATTAGGTCTTTATATCACTGTTCCAGGTGTTACTTAAACATACTGTTATGGTCCAAGTTCCTTGTACCACGGTGATGGTCCAAGGTAGAACCAATGAAGAATAACTGGAACACAGGTATGGAATAACATAGATATATTACAAACAGAAATATGTACAAAGAAGTAGAAGTATTAGTAATGACTATCAGATTTGGCAAGAGTGAACTATTTTGTCTCGACAAGTATCACTATTCCAATGTCTTACAGAAATCGTCTGACTGCTGACTGTCTCTGACTCCTGCTCCCTCTTGAGGCGCAGTATCTTTGATGTCCGGAATAGTCCATTATTATTATGGGTAAGTTCCCATGACACATACTAAAATGAATGTGGACAGTGGATAAACATTTTCAAAGAATGTTATTGAAAATGTTATTTTTTTTCATTCCAAATCTTTCTTAACATTCAAATAATATTATACATTTTAATTCGAATTATTTATATTCAAAATATCTGTCATATCCAATATTTGTTTTTCGAAAGATAACGTTATTTTATTTTCTTCCTAAAATAATAATAATTTAAATTTATTTTAAATTTTTCCATGTCGAAATGTCATTAATTTCTTCACAGAAAATTAATTTTATTCCGCAATATTTATATTTAATTTAATTAATTTGTAAATTTTGGAGACATTTTCAAACAGCAGTGTTTAAAAGTAGCAATGTCGCCACCGGAAAGAGTTTTCCTTAAAATCTGTCTGCCGTTCTAACGATGTTATTGAACAAAACGTTAGCAGGATGATAAACAATTTAAATCTCTAAATGGCTTTCATATTTTTCTATCATATATACTTTGTGAGGATATTTCATATTTATTTTATCATTTATGAAAAATCATATCATTTTCCCTGTTTATTATTCATCGTCTGTTCTATTTAAGGTCGACTGGTTGATTGCTAGATGCATTTCAGATTCTTATATTTTTGAGGTGAATATGTAAAAATTGTTTTTACTCATGTTAAAACATAATTCGAAATAAGCAAAAGAAAAGGTTGAACAAGAAAATTTTCAAAGTTCTCAAAAGTAGGATTCCATATTGGAACTGCAAATAATAAAAAAATAATCGCCTAAGGATAAACAT
>OZ038475.1:121572277-121592277 GCA_964036315.1 Acanthosepion esculentum
TAATGCGGAACGAAATCGAGCCCTTATACACGGGGTCGGCATAGCCTCGTTTGGGTTCCTCTCCACCCGAAAGGAGAGAGTTCGACCAGCACACCTAGATATCCAACTAATTGCCGAGGCAAGGTTATTTACTTTACCTCGTCACGAGGCAGAATTTGGCACAAGGCCAATTTTTAATCCGGAACGAAACTGAGCCCGTAGGCTCGGGCAAAAATTTCCCTTACACCAGGTATACAGGGGTTGGGTAGCTTCGGCATAGTCTCGTTTGGGTTTCTCTCTGCCCAAAGGCAGAAATCTCCACCAGCACAGCTGGAGACAAATCTCCAACTATTTGCCAAAGCTCACTATATATGGCTATTGACATTGTCACTCTACATAGGCGATAGGGAGTGTGGGACATTACATTACTACACAATGTAACCCAAATACTTACCCCTTACCTGCATAGGTATATGCTTCAAGAATCACATCGGATGCATGAAGACCATATATAAGGTATATGTCCTAAATATATTTACGTGCATAGGAATGATACAGCTTAATTTATAATTATGTACATTAAGAGATTAACGAGAAGAAAATCCAAATACAATACCAATACTCTGTAATAAATTAGTTAATGCGTGGTAGATGTGTTCGGAATAGAGTTTTCAGCAACCCCAAGAAACGATTTTTCTCCTCTTATTAAATTCTTAAAGTATGCTTTCATCTTATTCGAAGCTATTGGATCTTTCTCTTTGGTATATCGGAATTCACATTATATCTATTTTTATCCAGTGGAAATAATATCAAGTAAACTTATTATCTGTTTAATTCTGAGTTTGGTCGCGGGTACAGAAAAACTTGGGAATCCAAACCGCGAATAAGGAGGAACCATTTTATTTACTAGACTGAGAATTTACCCTGGCCCAAAGCAACAACAAACTATTTCGTCGAACGATTAAAGTCATTACACGAGCAATCATTTACGAGACAAACTTGTTAACCATTACTGCAGGCACATGTTCAAATTGAAAAGTAGATGACTAAACTATTTTATGGAAATCAATGATTCTGATTTTTTGCAATTTTATAGAAAAAACAGATTTAAAAAAAAAAAGTTTTCTGTGTTTGTTGCTTCTATAATTGGTATTTCTGAAAGAAGGTTTTTCATGTTCCCTAATCAGACATTCTAACAGATTTTGGCAAAATACAGTACATAATTGAAGAATTCGAAAAGGCGATTGCTTAACGCAAAAAAAAGAGAAAATCTCAAAATCCTGCCAATTTAAGGGAAGAGAAATTGTTATATAGAAAGAATGTGTTTCTGCCAACATTTGAGTTTGAAGAGAGATCGCCAGTGAGCAAACACAGACGATCCCGTTATTGAATTTAGTAGACCGTGTGGTCATAGAGGAAAGGCATATAAGTAGAAAGTAGCTGACGAGTAACGATCTCTGTTTTTAGTCTATTACAATATAGATCGCTATTTCTATTCTATCCTCTATTACTATATGGACCGCTATTTCTCAATAATATTCACTATACTATTTCTCTATTTGGTGGTTACTTTTTGAGCGAGTATTATGAGGAAGAACTATTAGTCGAGTGCTATTCGAAAGCGTCTGACACCAGCATCGTGCAACGACGTACTATATGAGCATCTGCGATTACAAAGTCTCTACTACAACAAGCATTACGAAATTGACAACGATTATTCGTTGACATTAGACGAAGTGACAACTAGTGTTAGTTGCCATCACAAAAAAAAATTGGAGTCCCATTAGGTCTGATTGATTGTTTCCTTTTCTACGTTTTGTCAAGTTATTTAAAGCCAGAAATATTTTTAGGTTGTAAGAATCTTTTTGGAGATATAATGGTTTAGCTATAAAAACTTACTAATTACCCCACTGTAGGGGCGGAGAAAGAGGTGTATTAATAAAGTAAATAAATGTAAGGAACCATAAGGGATCTGGAACTCCATTAACAATTCCCGGTCATTACCCTTTCTATTATACGCACCTCCACGCTTACATCACCTGGTATTCCCAACCGATCAGTCATCTAGTTAGTGACCACGTTGGACGTTGCTTGTCTTCGGAAAATGATGAAGACGACATGAAAACTTGCATTTGGTGTTCTATCCAAAGGAAATAAAAGAACTTCAAAAAAAAATTACCGATAAAGCCATTCCCTTGAAAAATGGACTTAACAAAATATATTTCGATGTGTGGCATGACATTTAATGAGATCTTCCATTACATCTCTTGCATTCTGTATGCCGTGTGAGTTTTAAGTTTTCCAAATCGATTTATTTTATTTTTTTTATATCAAGTAAATAAATTAAATTAAATATTTGCAATAAGAAAAATACTTTGTTGCATTTCCATAACTATTATAAATTGACGACAGGGAGGTTTTGTTTTCTTTTTTTCTAAAATAGCTGATTATATGCCGTTTTTTAGTTGTCTTTCCACGCAATGTAATTCTCTTTATTCAAAAATCTCCCATAAATTAAAATTCACTTCTGTGAAACTTTATGTGAGGAATATTTGTTGATTTAAAGTATAATTAATCTGATTTTTTAAAAATATTTTTTTACTTTGAGTTTAAAATAACACAGAAATGCCTTTTTAAAACAAAGAGTAGTTGTATATTTTACGGACACTAGCCAACAATATGATTGACGAGCGATGTGCTGATGAAGTTGTTGAAATCTTTTCCAAAGCCATGTGTTTTTCACCGGAAGAATGGCGCTAAAACATCAATCGTAAATATTGTGAAGAATAAACAATATATTTAAACAAAATATCTATCGTGATAGATAGGAATAAAAATGTTATTCAAATAATAAAATAATGTTTTGGTGTTTTATCTTAATAATAATATCAACGTTTTTACGATAAAAACTTTTCCTTTATTGAGTTTGCGGCCCTTTTTCATCATGCTATGCTGTTTTCTCAGCGAATTAGTGGAGATGCCTACATTAAGGCTTCACATTCTTCTTTCTCCCGGCCAAACAGCCACTTATTAAATATCTTTCATTCTAAAAACACGGAAAATCTAAGTATGTGTGACAACAACACAGTCTTTACATTTCAAACATAGTTTATTTTCTATATGAAAATGTAGACAGGAACATTGCATTAGAATGCTTTTCTAACTTTATACATGGAAATGAGGCTTTTTTAAAACTTCAAATTTGCATCTGGTTACCAACATTAGTTTTAAGTACTCAACATGTAATTTATTTTCATTACAGGTATTTTTCGTACATACGTCTGTACTCTCAATAGGTAATCATTACAATGAAATTATATTTTGTAAGGCCTTTGGGCAGGTGTTTAATAAATCCGTTTTGAATAATTATATTATATGTAAATATTACATCTTGAGGCGTTGCAATTTGGCTTGCATCTCTAAAGAGCACAAATTATTTAGCAAATAATATAAATAGATTTAGTGAATACTTTAGAGCAAGACTTCACAGGCACTTTCTACACAGCAGGATGATGTGCTGAATACAAATTCAGATATTCAAGCCTGACAATCACTTTAGGTTGATCACTGTTGAAGCGATGTCTCCACAAATGCTCCTCATAGTTGTTCGTGTATTGCTTTCGAAGTCTGCGTAGGCAGGTTTGTTGACAGGTTGCAAAGGTTTTATTGATAGTTCCTTTGTCAATCCAATTGTTCTATACACATTGAGTAAGCACTTTATTAGCTTGCACATGCGTGTCAGCTGTAAGTTAGAAAGAAGCACGAACGAGAAAGAAATATGTCCAAAAGTGCGTATTATGACATGCAATGAAAAATTACTCTAGTAACTTCAATGCTTTTTCTTTGAGCCGGACTAAAGTTATATAAAATGAGAAATATGATAAAATATAAAAATAAAAAAAAACATAACAGACTAACAAAGCCAAAAGAAAAAAAAAACATTTGGGAGGAGAAGAAAAAAATAACTCTGAAATGAAGATTTCGTAAAGAAACGCCCAAACATTTGAGAGAATCAAGTAAAAAGCCGAAGAGTTGATCGGAATTTTTGCTTTCTTTCCACAGATAACTTCAATAAATGAGCGAATGAGTTTACTCCACCCAGACAACGAATGTCTTCATAGAGATATTGATGTTCTCATTAGATCTTGCTAATTAGCTCACAGAAGCCAATGGATATTTCGTCAAAATATAATTTTAATAATATCAATAAATTTCCACTTCCACCACATGGATGAAAATAGAAAAAAATGGTTTTATCACTCTTCTTCTTATTATTATTATTCTTAAAAAACGAAGTGATTATTGACTATGATGAAATTTTCTTACTTTGAAACAAGATGTTCTCATTAGATATATATAATGGAATACTCGTGATTAGCATATAGAAATATTTTCAATAACTTTCTAAGTGATAAATTTAATTTAGGAGCAAAAGTGGTGTTTTGTAAATATTAGATACCCAACATTACCCATCACCAAACTGCCTGAGTTAGGCTTGTGTACATATGTAAGTGGGAAAAATAATCGCTTAGGAGGAATAGGTATATAAAGAATTAGTCTTTCCTGGAAGGAATTTTAAAGGCTGATCAAGAAAATGGCCGGAAGGCAATTTCGCTGATTGATTATATATATATATATATATATATATATATATATGTGTGTGTGTGTGTGTGTGTGTGTGTGTGTGTGTGTGTGTGTGTGTGTGTGTGTGTGTGTGTGTGTGTGTGTGTGCGTCTGTGTGTTTGTGTGCTATATTATGTGTATAAGGCAAAATGAAACTCTTAAGTGCGTACCTTTCATGGTAACTAAATAAATGGACGTGATTAGGGATAATATTCTATATAATTTCTTTCTCGAATACACGTTTTGTTAAATATAAATTGCTTTTTCTGGTAGAAAACAGACATATATATATATATATATATATATATATATATATATATATATATATATATATATATATATATATATATGTATGTATGTATGTATTGAACAATAACAATTAATTAAAAAAAATTGAAATTTTCAGACACACTGGGTTGTAGATTAATATTCTTTCGTTTTTTTTTTATTATTATTTAATTTAGATTCCTCGACTAGTTTCGGCCAACATGACCATCATCAGGAGAAAAATATATTTCTGCTTGCTGGTAGCAGTGAACTACAGAAATTAATGTCTTGATGGAGAAAATGAACTTTTGTCTGTAATTTTCATTTGTTTTTTGATTTGTTTTTTATCTTTTTAACATGAATTTTTTGACATTCCTTGTGTTGGTCAAACAGTCTCTTGTAAGTTATTATTTGACATAAGAGCTGGACGGATTCAGGCTGCTTTGAATTCCCTTGGTCAGTTTGGCAGTTTTATTGGTACCTGGAGAGGGGATAGGTCTCTGTTAAGTGTGTGTGTGTGTGTTATTTGTTTCTTAGGGAGTGAATATATATATATACAGACGTAGGGGCACCATGTGTACTGCAGAATTGGAAGTGCCGTTTCTTGGGTAAGATAGCCTGACGTTGCCCAAACCTCTCCAGGCCGATATTGAATTCAGAAATTTTTCTGCACCTAGAGCGGTTGCCACCCAAGGTTAGAGAATCCTGCCTGTCTATTTACATGAGGAGAAGAAGAAGATGCAATGTTATTAGCACGTAAGAGCATGTAGCAGAATCGAATGGAATTCGAACTCGGCCCTCCGATTCCACAATCCAAGCCGTTATCTATATACATATATATATATATATATATATATATATATATATATATATATATATATATATATATATATATATATATATATATATATATATATATGTTATTTTGTATCTCTTCTATGCCCTTTGTTAAATGATGATTTCCAATGAATGATTCATAATTTATACAAGTTATATTATTTAATTAGTTGACTTACTATACACCAGTATTCGTTTTTCATCAAATCAATCCGGATGCATATCCTCATGGAAAATCTGTGGACTTCAAAGTAAAACGAATAGGTAAATTTCCAGAGGAATTTGCAGGATGATTCTATGTCATCGGATGTTACATCTGCATCGAGTTTTCATTCAACTTTGACAGGAGTTTTTATGTTGATATTTATCTTTTCATGTTTGTTTGTCTTTTAGAGGTTTGGAAAAAAGATTTCTCTGTAGTAATGAATCGCTTGATACATATAGGTTACTATAAAGGGGGTGGATTTGTAATACTTCTCATAATGTTTTTGCTTATTGGCACAAATGTCTGTATTTGAATCTGCCTGCGATTCATGGTAGCAGATTTGACAATTAGTAAAAAATGTTTTAGTTCTGACAACAACGAAATTTTCACATATCTCGAGGTAACAAAAACCGCTATAATTTCATTTTTCTCATTAGATTAGAGATAATGAGTATTTTATTCCCACATAAAAATTCTATCACGAAAAAGAACTGTTGACTTAATGTAGACGATGCGATCGTAAAAGCGTCGATTTCCTAATCAACGTTATAAGCGGACGGCGCTTAACGGGAATTGATTCAAAGGCCAGGTTTAGTCATGTGACGATCACAAACTCTTTTCGCTAGGGAAGGAAAGGATTTTAGAAATTACGTCAATATTTCCGCAAAGGGAACAACAAACAGGCAATATTTTTTTATCACATTATCCAATCCAAAAATGTGTGTATCCTCTTGGAACTTCTGAGAATTGGGATCTGTCAAAAAACTGTGTTCAACCGAATGCATAAAATGTAGATAATGTATTTACGAGATTACCAGAGTGACTACGATGCGAGATGTAGAATTAGACACTTTCTTATATATACGAATGTTGACCAAGACATTAGGTAACTGCAGTAGTTTCCTAGTTGTGTAATAATGTATATTAAGTTTTAGGGATTATTTCCAAGCCACTTCCACAGATTATAGAAAAGAGTTCTAGCTCTAAGTATACTTGCCTTGATACCGTTAGTGGGCACACTTATTTGATACGGCTTTGGTCAGGAAATGTCATAGACCAATGTTTGCTATTGTGCAAGAAGCAAAACAGGAATTCCAAGCATATAATATTTCTATTTCAGTAACAATTTTTCACTCAGGTTAGACATGGTATAATCGAGATTTATGTAACATAATAAAAATGTTAGACTATCTAAACATAAAAATAATTTGTCAATACATTATGAATGAATTGACAACATAAAATAATGTAAAGTGTGTGACATTATCTCAAAAACATGACATTCATTATTTCTCCGAAGTTTAATCTCGTCTGAATAATAAAAATAAATCATCAGTACTGTAGATATAATTAATAATAACCCGCACAAGGAAGACATGTTTTTAAATCAGCTCCGGAGGTATTGCTCGGATGACTTGCAATAGATACATCAATATAAATATAATCCGGCATATGCGAGCACGTACCCACACAGACACACAATCACTCCCACACACAATCACCCCCCGCACATACATACATACATACATACATACATATATATATATATATATATATATATATATATATATATATATATATATATATATATATATATATATATATATATATATACACACACATATACACACACACAGGGTGGCAATAAATTCACTATACAGTTACTTATAATAAAGCAAAGCACTGAAGCAGGTGACTTGTCGACAGCATCATTAATTCATTTAATATTGCATAGTATTTTATTATTATTAAACAGAATTAACATGAAACCTTTTAATCACAAATTTCAGGATTGTTGAGAAATTTCTGTCTTAATTGTTATTGTAACTAATTGTTTATTGACTTTATTTCCAACCTGTATATACATACATACATATATATATATATATATATATATATATATATATATATATATATATATATATATATATATAAAATAGGCAGCATATATTTACATTACAAAGTGTCAATCATACCTTGAATCAATCAGCAATGTGTATGCGATTATTGGCGAAATCACTTGGCTAGTAGACATAAACATAAGAATTCCACTACTGATAATCCTCCGAATGATGAGAACCTCATAATTAAATAAAATAGATATGGTGTATTTTTTATTTCTGGTAGTACTTTCGAATGCTTCATGTTAACAAATAGCTCATACTTAAAAACATCTTTCGGTCGGATAAACACATATAAATCGTCTCCCAGTTTTGATTCTGATGGATAATAAAGCCTGATGATGAATGACATAAAGCATTCGAAAGTACTAGCAGAAATAAAAAATAAAAAAATACACCATATCCATTTTATTTAATTATGAGGATCTCATCATTCGGAGGATTATCAGTCGTGGAATGCTTATGTTTATATCTACTAGCGAATTGATTTCGCCAATAATCGCATTCACATTGCTGATTGATTCAAGGTATGATTGACTCTTTGTAATATATATATATATATATATATATATATATATATATATATATATATATATATATATATATATATATATATATGATGGGTATATTTTTGAAAGGACCACTTTCTAGAAACCTTCAAAACAGACAAGCAAGAACGCCACTGAGACGAGGTTCCATAGTTAAGCTAAATGTTTATCTATACTAGTTTTTACCTGAAGTGGAAAAAATTGATTGGTGATTAGCTGGCATATTTTTGGAATTTCATGTGGAGGATATGTAACTTTATTTTTTTGGTTTTTGTTAATGTGTTTTTAGTATATTTAGGCATTTTTAATTAGTTACATTTGTATACAGAAATTTTATGTCTAACCTGGCCATATATTTTTCTTCATGTATCTAGGTATCTAGTAGGACACCTGGATTTTTTATGAGTGGGGGACTAAATGCGACGTGGAGACGGTTTATGATTTTGCATAGTCAGCCGGCTAGTTTATGTGGGGTGCTCCCTATACCTGATAAGATAGGTCTCATTGGTATGTCCGGGTTGTGTTTTTAGTAGTCCATATAGTGTTTGGGGTGGTATTCAAAGAGTTTAAGCCAGGGAATGTCTTCATTTTTCGTGATTTTTGACGTTGCTTATGATTTTTTGTATATCATTCGTGGCTCTGTTTTAGTTTACTTATTCGTAGATGTTGTCGTCGAGGGAGGTCACTCATCTTCACTTGGTAGTCGAGTTGGTCCATGATTACAATTCCTACACCTTGATCTAAAGGAGATATATGAATCTATTTCTCGTTTTGTAATTCCTTCAGGAATTTTTATATAACTACGATGTGTCTTTCCTTTTTATATATGTGGCTGTGATTATACCTTGGATGTATTCTTTTGTGAGACCTCATCGACAACATCTGCTAAAAGCTAAAAGAATTCCGTTTAATGTCTACTGTGGAGACTATTATATGCAGATGTTCCAATTTCTAATTCTTGCATTCGCTTTCACACAGGAAAAGACATTAGTTTGAATGAATAATGATGTTGTAAACAAGAGAATGACAAACATTGTTTTATCTACGTGTGTAGACGTACTTGAGGTTTCTAGTCATGGCACATATATTTGAGTAAGTTGAGTAGTATGCCTGTTCCGATTTTCGAGCAAAGTTTTATTTCCGAGACATGTATGGCATCGTATAAAACCATTGGTGTCACTGTAAACAGAGAGAGGAATTCTTCCACATAATATATATATATATATATATATATATATATATATATATATATAGAGAGAGAGAGAGAGAGAGAGGGGAGATAGAGAGAGAGAGTTGTATATTTAGTCAGCAATCCTTCGTTCATGCATGTTTCATTAAAAACGACAGACAATTTACTAGGTTAAGCTTTTTATTTATTTTCGAACAAGAGCTTTCTTTTCTGGACAAAGAGTGTGTAAAAACTGTCTTATATGTTTTATAGTTCCGAGCGCCTTCGGCTATACCTTTAGTCATTAAATATGATCCAATTTTTCAGCTTAATTGAGTGTTTGCATTATGTATATATTTCAGTGTGTTGTAATGTTTATTATATATATATATATATATATATATATATATATATATATATATATATATATATATATACACACATATATATATACATATATATATACACATATATATATACACATATATATATACACATATATACACATATATATATATATATATATACACGCACACATATATATATATATACATACACACACAAACATATATATATATATATATATATATATATATATATATATATATATATATATATATATATATATATATAAAGAAAGGAAGAATGAAAGAAAGCAAGATGTAGAGGAGATGATGAAAATTACGGTCGCTGACTTCTAGTTATATACGCCTCAACTTGCCTCTCATACAATTGTCGACTCTTACCAGACTAGGGTAAACGTAGCAAAAAAATCCTTCCCTATAATGTAAATGTTTACTTCGTCTAGCAAATATTTATCTTATAATATATATACATATTAACTATAGGAATTATTTACGATGTTTCATGCATGCATTATCCTTATGTTATTCATATGTTAATTGGGATTTTCTTCCTTCCCTCTTTATATTCCATGCAGAATACATACAAAATGAAAGGAACCTCAGTGCTTATGTGTTGTTTATAACGAGGGGTGAAATTTATTTGGATTAATTATTACTCATAATACTATGAGTTTTCCTATGCACTATGCTATTCGTAATAATAATAATAAGAAGAAGAAGATGGCGAAGAATGAATTATTATTAGGTGGCAGAGTTTAAACTTCTAATCGACGGCTGTCTAGTTAACATATAGGAAAAACTTAAAAATCAATTTAATATTCTTTGTTCTAAATTTATTTATACCACATGCATTTTCGAAAATTACACGTGAATATAACTACTTGAATTACCTGGAAGATTGAAAATAAAATGTTTTACTTAGCTATTTATTACTCAGTGAAATCAATAATTATTTGGAATAATAATTAAAGATGGATATCTATATTTGATTAAGTTTACCCCCCCCCCAAAAAAAAAGATGTTTAACAGAAGAGTGATTGAAAATTTGGGAAAGAACTTTCAACAATAGCGGCAAACACGTGCTTCCAGGTTTGAGGTGTGGTTCACGACTGAGTCTCGTTTATTATTACATGTGTTCTTTTCAAGGGTGCAGCTGCAACAGCCCTAGCTAAAGCTACATTTTTTTCATATGACAATATCAATTAGATTTATATTTCTACCTTAAACATAAAGGCGTCCTGTGTATGACGATAAACTACATCCGCGTCTTGGTTAAGACGATAAATTACGTTCAGCAGCAAGACCTCTGATCAGGTTTAGAGGAGCGTGGAACCACCTCTTAGTTGCTGGTGTTCCAAGGTCTGCCCTGACCCGGGGTGGTAGGACCTGTCAGGATCCCAGCTATGAGCAAATAGTTAACCCCGAAACTGAGGTCAAAACACCATGAAAGTGTAAATATATTTTTTAATAACAGAAATATTTTTAAAATTATTACCAGCAACAGTGTTTTGGAAATATATTACCAACAATGTTTTTAAAAAATATATATTACTAGCAATACATTTTAAAAAAAGATATTGCCAGTAATATATTTTTGAAGGAAAAATATTACAAGAAATAGATTTTTGACAAAAAAATATTACCAGCAGTAAAACTTTTGTCGGCATTGAGGTGGATATGCCATAAAACAAACCAAACCAAACCAAACTCAAAATAAAGACTATATTAGAGGCTATAGACAATATGGAGACATAATATTCCGCCGAAATCTCGGGGCAAATATTGTTGATCAAGAACAAACAGATTCTGTAAAGGAACTGTATATTGCATCGAGATTTGCAGGAGATACACGTAGAAATAGACAAGGACGAAGGTGATCTGTCTTCTGAGAAACACGATTCATGTATAGAATGAAATATAAACAAAGAAAGATCCACACACAAAAAAAGAATCCGGTGACAAGATGGAAAAAAAGCCAATATGACTATCAGGAAAAACGTCCAAGTAGAAATACTAAATAAATCGATCATGGTAAAAAGGTAATCCCTATCACACCTGAGGGAGAAGAATTGCAAGAAAGTTAAAGTTGTAAAATAGAATGCGTCAATGAAATTTTGCGGCACACTGGCACTAAAGGTTTTTAACAAACACACGTACGCTAAGAATAAAATTGTGAATGATATTCCTGTAAAAGTAAAGGCAACGTCGATAAAGAAAGCAGAATATCTGGCCTGGGTCAATGCTATATGAAAGAAAAATGCCTAAACTCGAAAGAGACGTACGTATAAGGGAAACTATAAGGCAAACAACGTAAAAGAGAAAAACCCACACTAAATGAATGTATCTAAAATATAAATTGTTTAAAGAAGCAATACTTATAATATACTAAGTTATGTCCAATACCTGCAAAAAAAAGAAAATTGTAAATTAACAAAATAAAAAGTTGCCATGTTTTAAAGGAAGATAAAATAACAAACGATGAATATTACAGACGTAAATAATAATTTTTCGAATGAAATCTTGTATGTCACAAAACACAGAAGCCTATGTCAAGATGGTTAAAGAAAATATATATTTAAGATAAGTATTAGGGAACGTGAAAAACAGAGAAAATAAATAGAGGAAAGCTGATGGAAGTAATAAATACTGTCAGATGTACACGTCATTTCGCACATAGACTATAGAAGAATCAGTTTTAGTATATCGTCGGTCGCGGAAACACATCACGGCGCACACAGATTTACTTGCCAAAGACCAGGAGATTATGTAATTGTTATGGAAGACTGCATATTCTGTTTAATTGTTACGACATCTTCTCATGATCCTACTATACTATCTGTTTTGCTTTTTCTAAAACATCCTGTAATGTTTTATCATCAGTTACCTCCCCTTAAGGTCTAGGAGGTATAAAAGGCACCCTGTATATTCCGTCAGTAGATGTGTAGTCAGAGTAAAGTGCAATAAAGCTTTGGTATAAGTTTAATCACTGGTTCTGTTTTTACTACACCTCTGATAGATTATTGATATCTGCATTAAATTTCGAACAGAATTCTACCACGAGTGCGCGAAATATAATTACAAGCATAAGTAAAATATATATTCGTTTGCCCTTAATCAATTAACAATATTTCCCATTACTGTCGAGACTGCTTAAACGATACGCATTTGCAAAAGTCCGATTTAGTGTTTCAAATAATCAAAACCAATCATTCATCAACATATCGTTTATGTGACATCAATGTAGATTAAAAGCTACTTTAAAAAGAGGGGCGTTCTTTAATGAACCCATTAGTAGAAATATTTTCGAAATTCACTTAATCATCCATAATTGAATGGCCGTCATTTTAAGTGCCTTTCTAGATTTAAATGAAATTGCGAAAATGGGAATGATCAGTAGACGTACGAAGAGAAGCCGGTATTTTTAACATCAATTATTTGTTTCTGTATGTTTGACGTAAAGATTGATAATTATGATCCAAAATTTGTTCAAACAGCTCTACACATCTTCGTTGATATTCGTATATTTTATCAATTTAACACTACCTCCTAATTAAGATACATATTGTAATGAGGTACTTCGTTCCAATTTTGATGGACTCGTTTTTTTATCAAACAGCAATGTTACTTTGCCTATGTTAAATTATAAGTATGAATTTCTAAAGTGTCGCTTTTGATGACGCTTCTGTTCGTTTCATCATGTTGCATTTCATTCTCTAACCCAGAGATTGATCTCCCAACACCAACGCAATTATATATCACGAGTTCACCTGTTATTTTTAGTGGATACCTGTATTTGAAATAGACGACCATTTTTTATATTTTTTCTTTATTTAAAACATTGTGTATTACGTCCATTAGCCGAAGCCACGAGAAGACTTAATAAAGAAAATTTACTCTCTCGCAGATTTCGACACTACCTCAATATTGGTGGAGAAACCATCGTTTGGTCCGATGTATTTTATACCTATGAGGCCACGGAGAGCGTCACAGATTATATTTTCATTATTATTTTACTCTCGAGTGCACATGCATATGGACTTAATGCACACTGTTTAAAATTAAATTAAAAATGTTACTGTTTGAAGTAGTAAGAATTTCAGATTAAAAATAAGTTCATTAAATCTTTAGATATCACTAGTTATAAATTCATCCTGGGTCTGTTCTTTTCTTGCGCGTTAATAAACATATTGGGTAACGACATTGGCGTTATGAAAAAAAGAAAAATATATATGAAAATAAAAGAAATCAAAATGATAATAAATACACAAGTTAAACTAATCGTAAGGCTTATTTTCTTGTATATGCAGTATCTCTGTAGGACTTAGATAATCATGGCTTAACTCAAATTCCTATCGTTAATTGCTCTTTGCAGTGTTTGTTTTTACACTCCCTCCTATTTTCTGTTCCGTCATCATTTCACACAGGCAACTTGGGTAGGTTACTCACTGTTTCCCTTTGTCTTTTTTTTACTGTGTCCGTCAGTATTAGATGTACAAACCGTCTTTTCTCGTTGTGTCATATTGCAGTCTCCTCCTGATTTTAAGTATAAGTGACATTTTTGTTTCACGTGTCTTCGAATTTCCTAGTTGCTAACATGTAATTCACAGAATATTTCGTTAGAACCAAATTCTGTTGTCCAAGGTCTCTTCTACATCTGTGAGAAAAATGCCCATGATTCACTTACATATATGAGGTTTGATAATTTATAGAAGTTCAGTACTTGTTTTGTTTTTCTCTTGCGTTTTTCCTGCTTCTTGATTATTTGTTAATTTTAGAAGGCATCTTTCGCTATTCCACTGCGACTTCGAAATTTTTCTATTGCATTGTCTATCGGAGTTTACAACACTTGGCAAAAATTTTAAGCTTGATACACGCTTGATTTTTATATGTCCATACTGTTGCTCATACCTTCGGCTATTTGTCATGATAACCAAGCATTCTCTCCTCTTACAATTGATTATTATTCCTTTATTCTCGCCTTACTTTACTGCCTTGTACATGAGTCCTTTTTTTTTCTACGTCTGCCAATAACAAAGTGTCATCTGTATGTCTTATGATGTTTAAACTGTGCTCGCTGGCCCGTTAATTTGACTAGTCTCTCTTGCCTTAAAAATGCATATTTTGTTAAATTGTTTCCATTATTCGAATTTGTAACGAATTATTCACATATGTAAATAAATCTCGAGAACAAGTCCGATAACTTTTGAACAGTGGAATGTTACATTAATTTGAGGAAAATTATTGGAATATAAATTGTAAAATAAACATTCGCCATGTAGTAGCTCAGTTTGAAAGGGTGTAGTTAAAACCATGTTTAGCAGTGTTACGCCAGTTTGTAAAAAATATACGCACAACATCCATAGTGAATGAAAAGCCACAAAAAGTCGAGTGTTGCTAAAATAGCTTAGCTACAACTTTCACAGAGTGAAGAAGCAAAAAAGCCACCTTAAGGCTGTTTTCCTCCGGTAATCTTTCGAGAGCGGCCATCTTGAAAAGATTTATCATCGTTTGCCGCTACCTAGCACAGTTTTCATTCCTTCTCTTGACAGATGGCGTAGAGTCACCGACAGAATATAGATTTCATTCCACCATGTAGGTAAATCTTTTTAGTCAGATCGATCACCTCATACGTGCCTCCACGTTCTGCGCTGGAAGTTCAAATCTCCTCTGAAAAAATATTTCTCAATTTCCAATTTACGACACTTCTTCTAACCGTCGAAGATTTAAAATCCAGACCGTTGTAATAGAACGTAACACTAAAGATGATGGAATACGTAGTTTTTAAAATGAATGATAATACATTATCTAAAAAATTCAGACAACTCAAAGATTATTTGGATGAAAGACTATTTAAACTGATAAATTTTCTACCACCAAAGACTGGACATTGTTTTGTGTACAACGTTTCTATTTTACTTAAATGCAGAAAAAAGCACAAACTAGAAATGAACGTAAGATTATAAAAATATTCCCAAGATCTGCTACAATTATGAGTGAATAAAACAATAAATATTCGTTTCTGCCTGTTTTAACTTGCATATACTAAAACTATTTTAATATATAGTACAGGAAAAAGCCTCGCGGTCGCAGACTTTGAGTGATTGCCACGAGACACAACGAGAAAATAATTGGTCCCAAATGCTGCAAGCAATTCGTTGTTGTTAGCGTAACAAAAGAGCATCCAGACAAAACGAAATGTGCAATATTTTGAGAATTTCACATCAGCGTATCGTCTCACATTGTTCGAATATTTTTGATGAAATGTTTCATGATTATTTTTTCCCCTGTTTTCGCTTTCACTTATTTTCGGTGAACGAATAATAATAATAATAATAATAATAATAATAATAATAATAATAATAATAATAATAATAATAATAAATTTCTAACGTTGTCGTAGATGAAGCAGAGATATTGTTATTTATTATTGATTTTTTTTCTTATATCCAACTTTCATTCTACATTTTATTCAAATATTTTCGCACACTTGTTTCATTCAAATAACTTTAAATCACCCAATGAATCCCTCAGTATAAATGACTATGGTTCAGCTATAAATTCCGGAAAATTGAAATCTATTACATCAGTTAATCCTGCGCTTAAGCAATCAATCTTTTAGATGCCCATTCGAATAATAAAGAATGTAGCTAAATGACTAAATTTGAATGTCTTCTTCACGTTGGCTTAATTTTTTTTGTCCTTTCGCATTAAGCAAAGCAAGAAAGGCAATGCCACGGAGAAGATTACTGAGAAGATAAGTAGACAGTAGTCAACGATTGATATTCTACTTACATTTTTGAATATCAAAGTTTAATGAAAAGCAAGAAGACAGAAGAGAGTTCCACAAGAATGAAGTTCGAGAAAATGAACTGTTTGCATAGAACGTAAGTTTACATCTAGCCAGTTCATCTGTTAAAATATGAGATTACGCCTCAAAATCTTGTACTCCGCTTAAATTCAAAGAATCCCGGTCACATAGAGGAGAGCATAGTCAGTCCCGTTAAGACATAATCTCATGATAATGAATACTGACAATATGCGTTAGGACAGCAAATTATAGACTATAGATGCAGGAAATTTAAAATTTAGATGACCATTGCGATAAAATTGAGCAAAAATATATTTTTTAATTTGAAATGCAACAAATAATTTAAAACCCGAGCATCATATGACATTTTAATTTATAGTTACATTGAGTAGGTAAACAAGCAATGTTTGTAGCAAATAAGAATTCCTCAAATTGCGATAATAATAATAATAATAATAATAATAATAATGATAATAATAATAATAATGATATATGATAATAACAAAAACAACAAGTAACACCCCGCACCTTAAGAAGTGTTATGTAAAATATGTGTGGTTTTAATTTTTTTATTTATTTTCTCAAAAATGCTCAATTAATTTCTGACCTTAGGTCTCTGGTGGGAACCCTGAAAGAAATAAGTATGCACCAAAAATCAATATTATTATTAAATTAATTATTATTATTGTTGTTGTTGTTGTTGTTGTTGTTGTTATTATTATTATTATTATCAGTATAATAATAATAATAATAATATAAATAATAATAATAATAATAATAATAATAATAATAATAATAATAATAATAATAATAATAATAATAATAATAGAAATCTCAAAAATGTGGCACATGGGAACATCAACAATTCCTGTTGTAGTTGGAGCCCTTGGACTGGTTGGAAAAGATTCCAGTAGGCTGATTGAAGGGATCCCTTGAAGTCCATGCCTCAAAGAGATAAAAAGAACTGAAACCCGAAGATCCGATCATATTATTTTAGATAAATTAAAAAAATAGCAATTAGCAATTTATTAAACTTGCTGTTGGACATGAGGGACACCAAAGAATGTGATAATATCGAAAAAAATATCTTGATCAGATGATGTAGATAAAAAATTCTGGCACATTATTATAGAACTAATTCATGTAGTAATGTGTGCACTTCGAACATTCCCTAAAACTAAAAAAAAAACGCTTAAGGAGAATTAGAACTAAGACCTAGATTGTACACCTCCGGAAAACTGCCACCATTTATTATGCGAGGATTCGCCGAATGTACTTTATTTGTAGGAGTTTTTTGACACAATGCCTCAAGAACAGACTTTCCTTTGACTACGTCAATATAAGACAGCAACTTCACAATAATAGCTCAATGATTAAGCCAAGAATTAAAAAAAAACTTAAAGTATTTGTTATTATATGTGAAGGAGGAATAAAACTTTAAAAAAATCTAGTTTCAAATTCCAAATTTCGGGCATTTACTCAACAGCGTATACTAAGTAAAAATAAATGTCACTATAAGTAATACGTTTATTGTAACGGTTAGAATTATAAATATTAATTTAATTCTGGTTCCCTTTTCATATATCCACATAAATAATATTTAAATACAGTTTAAAAGAAATCATGTTATATTGCACTACTTCTTTATATGGCAGTCGGAGAACTCACGATATTAATTCTCTTATTTGTTCTTTTAGATTTTCAGTCAATGTGATATATATAGGTCAATACACTCCGCGAGAGAACAAGCTGTTGAGATACATGTGTGCATGTGTGTGTGCTTTATTATTGACATACCCTATCGAGAGAGATTACCAACCAGGTTAAGATGCTTCTCTCTGGAAGTCCTGGGTACGACGTTAAACTGCATCCAACAGCAAGGCCTCTGATCAGGAGGTTTTGAGGAAGCGTGGGACCACCTCTTAATTGCTGGTGTTCCCAGGTCCACCCTGACCCAGGGTGGTAGCACCTGTTCGGGTCCAAGCTATGGGCAAATAGTGAACTTCCAGGTCTTTTCCAGCACATTTCTTTTTGAAAAAATATTATTACCAGCTATACGTTTTTGAAAAAAAAATATTAACAGCTATACTTTTTTGAAAAAAAATTATTATCAGCTATTCGTTTTTGAAAAATTATTATTACCAGCTATACGTTTTTGGAAAAATATTATTACCAGATATACTTTTTTTGAAAAAACATTACCAGCTATACTTTTTTGAAAAAACAACATTAGCAGCTATACTTTTTTGGAAAACAATATTACCAGCTATACTTTTTTGGAAAACAATATTACCAACTATAACTTTTTGAAAAACAATATTACCAACTATACTTTTTTGGAAAACAATATTACCAACTATACTTTTTTGGAAAACAATATTACCAACTATACTTTAAAAAGAAAACCTTTTCAGCATTAAATGGCCCAACGAAGGTCGATATGCTGGTTAAACAAACTATTTATCTATCTATCTATCTATCTATCTATTCTATCTGGCTTTGAGTGGCGTACTTTTGTCGACGTGCATTCGCATCCAACAGTCACTTCCGAACAATTTCATCTACCCATTTTCACTCACAAAGCTTATGATATGTTTTCCAGACACTTACTAATAGAGATGCACGCTGGTATCGTCTAAGCTGGCTGAGATTATCAAGAAATCAATTCTTTAACATACTGGTCATCTTCAAATGAAAAGCTTTAAAACTATAGCCACGTCCACTAAATCATACGTAGATCATTTGTTAAATGATCAATATTTTTCTTCCTGGCTCAGTTTATACGTTGAAGGCCTCTTGATACTTCACTCATAGAATGAAACAGTCAACGGCTATATCAGTTTTTTTTTTCTAAATGAATATTTAAAATAGATCCCGGATTAAACTAATCTATCTTTATATATCATTTTTATGATTTTTTTATCAAAGGTGAACGGAATTTAAACATAAATGTCAGAATTTTCTTATCTTTCTCTTCTGTTTTCAACTTTGATCTATTAACAGCGAAATTTAAAAATAGGATTATCCTAAATGCTGCTATTTATCGGATTGTTATCTACTTGCGATGCGCCATAAAGAATTTATACTTCCAATCAGTGTTCTGAAGTCGATTCAAATGAATAATGATGCGATCACCCAAAAGTAGTTTTAGAAAGAAAATTGGTTCGGGAATTATATTCGGAACCATTACTTTATAAATCCACTGGAGATCAATTATAGCAGTCGGCCATCAAAATTGAGATACTGTAGATGTGTTGGTGTCAGTTCCATGCCGTGATATAATTTGTCATGCCCAAAGG
>OZ038475.1:121597277-121654777 GCA_964036315.1 Acanthosepion esculentum
CAATTCACCTTTTAAGAAGATCTTGGATGATATTGAAAATACTTTGGAAAATAATATGTATAAAACACATTTACAGCGTCTTCCTCAATCAATATATCTACAACATATATATATATATATATATATATATATATAATATATATATATATATATACACCTTTCTAGAAATTAAACAAAATAGACCAAATGAACCCATTAAGGATCTTATACACAAAAAAATTATTAAAAGCCACAAAAACATTAAATGTAACTCCAACTTCGACCTAAACAACGCCACAGTTATATAGGAATAAAATTTCGCTGCTGACATTTGAGTTTGAACTTCGATCGCCAATGAGCAAACACAGGCGATCCCATTATTGAATTAAGTAGAGCAGGTGACCATAGAAGTAAAGCATATATGTAACTGACGAATAACGATCGTTATTTCTCCTCTATTTTCTATTACTATACGGATCACCATTTCTACTCTGTCCTCTCTTACTATACGGGCCGCTATTCTCTACCCTATTTCGCTATACGGATTACTATTTGAGAATTTATTATCGAGCAAGTGCTATTAGTGAGTATTGTTCGACGGCGTACTATAGTTGTATTTGTGATTACAAAGTCTCTATGACAACGAGCATTATGAAAGTGACAACAAGTATTTGTTTGCATCACAAAAGTGGCAACGAGTATTCATTGACATCCCAATAGCCACACTTATTAAGAGGGAAAGTAACACAATCAAACGGAAAATATTCGAGTGTACAGCTACTGAATCTTCTCCAAATCTCCGTTCCAGAAAGAATTACTCCTTTGCAGAGACAACATACATCACAATAAAAATGTAATTGTTGTAATGAAACATTTAAACGCATGAACTTCTCTTATATATAATGAATAAATACAACCCATACTGAAATAATATAAATATTAATTACATTAATTAAATAGAAATGCCCAACAACATCATTTACTCACTTTTATTCAGTAGACATTTAATTCCGTCAATTAGCATCATCCATAATTTGTATCAGCGTTTCAATCAACCTCATGAATATTTATGAGCCTTTCTTAAATTTATACATTTTGAAAAACTAATAACATTTATACTTTTGTTTGTAAATTCTTTTTTTACAAAATAAGATCCTCATATTTGCCATGATAGCCAATAGAAGACGAAAAACTTCGTCTAAGGTACGTTTTCCATTTGTTTTTACCTTACGATCACCGACGTTATGCAAAGTCGAGTTGATATGTATGGATGATGTCTTGTGAATACGAAGTGCTGTAATATTGAATGTGCGGGTGTGGTAATGGATAATCGCCCTGAATACTTAATCTGAGAGCCGAGTTCTAATTCCAGTTGAATTCGGTATATTTATGCACACGCAACTGTCCTAAAAATTTTATTTATTCATATCTTCTTCCTTCCAGCTATCGGATAGTATCTCCAAATTTTAAAATGACTTTCAGGCTTTAAATAATTTGCAAAGTGTTGATGAGCCATAGAAAACGAACCAGGCACTCAAATAAAGATTTCACATCTTGTCATCCATTTCTATTATGTCACCCCATACGTTATGTCCGAATTTTAACTTTTTGTGAAAATGAACGAAATTTAAAGAGTATTTTATAATGTCTAATGGAGCTTAACATTATTTTTATGTTTAGATGCATTTAAACTGATAAAATTCTATTTCAGAGAACAATAAAATTAAATTTTGTTTGATTAAAACCCTGCTAACATCAAAGTACCCAAGAATCATTTGAGGCACATAATGCTTTATGAGTTCAAGAAAGGAAACTCAACAGCCGAAGCAGCTAGAAACATTCACTGAGTTTATGGAGAGGAATGTGTGAATGTAAGAACTTGCAGATGATTTGCAAAATTCAGAGGTGAAGATTTCACCCTGGAAAATCAAGATCGAACCAGACGTCCAGTTGAGTTTGATGAAAAGCTTCTCGAAGCAGCTCTTGAAGAAAATCCTAATTTATCAATTGAGGAATTGCCAGTGGTTCTCAGTTCAAACCATACAACTGTTCATCGTCATCTTCAACAACTTGGGAAAGTTCCTAAATTTGGAAAATGGGTGCCTCATGAGTTGTCTGAAAACAACCTCAAATCCCGAGTTTCACCATTTTGGATAGACTTGTGCGTGGCGACGAAAAATGTATGTTTTATCGAAATGTTAAGCGTCGTAGACAGTGGCTTGGTAAAAGGGAAGGAACCCAGCCACAGCCGAGAATGGAACTTCATGGGCAAAAGATTCTTCTTTCAATCTGGCGGGATTGCCAAGGAATAATCCACTTTGAATTCTTACCACCTAATGCAACAATTAATGCTCAAATATACTGTCAGCAATTAGAGCGTTTGAACCAAGCTTTGAGGAAAAAATGACCTGCTCTTGTGAATCGAAAACGGGTGATGTTTCATCTGGACAATGCGCAACCATACACAGCAAGAATAACGTCACAAAAGATCGAAGAACTTGGTTGGGAGAAAATTCCTCATCCACCTTATTCTCCCGATCTTGCTCATTCAGACTACCATTTGTTTCGTAGCTTACAGATTCATTTGGAAGAAACAGTGTTTTGTTACGCAGGATGAGGTTAAAACTGACATTTGTGAGTTCTTCGAATCAACGCCAAAAGAATTTTACAGTAATGGAATTAGTAAGCTTGTTAATAGGTGGAAGGAAGTCATAGATAATCAGGGAAAATACTTTGTTGATTGAATCTGTAATAAAATGTAACATATGGTCACTTGTTTTCTTTATTCAAAATTCGGACAGAACATATGGGATGACCTGATATTTCTATGCCGTATTATGATTTATTATCTGATTCTTGTTATGGTGATATTAATTATTGTTACCTTAAGCTTTCCAATTGGGTGATACGTTTCCTTATTTTATTCTCTTCATTGAAGGTTGTTTTTATATACTTGTTAAGACAGAATTCAAATTGAATTTTCTATAAATATTTTATAACTGTCGTTCTGCATACAGACTAAGTAACATTACATGCGTTATGCCTCCACAGAAGCTGGTATCCTAACTTCATTACGCTTATGCAAGCGATTCTTAACGTATATTCTCTCGATATTTTCTATGAAATAGAATGTACAGTGTAGAACCACCATAATATTTTATCTCGTATACATATATATATATATATATATATATATATATATATATATATGTGTGTGTGTGTGTGTGTGTTTGTATATATATATATATATATATATATATATATATATATATATATATATATATATATATATATATATATAGGACATTATTCGACAGGTTTCACTTCAGTAGCTCTGTAAGTACAGTTGCAGATAAATATGCTAATCCTGACCTGTAACATGGTTGGTGATTCCTTTGGCGACTGGACAAAATATACTCCGGATAAACAATAAAAAATAACATAACAATCAAGAAAACTCTGTTGAGCAGCGGAAATATTATTCTCATGTACAGAGTAGCTGCGTATGCCATATATTCAGATACCTTTTATAGTGTAAGAAAAGTTCACAAAACGAGAAAGATATCGGAAATCTATAATTACAGAAATCTTGGCATCAAGGACGATTTTGGCGATTGGAAATTCCTTTGAATGTAAGAAGCTTTAATATCTTTGTTATTATTCTCCAAGATTACTTCATCTAAAGTGTAAGAAAAAAGAGCAAACTACAATTAGCAGTGTCTTGAAGGGCATGTGTCATCAGACATTTGCAAAATATCCTTTGTCCTATTGTCTATCAGACACTCATGGCCAATTCAAAACAATTCCGTCTGAAGACATCATTTTATTTGTGGCGAGCTGGGCTCTAGATGCTTTCTGTCGGTTATCAAGTACATGAACAGCGATAGAAACAAAAAGAAATAAACACTTCTGTCATATTTTTCCATACATTGCTTTTGTGTGACTTACATAAATTTACGTGACTAAGACTCTTTGCCTGGAAGAATGTCTTAGACCGAAATAGATTTACTGATCCGAAGAGAAAGTCATTTCTCTGCGTGGAGAAAATAATGAACGTCATTTCTGTAAAAAAACAACAAAAAAACTCGTGTCTTGTATATAATAGCAAGTTAGGTTAAAAAAAATCAATGTCACTGTATTTGTGAATGGAATAGCAGAAGCAGTAGTCGTACGAACATTGTAGGAAATCTTTCGCAAAATATATTGGTAGTTGAGCAAGAGGCTGGAAAGAAGGAGTTATATTTTTTATTGGTCATAGATGGTAAGTAGTGATAGTAAAATGCATTTCTTAATTGCAGCGTATGGATGATACGTGTGTCTGCCTTGTGTGTCCTCAAGAGAAATTATGACTTTACATTGAACAAAAAATAACATTGCAAATTTCCCTTGGTGTCTAAAGAGCATTATTTGTGTTCTTTTGAATCTAACGATTTGAGATATTATTAATAATAGTAGCGAAGAAAGAAAATAAATTATGATTTTTGCTAAAACAAATGAAGTGTCTACTGATTTCTACTGAGTTTTTATCAATTGAAGAACAATTAGAATATTCAGTTGAATAACTTCTCCCATTCTTGAGAATAATGATTATATTTCTGCCATCATTTTGAAAGAAAGAAAGTCCTTTAGATCAGTTGGATCAAATTAGGGATATATATATATATATATATATGTTAGATAATCCGTGTGGATAGTTACAAAGAACATGTGATCCAGAGAGCTCAATGTAAAACCAGAACAAATATTAATCAAATAATTAAGAATAGTTAACCTTAAGTTTCCATAGATATAACTTATTTCCTCAGAAAATATATTTTTTTCTGCTTCATCATGTCATATCTCTAGTTCTAGATAACTAGAGGTGTAACTTGATGAACCAGGAAAAATATTTTTTTCTGGGAAAATAAATTATAGTCATGGAACCCTAAGTGTCTTTCTTAACTATTTAATTTATATATACGTATATATCTCTATCTATCTATCTATCTATCTATCTATCTATATATATATATATATATATATATATATATATATATATATATATATATATGAAAGCCATTGTTGTCCAGAAAAAAACAGCTTTACCAAATAACAAGACTTATATGTCTTGAAGTGAAAATAACGATATAATAATTTTGTTAACTGTCCATACAACTAAAGAGAAGGCTTTAACATGAAACACGCATCAATATTAGATATTGTCATAACAATAAGAACTCTAACACCATGCTCAATTTATGCAGAATTTTATCTCTAAAACGATTATTCCAGCATTACCCTTACATATGTTTGTTTATTATGCCTATCGAACATTATTCATCAAATTCTAACTACAAATATGATAGTGTAGGTATAGTCTATCATGACGTGTTTGCCATGGTCACTAGTTAGATGAATCCTTCACTGCTCCACGGATGTTTGAACAGAAGTAGAGCTTGTATCCGTTCTTTCCTGTTTAGAATTGTGTTCCTTTAAAGTACTACTGTTCAGCTAAAAATAGAGCAGGATAAAATCGATTTGTGTCTGTCTCACTGTCTTCGTAACTGTGAAATGGTTAGAGGAAAATGATCACTTAGTCCTTCCATCGTCAAAGACATTTCAAGAACCATCAAGAGAACAGTGAGTTTGTTTAAAAAATGGGAACAGTAGAAAGGAAATATGTATAAGGAGGTCACAACAGGAAAAAAGGATCATCATTTCAACTTAGAGCTAAAGAGATAAATTAGAAAAGATCCAACTCATTTCATAAGACATTTGTCACGTGATAAAAGGAGTTTCAGTTATGATAGTCCAAAGAGCAGTGAAAAACGACTTGAAAATTCAATGGTACGTGAAAATTACGAGGAAGCTTTTCAATCTAGTACAGAAAGTTAAAAGGTTATAGAGGCTGAAGATCATCTTGAATAATATTTAAAATGATACTGGAACTATATATATATATATATATATATATATATATATATATATATATATATATATATATATATATATATATATGAACTTTATTTAAATGTTTCATGAGCTTCCGATCACTAGCTATCATTACCTAAGGATGAACGTATCAATAAGATTTTGAACTTGCATACATATATATATATATATATATATATATATATATATATATATATATATATATATATATGCAAGTTCAAAATCTTAAGACCAAATACAAAAGGGTTAAAATTATATAAGATACTGTTACTTTAATCAATCATAAAGATAAGACCATGTAAATAAAAACACCAAATACAGAACAAATAAGTCACAACGACAATTTAATTCTCAGTATATACTCCATTTTTTTTTCGAATTACTTCAATAATTTGCTTTGGCATACTCATTATTAACTTCTGCATGAGGGTGCTTGGGATACTCGCCCACGATGCATAAACTGCAGCACGAAGAGCGTCCACAGTTTCAAATTGCGATCCATGTTTATAAACATCCTTTGCCATCCATCCCCAAACATTCTCGATTGGGTTTCTATCTGGACAGCGTTGTGGATTGCAGCATTGTTTTGCTAGGAAACCCAGTTTTCTCCAAATAGATGAGGGCCTTCAGTAATTAGCTTCTTTCTTTACATATCAATGCAAATAGCCGCTGTTTTACGACCTTTTACCTCCTGTAACTCAAGAGTTCCATTGTACGAAAATGAACACACAGATCATAATTGATCCACCTCCACTGAGTCCTGTTGGGAAAATTTCTTTTGCGACATCTTTTGCATGCCAGTAACGCTGAAAACCGTCTGGGACATCAAGATTTAATTTTTTTTCTCTTCTGAAAACAACACTTTCTTTCATTTATCCACATCCCAAGTTTGATAATCGGAAGCAGAATGTAAACGGGAGGTTTTATGACGAAGAAAGCGAGGCATCTGCAGCCGTTTCATGTTCTTAAAACCTTTCTTAATTAAATGCCGTAGAATTGGTCGAGACCTGCATTCAGCACCTGTGTTCGCTTTTATCTGATTTCATGTTAGGCTTGAATCTATCTTAAACTCTCGCCTAATACGTCTGTCTAGAGTTGGTGAGATTTTATTGGGATGACGGCTTGCTTTTTAAACGCATACACATCCGGATTTTTTATGAAGTTAGCAATGACAGTTCAGCTACGACGTGTTTCATTTGCAATGGATCTTTTGAGAAAGACCATGTCTTTGAAGTTCAGCGCTCCTGCCCTTTGTTAATAGCCATTTTCAAATCTGAAATGTAATACTGAAAATGAGATACGTAGATGTCCATACGTGTGAAGCTATGAGCACACTGACTAGTTCTAAAATTTCTGTCCAGTAATTTAGTTTTTTCACACATCATTTTATCTTTATGACCAACCCAAAAATATTTTTTTTCAAGTGTTTGTTTAAATTAATCAATTAAAAGATTAATATGCTCAATTGTTTGTAGATAATATACATTTTCTAATTAAATGTAACTGTTTCGCAAATATATTTTGATTAAATTAACAGTGTTTTTATCTTTTTTTAACCCTTGTATCTGTCCGTAAGATTTTGAGCAGGGGTGTATATATATATATATATATATATATATATATATATATATATATATATATATGTATATATATATATATATATATATATATATATATATATATATATATATATATATATATATATATATATATATGTATATATATATATATATATATATATATGTATATGTGTGTGTGTATATATATATATATATATATATATATATATATATATATATATATATATATATATATATATATATATATATGTTAATTGTATGTGTAAAGACAGGGGTGTTTTTTTTATTAAACCGAGAGATTTTTATTGCTTAAACGTTATTTTTAGTAGATATTCTTATTCAATAGACGCTCGGATACATTATATTTATTTTCGTATACTGGATTGATAATTCGAGATAACCGGCAGGATTTAGAGCTTGCGTTCCCCACAAGAAACCCTCATTAGATCCGACGTGCTTTGACATCTAGGCTACAGAGAGCGTCCATGTGCAAGCAAAATTGCATAGTGCCTTTAACCACTGATGTTTTCTGTGTCGTGAAATAGACATATCTGTTCAGTTTCATATCCTAACATAAACAAGAATATTTTGTAAAAAAATGGATGGATATTTGTTCATTAATCTGACAGATTTATATTTAATTGAACTTTATTTTTAGTAGATAATCCTACTTGAGTAGAATCTCCGTTCATCTGTTAAACACTATATTTGTTTATTATTTTCATCTACCGGTCTGAATATTCGAATAATAATAGAACACTCATTCGAATCCATATATATATATATATATATATGTGTGTGTGTGTGTGTGTGTGTGTGTGTGTGTGTGTGTGTGTGTGTGTGTGTAAGCAAATATGTGGATCTAGATCCGACGGCATGATGAAAATGTGGAAAAGACAAACCAAAATCCGAATATGTGAGTTTACTGTTTTTTATTTATAACAAGAACAAAAACAAAAACAAAACAGTAAACTCACATATTCGGATTTTGCTTTGTCTTTTCCACATTTTCATCTCATATATATATATATATATATATATATATATATATATATATATATATATATATTGATCTGTGAATTTCAATTGCGGAGAATGAAATACGTGTAATAAGATTGTGATATGCCAATATTCGAAAAACTGTACCATTTAGATGTAAAATCCCAACTCACTTATCATTTCATACTGAAAGGACGCAATACGAGCCTCTTCTATAAGGAATCGAACCCTGGTCTCTAACAAGAAGTAATTACCACTAGACACCCGAGGGAGTTTTCTATAGACCTGTAAAAACATTGAATTTATTGCCTTCGCGAGAGACAGACATTGCAAAGATAGCAAATCATTTGCTGTGGTACTGAATTCGATTTTCATTGGTTGCTTAACAATATGGCCTTGAGCCATAAAATGTCTAATAACTTCATTGTAATTCATAGCCGAGCTGTAACACGTGCATTTGAACACATAAATATATGATAATATTAATAATAATGGCCTGCTAATGGTGTCCTAGTTCATGCGTCTGCCGGGAGGGTTAGTCTATTAGTGTTACAGAATACTGCTTAGGGACATTTTTGGTCATTCAACACTCACAGTGCCCACCTGCTGCTTATATTACAAGTATGATAAGTGGACTTTAGTTAGAGCTTCTAGGAGATTATCTAGCGTGCTCAGCAATTTGAACAATAGAATTATTTAATGAATATTATTTCATAGAATGGTTCACTCAGATGATTACTACAGAGCAGCTGTCCTTTGGTGCGTTAAAATTAACAATCCATTATTTGCCCAATTTAACAACATCGTGAATGCATGTTTGTTCATCAGTTGCCAGTTTGACCTCATCAAAGTAATCATATTATATATATATATATATATATATATATATATATATATATATATATATATATATATATATATATATATATATTTGTGTGTGTGTGTTTTGAACAATAGAAAATATTAAAAAAATCAATTTTTCAGATACACTGGTTTGTATATTTGTTGAGTCTTGACTCATTGTTGAATCTCGACTAATGCATGGAATAATAATGCAACACAAAATGTACTTAGAACAAGAAATGTATTATAACAAGAAAGTGTACACAATATTTACATATAGTATTTCTGTATATTTCTGGGAAGACCGTTCCTGCAGAATGTGTTGACTAAGTCGCAGTGGGGCAGAGTCTCTAGTTGGATCTCTGTATTCCATCCTCTGTCTTCCGGTACCAACCATTATTTATATAGTCGGTAGTCACCTATGCAGATTAGGTGGATCCTACCACAACAATATTAATATTTTTTCGTTTTATTATTTCAATTATATTCCTCGACTAGTGTCGGCCAGCATGGCTTCATCAGGAGAAAAAAAAATTCTTAGTAGTAGTGAACTGCAGAAATGAATGACTTGATGGAGGAAATGAACTTTATCTGTAGTTTTCATTTGTTTTTTATGTTTTTCTTATCGTAACTTTTGGTCAGTCCTTGTATTGGTCAAATAGTATCTTTTAAGTTATTATTCAAGATAAAACCTGGATGGATTCATGCTTCTCTCAATTTCCTTGGAATTTCTGACAGTCTTATCGATTCCCGGAAAGGGGTTGTGTCTGCTTCAAGAGTGCTTTATTTGATGCTTAGGTTGTGGGTGAGTATGATGTGTTTAAGTGTGTATATTAATATGGATGTGTGTATCTGTATGAATACTCAACATCTCCACATACATGTCTGTCTTATGCGGTTGAGAAATGTCGGTAGGACCTGATTTGTGAGGTTATATATTAATTCTATCTATGTTGTTAAATTTGTGATTAAGCCCGTCTGGATGGAGTGTTTTAAGGCAGACAATCCACTTATCTTCATGATCTTCTGAATTTCTTCTAATGATATCTGCTCTGAACTTTCCTATTTTCTCAATTATGGTGAATTTTGCATGGGTTTTAAAATCGTGTTTTGTAGGCGGAAATGTTGTTCTGCAGGAATAATCTTTCATAGGGATCCGACTTAATTACATTACGGTAATTCGCATTATATATATATGTCCGTGGATGACAGTATATGTGCTCCCAGGAAATCCGCATGAGCCTTCTTGAGAAAAGGCTGATTTTAAATACAGTGGCTCATACAGCTATTAACGAATTGCTATTAACGGATTGCTCTTCAACCGAATTGAATTGAACTCTCCGGGCCACTGAAATATTTCGCATAGTAAAGGTTAAAATTTCCCTTCTTCTCCGCTGTATGATGATAACCATAGTAGAATCTTTGACTGATACGAAATCGGTCGGTTTTCGATCCGAGCTGAAAGCAGTCGGATGTCTACCCACAATGAAGAGCTGATATACAACGAACCAGTATAACAATATATATATATATATATATATATATATATAGATAGATAGATAGATAGATAGATAGATAGATATACATAGAAACACACAGACATATATATATACATATATATATATATATTGTTGAATCTAGAAAAATAAAAAATATATTGTCCATGGTTTCAAACCTGGGGTGGCCTATCTTATTGAAGCAAACAATCTTTTTTTTCTAATTTTGACTCTCTGCGGAAATTTTCATTTAGTAAGTATATGAGTCAATACTTTTTCTGCAGAGGAAATATCTTTTCCCCAACAAAGTAGTGTATATATATATATATATATATATATATATATATATATATATATATATATATATATATATATATATATATATATATATATATATATATATATATATATATATATATATACCAGTTTGTTGGGGAAAAGATACTTACCTAAGTACTCAATTACGCACTATCTACTTCTTCAATCATCGTGGCATACTGGTGATGATGCTTTTTGTTCATATTGTCCATATTTCTCCTGACGGGTAAAGTAATGTTGTCGACCGTCTCTCATGGATATCATCACGAATTGTGTCTAAGCTGCCCGGATTAGGATTCGAACCCATTTTATTTACAGCTCGTTATCTAGTGTGCGCAACAAATTGAACAAGGCCAATACGCTCATATCCAGGAACAGGATTACTTCTAACTTTGTGCTAGGGTAAACATCGGCGGCCTCCAAACAATTTTTGTTACCGAATTTCACCTGAAAATATTGGTTTAATCCGTGCTATTGTTTACAGGACTTTTACGCTCTGGGATCGCCCCCCTGACAAATTGAAAATGCTGAAACATTACACTGCGTCTTATGGTCGGTACGCAAAGGTTGTAAGCACTCATCTACGCACCGTCATTTATACTTTCTTGTTATTTAAAGCATATTAATATCTCTTTATATAGATTTTATGCTTAGAAAAATTCTTAATTCCATGCTTATAACGGAAAAGCATATGGGAAAATGTTGCCGCATTATTTTAAAAGATAAAACAAGCTGTTTAACTTTCTCCATTCAATTTTCTTTTAATGCCAACACAAATAAAAACAGAAGTGATTAACGATGTACACGGCTTTCACTTCCTAGAGACGCAATGTTTTCCTTTCGCTTTCTCCACAATATGGAACTCCTCCCATTTTTTTTCTTTTAACTTCTTTACATCTGTTCCCACCTACGATTAGATAATTAACTTCAATCTACTACTGAACTCATAGCTTGGAGGATGAGATAGATTCATGCATTTTCAAATGAACACAGCAGCCTAGACAGGGGTTTGAAAAGCAGATTTAATTATCCAAGCTGATGAACATTACAGTAACACCATGCACTAAATCAAGTGTATTTGGTGCTTAAATTCGTAGCCGTAAGACCAGATTCCTTGTCGTTAGAAAGACAGCACAACACGCGATGTACTAATTGGTGAAGTTAGAACCAACAAGTAAATAAATTGCAGGTTCGGTAAACGAAGGAAAAATGTGACACAGCTATTTGAAGGCGCATTCGAATAGCAACAGATGCTTCAGGAGAGCTAAGCAACTTATTAAAAACACTCCAAATGCAATGAAATATTAATATTCCAAAATGGCAATGAAAGCTGGATAAGAGAATGAGATGAAGAGGAGACTTGACGCAATAGAGATGAAGATATTCAGAAGGATATTCAGAATATAATGGACGGCACATATGCGTAATGGAGACATTTTAAGAAAAATGGAAAAACAAATTCGCTTATAATTAGAACGTACTTGAACATATAATGAGGATAGTGGGATTTGAGAATATGACACTCGGTGGACACAGTGAAAGCAAAATTATCAGATAGAAGCAGCAAGTAATCTACATAATGACCATGTGTAAATGGATGGCAGGAAAGAAACTGTAAGAAAATCTGCAATCACCCAGTCGAAAAGTTCATTATTTGTTTATGCATTTGTTTGAATATCCGCCCAGCCAGTGAGCCATACATATTTAATGATCAAACAACACTGATTTACTCTGCGTGGATGGTAGGTATTACGCTCATTTTCTGCAACCCTTTTCTGACAATTTGTGGCGTATTGCATACATATCCATTGGGGCGAGATGAAGGCCTCTTTGAAAATTATGTGTAAAAATATATTTTCTATCGTTTCAATCCACAAAACCTGGGGTGGCCTATCTTATTGACGCAAACAATCTTTTTTTTCTAATTTTGTCTCTCTGCACAAATTTTTGTTTAGTCAATATTTTTTTTTCTGCAGAGGAAAAATCTACCTGAATATTGGCATCGATTGGTTAAAACACAAATTTAAAACAATATCAAGAAGTGGAGTGGATTTTAAAGTTAATAAAGCATATCTACTTTGAAAGCTGCTGTAATGCAATATTTTGTTTCCAAATATGGTCGTCTTGCAGATCTTTTACTGTAGATCGATGTTTATCCGGCTGGTCTCTAATATCCTTGTGAGTGGACGGATCGATTCTAACTGTGGTTCTAAATATACTGCTCAAAATAATGCCTGAAAAACTGGTCTGGTTCAATACTGATCTAAAAAGTTCTATCCTAATTGTGCCACTAAAATTTTAATTTGATTTTGAATCGTGGATTTTACGATATATAAAATATTTATGCTTTGTTAAATTCCGAAATTAATTATCTGTATTATACTGATTCTATTTATACATAAGTATATATGTAAATATAATCTACTAGAAATACCAGTGCATATTTCGCGGTTTGAAATTTCCGACTTATCTTAATTCTTCCGTCAATGATTGAATAAGTTCATGAAGACAATAAAATATCCGTAGAAATTCACCTATCGCATCGGTAAACATTTGAGCTTAAAACAATTATGAGATAAGTAAACATTTTCATACTTATAGTTGAGTTTAAGTTTAAATTATTAGCTATAGACAACCGTTTAATGATTAAACATGACTTTAAGCAAATTTATCCTTAAGGTTTAGCCAAGACTTTCTTTCATATGGCCGCATAGATTGCTGCTACAGAAACATAAAGAGAATTACCCAAAAAGAAAAACCAGATCAATTTCACTTGAATATTTCCAACTGTAGGAGCAAATAAGATAGATAAAACCTATAACTAAAAGAGAAAATATTGATATAGTAATTAAGATGTCATGTTCCACACTACATCAAACAAACGGTTAGGAAATACTAACAATACCATCAACCCAGAATTAACCCCGATCCTAGCGAACATATTCAAGACAGTGGAAGGTGTCAGGAGTTCGGGCGTTCTTAAAGTGTGTGGACCATCGATCCTTTCCTTACTTGTATAGACCCCTCAGTCTTCTCATTATCATCAGTAAGCTTTCTGAGGCGCTAATCAGCAAGACTCTCGTCGAGCACCTAAATAGGAGAAACCTCCTGAGCGACGAGCAGTATGGCTTTCGATCAGCCCGCTCCACTGCTGATGTCCTAACTATCAATATGCACATAGTGAGGCCCGTGATGACAAACACACACCTCGAGGACCACAGACTTATATATTGCGAAGGACTTTTGATATACAAGCTATCCAGCATTGGAATCAGTTGACGGATTTTCTCAATTATAAAATCCTTCATAACAAATAGTTGTCTGAAGGTATTTATTAACGACCAGGCTCCCGAAGCCCTGATTTACATAAATTATCTGCCAAAGAATATACTCAGGTTATTTGTAAACATCTATGCCGATGATACATTGACATACGGGTGCACCTCTAAAACTCTTGACGATCAAAGATTGGTAGCTGGCTTCTCCTCCGATCTAGCACTACCTCCACAGTGGGGAATAACTGACTGTTTAAAACTGTCTCGAAAACTAATCTAGTTACATTATATCACCGCAGACCAGACCCCTAACTACTGCCAGTCAAGATGAACGGATGTCGCATCGAGGAAGCATCGTGCGTTGAGAGATTTTTAGGCGTCAAACTCACCCGACCACAAGTGGAATTCTTATATCCGATCCATCGTTAAAAATGCATGTAGAATGATCGGTTTCCTGTACTCCTCATGTTTTTCTTTATCTTTATAAGAGTTATACCAGGCTCAGAATTAAATAATATTTCCATATTTGGATGGGAGCTTCCAAGTCCTCATTTTCCTTTCTTGATAGAGTTCAAAAGTGTCTCTAAGTCCTTGTTTGAGAAGAATAATTTTCTACCCTTCAATATCTCTCACACTGGCGGTATGTAGCATATCTAGCGCTGTTCCCTTCCTACTTCCATGAAAAGTGCTCGGACAAAATATATCTGTTGGTTCCGCCAGGTCTAACTTTCACGGCTGGAACTTGCCCTACTACTTACATTGTAGTAAACCACACATATTCCCTTTATATTTCTATCGGTTCGAAGTTAAGTTCCAGTCGAACACCCCTTCCGGCGAACCACTAGGTTGTGGAACAGACTTCTAAGAGGATGTTTATCCGATCACTATAACCTTAATATGTTCAATCTAGAGTTAACAGTTATCTTTCAACCCTATCTATATAAATTACACCTTACCATAACCCTATACTTCGATTTGCCCACTGACAGGTGAACCTTACTGAAAACGAAATACCCACTGAAGGGTGAACCTTACTGAAAACGAAACAAAAAAAACAGCAAGAGCGATAACAGTTACTGGATATGATGAACCTATTTGACTTAAAAGCTGTTTCAATACAAAAAAATTGTTTTAAACTCTCACTCGAGAGCAACTCTAATTGTTTATGCAATGAATACCTAATGTTTCCTAATAAGAAAACGTGTAATACCCCCATTACCATTAAGATAGGTAAACATTGGACAGCTTCATACGTAAATCTTGATTGAGGTTGTACTTGATTCAATCAGTAGCCATTCCGGGATTTATATTTTCGACTATTATATCTGCAATCCTCTACCTTGCAGTTGGTCCGTTTTGTTGGACAGTGTTACCAGTTTGCAGATGATACAGTCAATATGTTCCGCTTGATTAAGCTAACAATCGAAAGAGGGGTCTGTTATTGTTAACGATGTCTAGGAAAATTTTACTAATGAAGAGCTGTCCATCCTAATTATGCATGTGTTTGACCCCAGCTTAAGTTCAGCGTAGTAAATATCTACATGATATAAGTGCTCAGTAGCTGCGTCTCATGCAAGGAAAATTGGGTCCCTGTGCCGTGAAAGAAATGTTTTATCAACAGAGTTCATCTTGCCCATTTACAAATCTACCATTCGAACGTGCATTGAATAACTGGTCTGGTAGTCCTTGTATTCTATTCAAGGTTCTTGCCAAAACCACTAAAAAGGATCTTTAATACAATCGATCCAAAAACAAAAAATCTTCAATATAATCGATCCTGACTTGACATCTCGACTTCACTCATTTTCTCACCGATGTAGTTTGGCTTCTCTTTGTCATTCCTATAAATATTTCCATGGCAACTACTCTGAGAAGCTGTTCTTTCCCTGGTACGCCGACTACATGAAATTAAGCGTGCTACTAGATTGGCATTTTGTTCCCACCCTCTTACTTGAAATAGATAATGCTACTTCCACTTGCCTCTAAAAATTTCTTTTCTCGCACTTCCTGCCTGTGAAACTCCTTCTCGTTTAATTGCTTTCCTGATAATTACAATATCCAAAAAATGAAATCGTCATATTCTCTTTTCTTGAATCGCGTTCATCTTATGTACTTTCCTCAAGCTCCATATACTCAGTTTTTTCTCTGTCTTCCACTCCCTGTACCCCCCACCACCATCCTGCGTACATGTGGCATCCCCGCCATACTTGTGGCTAAATGTTAAAAAATATAATTATTACCAGTTTTATGATGCATCCACGATGAAACAGACTTTCTTTTAAAACTACCAACCGGAATGTGAGCTTTCAATTTCTAGATTTAAATGTCCGCTTCGTTGGTTCTTGTTTCGGATTCGTGCAGCTTTAATAATTCGTACTCATTCCCAGTTAATGTTATATCTCCATTCAATTGTTTCACTTACATACCTTGGTTTTCCGCTCAGATGCTCGCAAGCTTTTCATTTTGACAACTCGATGTTATAATAATCAATATACCATGAGAAATATGGTAAGTTATCTTTATCAATATATTTTCCATGCATTTACAAATTAAATATTTGAGGAGAGTTTTTTTTTTCCTTTTAACCTGATATGCAGGATGTCATCTCACCATGGTCGATTACTCAAGGAGCTGACTTCTTCACAATACCAGCATAGAAAGACGATAGCAGCGTGCTTTTGGAAAATGCCTGCAAACAAGTCCGCATGTTAACACAAGTCTTGACAGACAAATCTTTATAGACGAAACCGTTGGAAGACATTGTTGGCTGTGCTGGGTACGAAGTCACAAATAATCTTATCCGTGTGATTGAACGGGCTCTCCTTGTTCAAACTGTGATAGTAGGTGCTTTCTCCCTGAAACTGTAACCATTTTTTACTCAGCATAGTTGAGAGTATAATCTATAAATTGAATATGTGGGTATTGAGAAAACACACATCTGAAAAAGCAGATACCTGAAATAACGATTAGCTAGTCGCTCGAGCAGACGGGAAAGACTTGGAAACGAGTGACCTGATTTATTAGGAGAGCTGTGAAAGAATAAAACTTTCAAAAATGCGAATTTTGCGCAAATGAAAAACTAGGATCTGGATAAGATATTTAGCCGATATAGCCTCTTTTATTGAGAGTCTTAGTAAATTACTTATACCCGGAAGGTTGTAAAAACTAGGTTGGAAAATTATTTAGATATTAATGTGTATCTGTATAAGCAAATGGTGGTGGGTATAAAAAAGAGTTTGGAGTAAAATTAGGGTTTGGAAAAAGTGTAAAATTGAAATAAATTGGGACTTCAATTATAGTGGGGTTATTAGAAAAATCATAATTTAAATACCCTGGCTGGCCCGACTGTTCTGGACGCAAGTCTACGCTCTATTTGTAATGAATATAAATTAGCATGACCATATTGATGAAATATAAGTGGGTAAATCATAAACTAAAGGTAATTTTGAAATAACGAGATTAAAAAAAAAGCAGGAACGCGCTGTGCTACACCGCGTCCGCGTGCGATGGTTAGTCTCCAGCCGCACGCAGGATTCCATTGTTCAGACGAGTAACAGGATGCAACGTGGTTAAACGTAAGGACGCCCTATTATCGACTGCACTTTTGAGGAACAACGCGCCGTAATGAGATTTCTGCCAGCAGAGCCACATCTGCGGATATCGATCGCCGGATGTTGGCGCAGTATGATAAACTCGTCCTGAACCAACGAAAGACGCCTGAGTGGGCCGGACGCTTTAACGTGCGAAGAAATGGTGTAGCGGGTGAAAACCGATCTGTTCACCTATCATTACCGCGCACAGTTGAACACATCCAGCGGAGGTTGCAAGAAAACCGACAAATCACGTTAACACACGCTTTCTGCAATCGTGAGATATGCACAAGGCATAGTACATGATGGCCTCGGTTATAGTAACATGTGCGCAGGTTTGGTGCCCAAACAAGCATGGCTTTGGTGAACAAGCGAAAAGATTTTGAAGAGATGAACCGTGCTGAGGGATTAAGTCGGCAAGTGATATAAGATATGAGTTTTTTAACAGAGGAAATAAATATGTCGTATTGAAATTTCCTTTATTTTTTATTTGTATCTGTATAATATGGTTGGATTTCTGAGGAGGTGCGGAAACCAAGCAGTTAATGGCGCGAAAAATGGAATCGGTAACCGGAGTACAATTTCTGGCATAGAAAGTTTCTGTTCTCTTCTAGATTTGGAACAGTTCTGAACCAAATCACCTCTACTTGATTCTTGTCGGGAAAACTGAGCGAACACCCAGAAAGCAGAGAAACGAAGTGAAGTCGTTTGGCCGCGGAACTAATAATTCTACATCATGAAAGCTTCTTTCTATAAAGCTAATTCGATATGACTGTGATCGCTCGTGGCATAAGGAGTCTAGCATATTTGAAAAACTTTAATTATATAAAATGCCAGCAAATGTATTGGTTATATCTCGTGGTAGAACACATAACGGTTAATCCTAGACTTGAAGAGTTTAAGATTGTAATCATCGGGAAAGCATCAATCTGGTAATCTGTTCCACAATTTAAAAGCTTGTTAGATGAGCCTATCCGAGAACAACTTATTCCTTACTAAAAGTATACGGCGGTAATATGGTTAGTTTCATTTAATGTCCTCTGCGTAATTGTCTTACATGGAGATATACATATTGAGGGAACTAATGATTGTAGCTCGTCTGAAGATTTTCCATGTAAGTAGCGATAAAATTGCGAGAGAATGACCACCTTTCCTCATATGAGAAAGGTATTGTAATGTGCAAACATATCGTTATCCGCAAGTACGCATCGATGTTTTTGCGCAGTATCAAAACTGTGCAAAGAGAACTGGGCAACTCCGGCCAAATATAGCAACAGTAGTCCATTTTCTGCCTGATCTGAGAGGTGCCTTTAGCACTTTCTTTGAGGATGTCAGACGTTTCTTCATCGTTGAGGCCTTTTCAACGTCCCATTATTCTTAGAGAAAGGAAACGCTATTAGAGTAGTTCATCCAAAAACTTAAGAAAATGAAAAATAACGTTACACATAATAATGAAAACCTAACAATGGTGTTTTCATATTTTTCTAGCCATCTGAGAAATGTTTTGTCAAAATCAATTCACAGAAAAACGACATATCTTAAATTTCACTACTAAGCTATTAGTGTGGTTCGGGATGTATTATCTAAACTTCTGTCACACATTATATATCACATAAACTTTGTTTCTATACTATTCTAATTATAAGAGTCCCCGTGTTTCCAATTTTCCTTAAAATATTTCTCTTCGTTTATACATTAAATTCAAGGAATTCTAAACATCTGCCTGTACAACCATATGTTTCTCGCTTAAAGTCCATTATTCATCTGTATTGTATTTGTCCGAAATTCACGGTTATTTGGTTACATATGACAGATCAGTTCAGTGCAGTTTTTTCGAACAAATATAATTATCCCATAATACGTTGGCATATTTCTGGACGGTATACACCGCTACTGACATCGGATTACTGTCACATTTTCAGTCATCTGTTACAACGATAATCTGAGATTTCAGTTTCCATAGATGCTTAATTCTCATGTCACTAATTATTCGCTCAGAATTTGGACTCTTTCACACGCTTACGGCAACAGAATGATTGTCTTCTTATACTTCATGCTAAGTCTTTCTTCTTGCTCTTTTTTAATTAATTGACATTTCAAATATCACAGTGCTTGTAAAAAAAGGTTTTACAGATTTTGAGAAAACTGGCAATATTTCTTCATGTTTGAGACATTCAGAATCTAGCAATGAAGTGGATATTAATTAAAAACAAACCATAATTTATAATGAAAACATTAATAATACAGACGTAACTGGGGAAAATATCACTTGACTTTTTTATTTATCCCAGTTCATCGTATTCAATCAGTAAATCAGATGAATATTCAATTCAATTAGTAGATCGAAAAAAATAATTAAATCAAGTTATTCTGAAAAGGCTCTACAATATAGTTCTTCACATGATGTCGCACATTGATAGTATATTTTAATGTCCGGATAAAAAATATGATATTTCCACTAAATTAAAAAAATGAACACGCGCTGGGAGACAAAAATTAAATATATATATATATATATATATATATATATATATAACAATACAAAATAGTTAAGTCTAAAGCAATTACTATGTATGATATTAAATATTACATTAGATTATCAATAATATTAGACTTGCAGAAAAAGCAAATAACTATTAAAAATAAAATTTAAAAAAAAACAATTATAGATTCTTAAAATCGCTGTTGGTAAAACGAAAGCTCTCATTTCACCGGAAACAAACCCAAAACGGGCGGGCCCATTAATGCCAGCTGTAAAATCCGGTAAGGGTCATAAACGTAAATATCTGAATCTGGTATTAATTATATTCTCTAAAACCCATTTATTGATAATAAGCTTATATCAATACTGTATTAATTATAGGTTCCGAGATATATATATCTTTAATATCTGTCGGTAGCATTTTTTTGTTTATGGTTAAAGAACGAAAAGTACATTACCTAAAATATATCTAAATGAGAGCATTGTACTCATCAATTAGATTCAGTTACATTGCTCTAAGGTGTTTCATCCCTGTATTAAACAGAAACATCTACAGTATTTTTTATAAGACTGTATTACAAATAAATTATGATATTCAGTTGTTGTGACCCTGTGCAATCCAGATGTATGAACATTGATTCTTTAATGTCTCTCTCCACTTTATCAATTTGGTAACACGTCTTCTTATCCACTATATACGTCAGTTCGCCTTGTACTTTATCATCTTCAAAGCATTAGTAGCATCACCTATTTTCTTAGCCTTGTAACTAACAAAAACTAAGCAAATGACTTTACTTCCAACTCCCTTAATGATATGCACAGAGTTTGCTTAATTGTATACTGTACTGCGAATGTAATATTGAGCTTTACTTAGATCAATACAGGTTTCAAAGGCGTCAAGCGATATTTGAACACGTCTACCTCAAACAAATGAGGATCGAAATTCTTCTCTTTTCTTTGTGCTGGTGTCTCTTCAGAATGAAGGCGATCATGACCCTCCACATATTCCTGTCCCTTGTAGCTATTAATAAGTTTTGTCTTTTTTTTTCTTTTTTCTCCCAAAACCAGTTCGACTATTCATTTACTCAAGTTCATCAAGTACGTTACGAGCTGCTTTCTTCTGTCCTTATTTCTCTCAATCTGTCCTGTGAATATAAGATTTTTTAAAACATTCTTTCTTATTACGTGTCTCCAAAATTTCAAATCCCTCCTGTTGATGTTAAGTATAAGATTACTATTTGTTTCCATTTTATTTAAAACGTCGTCGTTGCTCGCATGGTAGTTCCATGATATACTCAGCATGTTTTACGTATAACCACATTTCTGTTGCTTCAAGTCTCTTCTTCATCTTGGAGGATATTGTGCAGAATTCGTTGACATATACGTGGACAGATATCACTTTTTTTATTTGTATACCCGATTTGTAATTTGCCTTTTTGGCTGATGCTTTTGCTGATAACCATGGATTTTGTCTTTTTCTAGTCAATATTCAGTCTTTCTCGCTTTCCTTTCATACCTTCTGTATGAGCTTTTATTGATTAGTTTCCCTTTCTGCTATCAACCCTGTGTCATCTGCATATATAATGTATTTTAAGATTGTGGCCGCAAATAATAAAGCCTGGTAGGACTTATAATTTTCTCAGAATCTCCTCGCTGCTTAGGTTGAATAAAACGGCCGAGAAGATACATATTGTCTTACACGCATTTCTCTTTGTGTATGTCTGCTGAACTCATTTTCTATCCGTATGCAAGAGGTTTTCCGCCAGTATATGTTCTTGATTATTCTACTATCCTTTCTGAATATGTCAAATTTCGGAGCAGCACTAACGGATCTTTGTGGCGTACTTTATCGATTCCCTTTGCGTAATCTATAAAACACAAGTAAACGTATTTGTATTGCTCTTTGTATTTGTATTAAATTATATTGCCCTTTGTATTTTATTACATTTGTATTGCTCTCTGTATTTATATTACATTTGTATTGCTCGCTGTATTTTATTACATTTGTATTGCTCTTTGTATTTGTATTACATTTGTATTGCACTTTGTATTGATATTACATTTGTATTGTTCGCCGTATTTGTATTACATTTGTATTGCTCTTTGTATTTGTATTACATTTGTATTGCACTTTGTATTTATATTACATTTGTATTGTTCGCTGTATTTGTATTACATTTGTATTGCTCTTTGTATTTGTATTACATTTGTATTGCACTTTGTATTTATATTACATTTGTATTGCTCGCTGTATTTGTATTAAATTTGTATTGCTCTTTGTATTTGTATTACATTTGTATTGCACTTTGTATTTATATTACATTTGTATTGTTCGCTGTATTTGTATTACATTTGTATTGCTCTTTGTATTTGTATTACATTTGTATTACACTTTGTATTTATATTACATTTGTATTGTTCGCTGTATTTGTATTACATTTGTATTGCTCTTTGTATTTGTATTACATTTGTATTGCACTTTGTATTTATATTACATTTGTATTGTTCGCTGTATTTGTATTACATTTGTCTTGCTCTTTGTATTTGTATTACATTTGTATTGCACTTTGTATTTATATTACATTTGTATTGCTCGCTGTATTTGTATTAAATTTGTATTGCTCTTTGTATTTGTATTACATTTGTATTGAACTTTGTATTTATATTACTTTTGTATTGTTCGCTGTATTTGTATTACATTTGTATTGCTCTTTGTATTTGTATTACATTTGTATTGCACTTTGTATTTATATTACATTTGTATTGCTCGCTGTATTTGTATTAAATTTGTATTGCTCTTTGTATTTGTATTACATTTGTATTGCACTTTGTATTTATATTACATTTGTATTGTTCGCTGTATTTGTATTACATTTGTATTTGTATTACATTTGCATTGCACTTTGTATTTATATTACATTTGTATTGCTCTCTGTATTTGTATTAAATTTGTATTGTTCGTTGTATTTGTATTACATTTGTATTGCTCTTTGTATTTGTATTACATCTGTATTGCTCTTTCTATTTGTATTACATTTGTATTGTTCGCTGTATTTTTATTACATTTGTATTGCACTTTGTATTTATATTACATTTGTATTGTTCGCTGTATTTATATTACATTTGTATTGCTCTTTGTATTTGTATTACATTTGTATTGTTCGCTGTATTTGTATTACATTTGTATTACTCTTTTGTATTTGTATTACATTTGTATTGCTCTTTGTATTTGTATTACATTTGTATTGTTCTTTATATTTGTATTACATTTGTATTGCTCTTTGTATTTGTATTACATTTGTATTGTTCGCTGTATTTGTATTACATTTGTATTGCTCTTTGTATTTATATTACATTTGTATTGCTCTCTGTATTTATATTACATTTGTATTGCTCTCTGTATTTGTATTACATTTGTATTGCTCTCTGTATTTGTATTACATTTGTTTTGCTCTCTGTATTTGTATTACATTTGTATTGCTCTTTCTGATAACATTCTGAGCATAAATATCGCGTTCCTTGTTCCAGTGTATTTGGATAATCCACATTGTTATTGCACTATTTCTGGTCAGTTTCCGCTGCGCAATGTCTTCATCAGAATTCAGATGATTAATTTTGTTCGAACTTACTAAACTAAAATGATCTGCGTGTGTAATTTACAAGATACATTGTTTGGTACGCAAACCTATAAACGACTTAATGATAAGGAGGGATAATATATTTTTATATACAATATATATCATGCATAATTTATTGAGAAACATAACATGTATTCAGAGATAATCAGTGAATATCTACATCTTTTCTCTCTGGCAGCCCATAGCGAGCTCAAGGGAAATCATCTATTGTGCATTTTCAATTGTGCAATTATTAACAGTTTAGTCGATGCACTGATCGTTCTTTACCTAATGTTTGAAAATGAATCTTCTTCATGTTATTCTCCGTTAAAGAACTGTTGAGCATGAAATAAGAATCAATGAGCTAGTCTGACTGAGCATTATATCTTAAAAATCAGCGTTCTGTTTGGTCATTACGCCTGAAAAATTAATTCAAACCCCACAGTTTCACCCCCACTTGATGCTTCATTTTATATTAACTTATAATTTAAGTGTAACACTTCATGGTGTATTGTGTTGCGACATACTCTAGTTGAATATTTTGTACCAACATAAGCAAATGTTAATAGCAAAAGCAAATACAACCGACCAGATACAGAAACAATGGCCTGATAAACCGCTTCATGGCCAATACTCTGATCGTACCAAACAAGCTGATTTAAACCCGGTACCCATCAGTGGCTACATAGTGCAGGGTTAAAAGCTGAAGCCGAAGGTTTTAGCCTTGCTGCACAGGAGTAATGCTTCTTAATTAGAAATTATCAAACAAACATACTAAAATATTGTGTTAACGCAAAATACAGATTGTGTTATAAATATTCCGAAACAATTGATAATCATGTATCAGGTTGCGCGGTATTGGCACCCACTGAATATAAATCTCGGCATAAAAGAGTGGGCCAATACATGCACTGGTATGTCTACAACGTTTACGGAAAAGAAACTGCAGGAAACTTGTATGAACACCACCCAAACCCGGTTACGGAGATATAACCTCTTACCATGTTTTGGGACTACACAATACATACAAACGGAACAATCAAAGGTAACTGCCCAGACATTGTTATTAGAGACCGCAAGCAGAAACGTGCCTCCTTATTGATATGGCGATCCCTGAAGATCTTTGAAGATCTTCAAAAAGCTATCAAAATACAAGAACCTTGAAATAGAAATCTCAAAAGTGTAGCACATTGGAACATCAACAATCCCTGTTGTAGTTGGAGCCATCGGATTGGTTCGAAAAGATTCTAGAAGACTCATTGAAGGGATTTCCTTAAAGAAAAAAAATGTTCTTACGAGTACAGCCCACACCTTATAAATGTAAAATATGTGTGTGTGTTTTTTTATTTTCTTTTAATTGGTCAGTGGAAATATCATGATGCTATTTCTAACCTTAGATCTCTGGGTGGGACCCGGAAAGAAAGGTGTACACACCAGAAATCAAAGGAAATAATAATAATAATAATAATAATAATAATAATAATAATAATAATAATAATAATTGCAGGCATGACCAATTAAAAATATACCAGAGAAGATATTAGAAACAATGCAGACAATATGACTTTGCTTGTGCAGCGAAATGACATGAGCATTCATCAGCGCCAGTAGAGAGGAATGAGCAATTAAAGATTATGTAGGATACGGCCATCTTGACATACAGGCGTATGAGGAGTAATCACCCTGACTTCATATGTGTACACAAGAATACCCATGAATGCATCCTGATAGGCGTTGCGGTACCTTTGGATAAGAAATTAATGAAGCTGGGGCAAGCGAAAATACAGAGATACCATGATATGCCAGCATGAATCAGAATCAAATTTCCTGGAATCTTTCATGCCTGACACTATTGCGATTTTTGCAAGTGGCATGGACAATCGATATGCGCTAAGGAAATGTGTTGTGTTTCGAAGCTTCACTATCAGCTGAGATATGACCATCATCAGAGCGAATCTCTATTTCATTCTTCTTCTTTTTCTTCTTCTTCTTCTTCTTCTTCTTCCTCTTCTTCTTCTTCTTCTTCTTCTTCTTCTTCTTATTATTATTATTATTATTATTATTATTATCATTGGGAGTTGTAGTAGTAGTAGTAGTAATGCTAAAATATGTATCCTTCTCTGTATCTAGTCGCAGTTTATATAAAATGGCGCCCGAAGTTTTTGTAATAAAAAAAAACATCATTTTGACACTTTAAATCGCCCAGGCAATTAAAATATCAATCTTTATCTTCGTTTATTGATAAACAAAAGTACAATACTCATATAATTTTCATAGATTTTCCGAAGAAATGCACAGTGTAGTTTTCATTGTATCACTAAAATATATTATTTAATCAAAGTTTTGCGATTTTATTAAATATGTTTCATTTTTTCATACAGAAATTTCTTGTTGTTTCAAAAATCGTATGACCCAGGCACGAGTTGTTTTAGAAATATTACTTAATAATTTTAATTTCATAAAAAAGAATCGTAATATCGTAAAAAATAAAACAATGAAAGAGTATTGATATTAATAATCTGCTCACTTTGCGCCGCAGGATATTGTTGTCTGCACCGGAAGACGAACGTAGCTTGTGGCTAAATAATCTAACTTGACTCTTACGACCCATCATTCTTTTCGAACACATAATGAGACCCCTACATTGCGCGATCAATAGAGTCGGCAGGTCAGTGAGAAATAAAGGATGAATTCATTCTTTGTAATATTCTCCTATTTTTTTTTTCTTTTAGGTAAAATTCTGGAAATATTACTTTAGTCTCCTTCAGCATTTTGTCAATACTAATTTGGATTTTGTCGGTGATGTTTTTGATTATTCATTTTGTAACAACAGTCGTTCTATTAAGAAATTGGACATACTGTATCAATCGAGATAATATACATGCATATATATATATATATATATATAGCCATATATATATATATATATATATATATATATATATATATATATATATATATATATATATATATAATTATTGAATATTTCTCAACCATATCTGTGTGCATATGTGTATGATGCATGAATGCAGATATTAACTCCACTCACAAGGAAATATTTTGTCATATAATTTAAGTGAAGATCTTCCAGTCACACATGATATATATATATATATATATATATATATATATATATATATATATATATATATATATATATATATATATACACATGTATGTATATGTGTATGTGTGTGTGCCTGTCTTTAATAGAATAATATAGACATACTAAGCCGATTTCTTTTTATACTGATCGTTTCCACTTGTTTGATCAGTTTCGTAATATTAAGCTGAACGTTCTTCAAGGTAGGCACCGTAGTATTTCTTTCCACCCACGTAATTACTATCTTTTCTAAGATCATCTTCTGACGTAAATTACAAAGTTGAACTTATTTTAACTGCGATAAATTCCGTTCTTTTGTTATTTTTAAAAACACGCTTTGTTATCTTGATCTTAGTAAAGTTGAAAGTACATGAGTGAAAAAAATTTCTACGGCACCTTCTTTGATTATATATATATATATATATATATATATATATATATATATATATATATATATATATATATATATACATTGAATGAAGATATGCTGCATAAATATACAAAGCTGACGTATTACTTGCTTCTTCCAGGTGTTTTTAAATGTTGAGCTGTAGATGAAGTTGTCTTATACCTTTTCCAAGTGAATGTTAGCAAAAGTCAACATAACTAGATCCAATTGTGAACTCGGCCCGTCGATTTACATGAATTCACAGAGAGAAGTCCTGAAAGAAAATACTTATTGAACGTTAGAATGTCATTGCTGAAAGAGGTAAATCCTATGAACCTATCTATTAACCAGAGAATCTGTGTTGTGTGGGTGATCACGTCTCTCCATAACGACCTCTCCTTTTTATACCTTAATAATCTTTGTTTTTAACCATATCTAATCCCTTTTCAGCCAACCGTTAATATAACATCCTTGCACTTCTTTCATCTGTTCCCCTTATATTCAATATATCTTGTGAGTGGCAAGTCTCCCAAACCCACTTTCCTCATTGTGCCATAGAAAATCTCAATTTCTCTTTCTGGTGCTGTGTATTAGTGTACATTTCGTTTCCGTTCTCTCTAAAACTTCATCGTTGCTCACATGATTCGTTCATTGTATTCTCAACATCCTTCCGCAAATAATGTTTTACATTTGGTAATGGAAATTATGTCTAGTGACATTACACGGTAAGCTCTTTATACTTTCGAGGTGTCGACCTGAAAGTATAATTTATAAGATTTCTCGAATTATTTAAAGTAATAATAAACCAGATGTTTATGTAACCTAAGATATCATACATGGATTTTGTTAAGCAACTACAGTTACACTTAAACATTATTCGAATGATTACATGTGGGAACCTGGTTTTTCCTGTCTGGTATTTGTGATATATTTTCCTAGTAATTTTCGCGTGCTGATTTCAAAAATGAAATCCATTCAACTCCAGAAAGTCAAGAGTTTTGATAAAATCATTGTTAAACGTTTCTGTTATTGTCATTATTTCTAAAGATAGGTTAGGCTGCATTAAATGGAGCTTGACATAACTTAAGATAGACAACACATACACGCCTAATATCTGTGCAATTTGTTGCATATGTCTGCAAAAATATCCACGATGTTTGGATAACATGGCAAATTAGACGCGACATGTTTTGCTGAACCTTTAATTATGACTTCTGAAATTTGGTGTTTTTAATGCACTCTTCATTTTGTAATTGTGAGCTCACATGCGCCAGAGTAACTTTATGTGAAGCATGGTCAATGAACTGCAGGGAATACTTTATGGTATGCATGCATGTTATGGAACTTTTCCGTCAGAAAACTGCATTTTCTTACATTATGGTTGTTGACAATTCTGATAATGCTTTCCCAGGTGACAAAAATGTCAAAGCTTCCTAATAACTTCTGCTCTATTTGCGGAGGCTACTCGTTAACTAGGCAGCAAAACGAATTTTATGAATTTAAAGTACAAATATATAAAGAATAAGCAGATACCATCAATGTAATCGTAATCTGTTCAATCTAGGGCTAAATAGTATATTCGCCACACATACTCATAAGCTGTACGTCTGTGTTCTTACACTCGACATTTACGATCATACATCGATGAAACACCGTTTGCCGTAAATCAACGTCCAGCCTGTTCAGTACCTAGACCAGTAACCTCTTTGGAATACCAGATGCTGGAAACTCGAATGTGCGGGCACTCTAATTGACCATGGCTAGGAAATATTCATCGGAGAGACGAGATCCAGTACAGTTGAGTTCGTTATAGTTGACTACGCAGAAATACCCTTGGGAAAGGAATGACCACAACAGTTTTTTTCTCCAGCCATGGTTTAATTAGTAAAACTTGTATCTCAAAATTATTATTACTATAAAAACTTTCTTAGGATCTGAAATTATTTTCTGGATTTAAATAACCTGCAAACCATTGATAAGCCTTAGAAAACAAATCAATCACTCAATCATTCCTATTATCTAACTCTCTACCTCGAGTGGATCTCGAGCCTTATACAGGGTGAACATTATTGTATAAATAAGAAAAAATATGCAAGTATCTTTTAGATATACCTATATATTTTAATACGAATCATTAGCACTTAGTAGTTACTAAAAAACTATGTGCAATATTTCATCCAGAAACATGGTTTGAGGGGTGTGAGGTTTTCAGTATTTATAAAAAGTCATTCCTTTTTTATTTACTGATCTTCCTATAAGAAGCTGAAGGCCACTTATTCGGTGTATTTAACCAATGAATATGGAAAGGTTTACATAGAGATTGCTTTAATATATTTCAGTTCACAGTATATATGTTCAGATTCGAATCTCTACAAAATAATTATTTTCAATGCTTAAGAATATATGCAAATGTTAGCAAGTGAATGGAAAGTCTAGTTTTAATTTAATTTGCTTGCCTTCAATGTTTATAAAATGTGTATTTCATTGTATTAGTTTTTGGTCGAATTTGCATTTTGTCGAGTTATATATCTGCATAATTGTTATTCCATTGCGTTAAGAATGACGTTTGATATTGTCTTGGCTGAAATAACAACATCAATTCTTGACGCTTTGGAATTTTTAGTAAAATAATATTTATTCAGGCATTTTCAATATTTATGATTTACATATTTGAACTAAAATAATATATTTAATGTTAGCCCAGACATTTTTCATGACGTATACTTTTGGAATATTTAAAAGTCTGTTTTAAATTAGTAATAACGAAAAAGCAACAATATTTTCTAGTTATACCGTAAGCTATTTCTAGTGAATGAATTTCTCAAGTACGATCCAAAGTACTTAAATTTGCGACAGATATTGATCCGTTCAACAAATATGCATATCGAAAAAGTGTTAATTTCTGACGATTCTTGTTGAACATGTTATAGCAACAGATCCAAAAGATGCAGTTTCGAAGCAAGTGAATTTTCATAAGGTACTCATCTAAAGGTTGTGATTACGCATGTTGTTTAACTAGGTTATTTGTTTTATTCGCAAGATATCAAATTGGCTAATCTAGTTTATAAACTCATATATACGAGGGTAAGTTAAAAAATTATCAGCAGTTTCGCCATCTAATTTCATTAGATTTGTCACCCTGCCTTCTGTTCATACGTGCTTATAGTTAGTACTATTGTGGTTTCGTGGTTGAAATTCGAGCATGATTGCGCCTGTTTTCTTGTTGTTATTACAGTGTAAACATGGCCGCTCCGTTAATAGTGTGCGCCAGGGAGAACTAAGGACAGTGGTAAGAATCTGAAGAAAACATGCTACTTCATTGATGATAACTTGCTGCTTCTTCTCTTTAGTGGTGGAGATTGGCAGCTGATTTCACTATGAATGACATAGACGGGACAACCTATGAAATACTTGCCTGAGGAATCTCTACCCAAGTTAAATATACACATTGTCGGATTTCATCAGGGGAAGCAGGTTTCACTAGTTTCTTACACAAAGATACGTTAAATAAAACTCAAATATATGCAGTAGAGTTTACGTGTTGTGATTGATTTTCACATCATAGAACAACAAACCCCATTTTTCTCCGGCAGCTTACGGGTCACCTTTGCCGGGTAGCATAAAACGCCGCCTAACATGAAATGTTTGATGTTCTTACCCAGCTGATGATAGGAAAAGATTTGAAAAAGATTAACGGATAGAAATATATATTTGCCCCTTTAGAAGGTTACTGAAATGTCTATGGACAGAGCAAGTGAGCAATAAAGAAGACTTAAAAAACATGGCAACAGAGAGAACGCTTTATACTAAAAATTCAGGAAAATACACCTGAATTTCTTGGACACATAATAGGAAAGGTGGGCTTGGAAAACTCTCACGCGACATTCTGTGGATAAGAGAGATAGCGAGCCACTTACTTGACGTGCTTTTGGGAATGGATAGTGGAGCGTGTGCGGAGATCTTAGTAGAAGGGAGAAACTGGTAAGAGCCACACGGGATAGAAAAATGTGGCGAACCGTGATCTCCCATAGTCTGAAGGGACGCAGCACATAAAATAAGGAGGAGGAGTAGTAGTAGGAACATAACAGCAATAACAACAACAAAACAACAACAAAAATAATAATAATAATAATAATAATAATAATAATAATAATAATAATAATAATAATAATAATAATAATGTTGATAGTACATTCTAGCAAGGGCCAAACGACCAGAGATCTAAATTGCTCCCCAGATCATCGCCAAAAAGTGACCGGATTTGAGAGTTGGTTGCAAGCAGCTCTTGATTATTGATTTCTCCAAACCCAGATACGTCCAATAGCAGAGAGTGTGGAAAGGGCGATTCGGTCGAGATTACACTTTGCCAAATGTCCACGCTCCTCTTTGACATTTTATTAGCCTATTCATTAGTTTTCTTAATGTTACTTGATGTGAGAAAGGACTTGCCTTCCCCTGATAAACAACACTGTCCTGAGACGCAAATCGATAGACAATGGGGGTTCAGGTCATCTATAACTTGGTAGTACATATTTTTTCCTTTTATATCTAAATTGAGTTTTGTCCCGATTTACTCTAAAAATAAAAATATCAACATTTTCTACAATTATATGTTCAGTATACAAAATTTCTGAACCGTTTATAAACTTGATTATTCTAAAGAGTCTCTTGCTGTAGATATTACAATATAAAAGTAAGATCATCAATTCAGACAAGGAAAGTAGAAATTATATACTGTAGTTTATTGAAAGCTCGTGAGGTGAAACTGTGCTTGCCTATTTTTCTACGACATGACGCTGTATATTGAATTATCCTCATATAAAAATGGCAGATTGTATATATATAATGCAGTATCACACGTCGGTATAGATATTTTCTGAGCACTCTACTGCCCTCAATGTTATTCTAATTGCATTGTTTATACATCAATAGGCCTAACTACTTGATGCTCATTGGTTTAAATCATAATGGTTGGCAGTGGTGATTTTCGTGATTGATCGCTGTTGCTTTGTGCGTGTAGTCTACGGACTGTAGTTTATTTATATTATGAATACGTTTTTTATAAATTAAAGCAATCTGATCACTTTACCCAACAGATGCATTAATTTTATTCTGTTTATAAAAACTAATGGATGATTACTGCTGAATGAGTTCATATCAGCTATTAACAGGTTGAAGATTGCTGGGATAGAATTATATTTAAAACTCTCTTGTTAATTTTTGGTATTGTCTCAGCATTAAACCCTTGTGGTTTTCGAGCACTTACTTTAAATATTATAAATATAGCATTTACTTCCAGTCTTCTATTTATATTAACGGTGGTTTTATAAGATAAATGTAAAGTAAAAGAACAAATACTTATAATTTAAAGATCAAGTTGAATGACAATATTAAAAATGGATTCAAAAGTTCAAATATGAAAAAGTAGGTTTCATTTTACATTTCAGTAATAAATAAATCTACTTGAAATCACTGAAATCACTGAAATATTATGTTGTTCCATAATTTTTTTTTTTTTTTGATGTACTGCAAATTATGTGGAAAAATAAAATATTCTTGCATGTTTTGCATCTTTACTATCTCTGGTCATTCTCTGAAATGGTAATCTGACGTTTTTGAAATTTTATTTCCGATTGGACACTCCTTTGAGATGCAGTGCCAAGCAGACAAGAATGAGCATATAAGACATAATCTTCTCTATGAATTTAATCAAGATCAAAATGCTGCCAAAGCTGCTTTAGACGTGTATGCTGTGTATGCAGATTACTTGCTTAACGTGGGGATAATATTACACGCTTTAACACTACCAAACCGTCAATGATAATCTTTCTCTTGAACAAAAGAACAAGATCGAAGAGGTAATTCAGCTGAAAAGACTTGGCCAGATATACAGTGTGATTATTAAGCATGAAAATACCCACATCCATATCGCTAACAATGAGTAAACATGCAATTAAAGAGCTCGGAGGTGGAAAGAAGTTCTGCAAAATCCGCCATAATCTCCTAATTTGGCAGATGGTCGTCAACAATGATGCGGCATACACTGTTGAATGGATCACCAGAAGTATTAATAAATAATATTCATTAAAATAAATTATAAAAACGAAAACAAAAAAAAATATAATAGGTTTAAAACTTAAATCTCCTGATAGTTACATTGTCAAAGGTATTCAGTAATCATGACAATTTAATATATTCTTTTAAATATTAAGTAAAACATTCTATGGAAGGTTCAATAGCTCTACGCTACAAATAGAGGTTTAAGAAAAAATAATTGCAGTTTTAACAGTAAACGCGGACAGAAAATGATTTTGAAAATTATAATCTATAATAAAAACTGGATTTTTTTCAAACCAAACGCTAAATATAAGGGTTATAGTAAACTTCAACCACATACATACACCCTTGTGCAACTTAACTGAAACAAAACGAATAAATCTCTTATTATTTACATTTTTTCGTATTTTTCAAATTAAAAATGTCCCAGTACACATGTCATTACTTCGAATGTCTATTCCACGAAATCGTTCCTTGGAGAATTGACCACCAATTCTCGATCGGATTTAAATCAGGAGAGATTCAGGGCCAATTTTGTATGTTCATTTGCTTATTGGAAAGATTGGCTGTATGTTTGTTCAGCGTTACTATTCATCGTACGCTTCCTTGGAGTAACGTCCGTTACAGACAATGGCCGTCGGACAAATAATCGACAGTCCACACAATAGTGTCAGGGCGTTATAAAATCTGATGCAATACAGGATGACGCAATATTTTTTCAAGATGAAACAAATTTCATCATACACCCCAGAAATAGATCCATATTATTACACACCACTGTAAATGACCATATCTGAGGAAGAAAAATAGAAATCGATTACACCTTTTCACACCAATGGGTATAAAACTGATCGTATGGTGAAGGAAAGGAAACTAGAGCGATTGTTTCAAATAATTTGCACAAGAGTGTATATATATATATATATATATATATATATATATATATATATATATATATATATATATATATATATATATATGCGTTTGTGTGTGTGTGTGTGAGCAAATATATAGAAAAATAGGAAAGAACACGTTAGGTAAATAACCCGGAGTTCTTTAGTATTTTTGTATTTATATTTAAAAAAACAGTACTCCATACAGTAGTAGAGCTTAAATTATAATTATTTTTATAATTATTTTTTATTTAATTAGATTTTTTTAATAATTATAATATATATATATATATATATATATATATATATATATATATATATATATATATATATATATATATATATATATATATAATATTAAAATTGCACAATACATATTTAAAAAGATACAAATGTAACATGTAGTGCTTTTAATTATAAAGAATTAGGCGATCAGCCGATTCCGCTACATCGGTTTGCAACTTTCGGTCCATTCGGGTTATCTTGGTCAATTGATTTCCTTACGATTTTTTTAAAATAAATAAATAAATAATATTATGAACGCTATATTTTTTAAAAGATGGATAAATAAAGAATAATCGCGCGACATTGGTTGTAGTAGTAAGCGAGGAATAGGAAGGAAAGTGCAAGTTTATTAGAAACGTACCGGTGTGAGGTTAAATGAAATGTACATATTTCTTTTCGTCTCGTTTTATATGAACTCAAAGGGAACTATTTGTTATGTGTACAACGCGTCATAATTTCCGATCCCTTTATTTCTTTCACAAAAGCACAAGTTGTGCGCTTATTCATTTAGTTATTTAAAATATAGCATTCATAATTTTTTCTTTTCTCTTTAAAAAATTAAAGTGTTAGGAATCAATTGACCGAAATCGCCTGAAGATACCGAACGCTTCAAACCAAGCTAGCGGAATTGGCTGATCTCCTAATCACGTGCGCGCACACACACACACACACACACATATATCTGTCTGTGAAGGAAATATATATATATATATATATATATATATATATATATATATATATATATATATATATTTCATTCACAGACAGACTGTTTCGCTGTATCACAGCTCTTCAGTTTGGCTAGGATCGAAACTCGGTTAAATTGGCGTCAGTCGGAGATTCTGCCACCAAGACGTCGGCGCACGACAGGAATGAAGGTGAATTTTTATAGTATTTATTTTTAGATAAATTCATAGTGACTCGATTCACTTTACCCAAGAGTCTTGCTATAATAGCTGTAATAGTCAATGTTTACAAACCCACACTTCCTCCTCCAGAGAGCTGAACCGAAATAAACTTTTCATGAGCCTATATATTGACATCCACTGATAGACTGTTTCGGTGTATCACAGATCTTCAGTATGACTAAACATCCGGTTATATATATATATATATATATATATATATATATATATATATATATGAATAAATATTAGTACATCTATATATACTGACTCAGAACCCGTATATTTGGTTAGAGGGATAAGGCCATAGATCTTAACACGTTGTGTTATGGTTCTGACGGTGATTTCTACACCTTGCAGATATTTATGAAATATAGTTACTTATCCTATATCCAGACGGATTTAAATTCAGAAATGTGTTTGTCATTGATTGGCAACCAATCAATGACAAACACATTGTGAGCCGTATTAATTATAAAATTGTTTGCGGGGAGAGGATAAAAGCATCCATGATTTTCCTAATAGTATTTGCAAGAATGACAAAGTAACAACTCGACACGAATTCGAACTCCGCTCAGTGATTTATCCTCCTCCGACCCACTAATATTTACACCGCACACAGAAACACATATATGCACGTGCAAACACGTAATATAATATTAATATATTAAAGGTAGCACTTATAGATACCATTCTACGAGTACTGTTTATCTCAATCCTATTTACTTATTCAGTACCGGGGGCGATGGGTAAATTGTCGACATTTGATATTCTGAATTTCACGCTTGTGCGTTGTTTGCATTTGATTTTGTCGAGTGCACATTATACAGATTCAGTCCGGTTCCGTCTCTAAGAAAAAGTGCCAATTACACAATTCGCTCCGACAGTAACTTGGAAACCCAATGCTGTAATGCTAAGCGTTCGCACAGGAAACTCTGATACAAGCATTTCACAGTAATTGTGTGTGAATCTGAGGACAGTGCAGAAGATTCGGAATGAGTTGGATGAGCCTAATTGTGATTAGGAAAAAGTTTAGTGTGATGTCTAGCGATGGCTATGTTTTGCCTCCATTCATCTTCTTAACACAGGGCCTACATCAAGTGCTTTGAAAAGGTAGTGATGCCCTGTGTCAAGAGATTGGCTTCTGGAAGTCCCTATATCTGACAACAGGAATCTGCGACCACATCACCCTTAAATCTAGCAGATAACTTCCCAGACTGCAAGCACCTTGATTATTATGTGTGGGGCGCAGTTGCGCGAGAGACAAAAAAAAACTCATTGTAACACCAAAGGGCAACGGAAGGAAAGGATTTTAGCTGCATTAAATACGGAGACCTTTCGGAAGACTAGCAGTAGAAGCCGTCGTTGAAGCCAGTGGCAATTTTCTAAAATCAATTGACCTTTTAGTTTTTCGAGATATGTTTGTGCAATTTCGTAAATATTTGTTAATATTTGCTAAAATGAGATGTTATTCTCATTTTTGAGTAATTTAGGCAACAATGTTTCCATCGCACCCCCACACACAAACATATATATATATATATATATATATATATATATATATATATATATATATATATATATATATATATATATCAGGTCATCCCATAAGTTCTGTCCAAATTTTGAATAAAGAAAACAAGTGACTAAATGTAACATTTAAATTCAGATTCAATCATCAATGTATTTTCCCTGATTATCTATGACTTCCTTCCATCTATTAACAAGCTTACTAATTCCATTACTGTAAAATTCTCTTGGCTTCGATTCGAAGAACTCACAAATGTCAGTTCTAACCTCTTCCTGTGTTACGAAAGCTGTTTCTTCCAAATGATTCTGCAAGCTACGAAACAAATGGTAGTCTGAAGGAGCAAGGTCGGGAGAATAAGTTGGATGAGGAATGTTCTCCCAACCAAGTTCTTCGATCTTTTGTCACGTGATTCTTGCTGTGTGTGGTCGCGAATTGTCCTGATGAAACATCACCCGTTTTCGATTTATTAGAGCAGGTCTTTTTTTCTTCAATGCTTGGTTCAAACGCTCTAATTGCTGGCAGTATATTTGAGCATTAATTGTTGCACTAGGTGGTAAGAATTCAAAGTGGATTATTCTTTGGCAATCCCGCCAGATTGAAAGATGAGCCTTTTGCCCATGCAGTTCCCTTCTCGACTGTGGCTGGGTTCCTTCCCTTTTACCAAACCACTGTCTACGACGCTTAACATTTCGATAAAAGATCCATTTTTCGTCGCCAGTCAAAAGTCTATCCAAAAAACGTGAAAAAATGTTGATGAGAATGGAGAGAAGAGCAGATGTCAACTCGGGATTTGAGGTTGTTTTCAGACAATTCATGTGGCACCCATTTTCCAAGTTTAGGAACATTTCCAAGTTGTTGAAGATGACGATTAACAGTTGTATGGTTTGAACAGAGAACCACTGCCAATTCCTCAACTGATAAAGCAGGATTTTCTTCAAGGTCTGCTTCAAGGAGCTTTTCATCAAACTCAACTGCACGTCCGGTTCGATGTTAATCTTCAAGTGTGAAATCTCCACCTCTGAATTTTGCAAACCATCTTCTGCAAGTTCTTTCATTCACACATTCCTCTCCATAAACTCAGTGAATTTTTCTAGACGCTTCGGCTGCTTAGTTTCCTTTCTTGAACTCATAAAGCATCATGTACTTCCATGTTAGCAGGGTTTTAATCAAATAAAATTTAATTTTATTGTTCTCTGAAATCAAATTTGATCGGTTTAAATGCATCTAAACATAAAAATAATGTTCAGCTCCATTAGAGATTATAAAATACTCTTTAAATTTCGTTCATTTTAACAAGAAGTTAAAATTCGGACAGAACTTATGGGATGACCTAATATATATTATTCATTTACGGATATTAAACAAAAACATGTTAAAATCGAATCACAGATACAAGTTTCCAAACTACATTGTAATTTATCTCATCTTACCAGCATATATATATATATATATATATATATATATATATATATATATATATATATATATATATATATATATACATATATATGTAATACATATAAAAATGTACTGTATGGACACCTACCAATCTCCAAGCGTTCAGTTGGACATCCAGTTGCGCTACAAAGACAGATTGAAAGACAAATTGAAAGACAAATTGAAACGTCTAAACTTTGTTCTGAAAACATGGGAATCCCAAATATCAACCGAAAGGTGTGTCGTAATATATGTTTCATTAAGTTAAAGGGTTTTGAAGGCAATAGACTGAAGCACTGTGATCAGCTTCTTCAAGATCTGTGGCAGAGACGCTATAAAAATCCTTCTTTAACAAATTTCATCTGTCAGTGTGGCTTTGTCGCCCGCAACAATATTGGGCTAGTATCGCAATTAAGATAGCTCAAATGAAATATATTTTTCTTACCTGATTTTATCCGCTATATTTCAGCAATAGTACGCATAAGTGCAACACGAAAGGCACCTTCCATTTCTGACCGTCATTTATCGTTCACGACAGGAGAGTTCACTATATATATATATATATATATATATATATATATATATATATATATATATATATATATATATATATATATATATATATAAAATATGTCTGTGTGCGTGTGTGTGCCTGCGAAATAAAAAAGGAACAACGCTAATAATGAGTACAATGATTCTGCAAAAATTCTATAAATTATTGTAGTAAAGCTCTAATGCGGAATCCAATTTTAAATTAAATTACTATTTGCATAAATTATGAAAATATGTTAGAAATGAAAAACAGTTCTTCTTATATATGCCTTGTCTGGTCAGGACGTTAACAATCATAGCCATTCTTAATTTGCCGTCATCTGCGGCTCGTAAAGAAATTTGTCTTTTTGTTATTTCACATGCCGAAGATTTTATTTTAATGTCAATGTTTTGTTACTTTCCGTGAGCGTTATCAAATCGCAAATGAAAACTCTAAGACGAATTCGTTACCATAACAACATCCTTATAGGAAGCGTATCAGGCAAGTTGAAATATTCAAACAATTAATATAAATTTTAAAAATTATTAGCGAGACATCACATAGGAAATGCATTAACATAAAATGTAAATATGTTGATTAAAGACAGAAAAATATCAGAAATAATAATAGCAATGAATGAATAAACAATTTGGAAATTAAAGCGTGTATAACTAAAGGGATTAGTGCATATTTTAAATGAAATTGTATTAAATATATAATACTCATATATACTATTTTGGCATTAAAATATTATGTTGCATATTTATTTATTGACTTCACAAAAACGTAATATACCAAGCCACGAGACAGTCACCAGATAATGAAGAGAAAGTATACATAGAAGTAAATGAAGGAACCTGGAGACAAAGAAATTATGTACACAAAACATCTTTCACAAATAGTAAATATGCGAACAGCACAATGCTTTCTAAGTATATCTGGGAGATTAAAAACAAAACGCACATCACACCAAAATACATTGGAAAATAAGGAAAAGATCATCATCATACAACAACCAATCAAAAACTTGCAAATTTTGCTTGGAGGAAAAAATAGCTATCATTAACTTCCCAGACGAAAATAAATTATTAAATAAAAGATCCGAGCTCATCTCAAAATGCAGACATGACAACAAATTTTTACTACGTTACTTAAAATCAAAAACTGAAAAAAATAAAATAAAATAAAAATAAAATAAATAAACAAAATGACAATAAAATAATTAAAATAAATTAACCCAAACAAATTACCACATCATACCCGTTAGAATAGAAGAAATACAATAAATAAATAAAAAACAAAAAAATGAACTCAAATAAATAAAGTAAATAATAAACAAATTAACCAACAATTGTGACCAAAATATTAGTTAGACTATAAAATCAAACCGAAAATCGGACAAAAAACATAGCTATAATAGTTATATAACGATTAAAATAAAAATACTACGTTACTTAAAAATTGAAAACCGAAAAGAGTAAATAAAAATATACAGTATAATAAACACATTATAAAATAAAGTAAACTAAATTAATCTACATTCATCCAAATAAATAAATGAATAAACAAACTAACAAACCGATCCCGATAAATTAAACGTTAGAAAAAACAAATAAATATAATTAATCTAAATAAATACATGAAGTAATAAACAAATTAAAAACTGTACCCGCCAAAATAATAGTTACAATAACCTACAACAATCAACCCTAAATTTGAATAAATAGCTTTAATTATCTTCCAACCAAAACAAAACTATTAAATTAGAGATATAACAAATTTTTATTACGTTAACAAAAACACCGATTAATATATATATATATATATATATATATATATATATATATAAGATGAGAAATAAAAATAAAAAATAAAAATAAATACATAAATAATGACATGCAAAATAATTTAACGCAAATAAATAAATAAACAAATACACGACTTCCGGCGAAATAACCGCCATCATAGGCTACCCACAATACACCACTGGCCGGTAAATTATAAATAGTCCAGAAAAATAACAGCAGTCGTGGCATGACGATTGCGTCTAGCATGAAACAGACTGTCGCCTCTAAGTGTTGACTTCAAAGTTAACTTTTATATTTACACACGCTCTATCTCTGATATTGAGCACTTTATCCTATAAATATAGCACACCTTAAAACTATAATTCTTCATATATATATATATATATATATATATATATATATATATATATATATATATATATAGATATATGTATATATATATATATATATATATATATATATGGATAAGATATAACTAAATTAGTATAGAAAATAAGGAAAATGTACAACGAATATGCATCGCTATAATTAGTTCCATTGAACAAAATAAATTTCTACGAAACCCTAATATTATGCTGAAAAATCGAGTCACGTTCTTTAATAGCCTTTCCTTTGAAAAGCGACAAACCCGTTCAAAAATACGGAAAGTATCAGCTATATACTACAGATTTCTATGGTCAATTGTTTAAATTGTTTTGATCGCGTAAAACCTGATGTTCTAGGCAAAAAAACAAGATTCTTTGCAACGTGTAGACTGGCAATACAGAATCACAAATAAAGAAAACGGTACTACATAACAGAAACCACACCACTTGAGGACTACCAACAGCAGCAAATACTAAAGTAATATACATGTAACACGAACTGAAAATAAAGTGATAATGAAAACTTCGACATTCCACTCTATTGCAAATAATAGGCTAAGATAAAACTTCTGTAATTACTGGAATCAGCGATACTAGCTATTTTACATAAGAAATCGCTTTTCCTGAATAACTGTTTTTAGAAGATGATTTTTAAACAAATTACGAGTTTAAAGCCGCTCCGATTACCTTGCCAATGAATTTTATATGTTTCTTTGTAAAGAAACATCGGATATTACAATTTCCTTTAAAATAAATATACTTTCCTTTTATATTTTAATTACAATCCAGGCTATGAATTATGATATACTTTCGAAATACATTATATTACCCAAGATGTTACGAATGTCTAAATCTCTTAAGTCTCTATTTGTTTCGTCCTGGGCATGGCAATAATCGACATCCGGCATCACGGTCTCTGATCTGGATGTTTGAGAAGCTTGGAACCAACCCTTAAATGCTGCTGTTTCCAGGTCCAATCTCACCCGAGGGAGCATCTGTTACGGGTCTTAGGTATGGGCAAAATCGAGCCAAATCTCTATGAAAAGTATAAAAATAGAATTCTATAATAAAACTTATAGAAGAAAAAATAGAGAAAAAAATGGCCAGCAATATATTTTTGAAAAAAAAAAGACTCTCGTCATTGAGGTTGATTGTTATTTTCTCATCGACCTCAGAAGATTCACTCAGATTTGGTTCTTAATAAACGTGGTTGTCTTTTTAAGGAAATGTTATTAACTTTTTAATACATGTGCGTTTATTTGTTTCGAGCGTTTTGACCACTTAAATAATTTCCTGTCATTTTTATTAAGAACCCTCTTTTATTATATAATAATAAGAATCCCGAACCGACCAAATATGAAAGCCCTCTTCCTATGAATCGCATAAAATTATACTATGCCAAAATTCCTCAAAAGCTTGTCCACGTTTTGATTTTTAACGATAACTTTATGTTGTAGATACTCAAGAAACTGCCTTTCTTTAAGACTCGAGTCTTTGATTTGTGTAGATGTCTTTTTACCAAATTACTCATAGCTTTATGCGATTGGGCGGTTCTACCTCTGATACAAGATAATCCAGCAGGATCTTCACAGCATAAGAAGAGAAAATCGACCGAAATCAAACGACGATTAATTAGAATGTAGACAATTAAATAATTATTTAAGACATTTTTAGGTTCATACTTTTTTTATACATACAAATATTTAAGTAAATGCTCTGTTTATAATAAACAGTATTAACGACATTTACCGGCCAGAATGTCGGAGAAATTGTCATAGAATATATGCGTCCTCAGACAGGAATCGAACGTGTATTCTATAAGGAACCTTCATTTAGCCTGACGTGCTTTACCGATTTAGCGTTTCGGTTGGCAAGGTCGATTTTACTTTTTTAAACTCTAAATCGTAAATACGACGCAATTCATCAGACCTAAAAATTCAAAAAGAAAACAGAAAAAATAACTCCGGGAATAAAAAATAAAATTTAGTGAAAGTGTATTTATGACATTGTGGGACGAATGCTAGAGTAAATGAAAGCTACAGGGAGGGGTAACAGACGAGAGAAGGACAGGAAGGTCTAAAGATGAAGGGAGGATTAAAATTTAACAGAGAGAAGTTTCAAAGAGGGGAGTCAAAGACGGTTTAAGTTAGAGAAATATGAATATTTTCAAATGTCTAATACATTAAAGATACACCGGAAAAAGTATACATTTTGTGGTGACATACACACACAATAGACGATATAATCTTAAAGCTCAGAAGATGAGAGAGGGAGAGGAAAAGAAAAAGGGGTGGGGATATATATATATATATATATATATATATATATATATATATATATATATATATATAGCGGAATACGCGTGTAAAGGAGACACGGCAAAATAATTGACAGCGGTTCGGATTGAGGAATCGGAGGGCCGAGCATACATTCCAGTTGGATCTATGTGCTAATATCTTTGGGAAAAGGTATGAATCCTCGTCTTCTCTCCGGCCTACATCTATAGTAGGACAGACTGGGTTCTATAGCCTTGGGTGGCAACGGGTGTAGGAGACGATAATTCTGAATTCAAAAACCTGGAGAGAGTTGAGATCTTTTGCTCAAGAAACACCACTTCTACAGCGGCTACCCTTATGACCCTGATGTTTCAGAGGATTCGCGATTGCTCGATGCGTATAAAATCAAAGAATTAAATTAAACTTCAACACGGACCTACACATTTTAATATTTTTTTTATTTTCATCCAAGTATTGGGTTTCTTTCAAATTGAAAGTAAAGACTTGCGCACAAAACAATATTTATTGACTCCGTTCGTAACAGAGGAGATATTGTGTATGTGGTTGACGGACATTCGCTCATTACTCGCTTAAAGAGGTGTGTGTAACTGGCTAGGTGGTTTTATGTTTGTGGATAAATTCTAGTAATAGTTTCCTCGCGAAGGCACGAAACGCGATTGGAAGGGGAAGGTGAGAGTGTCGTGTGCATTATAACTGCTATGGTTGATACATGTAAATAAGTTAGCCAAACGTAATTTCTGAAATGTTGATTACTTGAAATTACTGAAAACGAAAGATCTGAGCAATTAATGTTGGGAATTCCAGTTCCATTTGCGTGACAAAATGTCAAACACACCGGTCAATGTTAACTGAAGGACGAATTTTGCAAGCTAATTGGTTTGCTATATATAAAAATCTTGAGAATAAAACCGGCATAAAAATACCTAAAATTTTGTTTCTTTTTTATTTCAGATCTTATTGGATAATAAATGGTTTTGTCAATTTAAATATTATTTTTAAGAATGAATAAATATTGTTGTTATTCTGAAGTTGATCCTTTAAAAATTTAATTCTAAAATATTTTACAATCTTCTAAATCAAAGAATGCCGCGCGTCTCGTTCAGATTCAGACAATGGGAGCCGGAAAAAACAAAAAGAATTAGTTACTTTCTCTGTGAATAATTAGTACATGAAAATATCATCATTCTTTTTACAATTCTGAAACGGGCTATATATATATATATATATATATATATATATATATATATATATATATATATATATATATATATATATACACGACGGTCATGCCAAGAATATAGCATTTTCCATCTCTAAGACTGCTTCGTACCGGAGACAAGAGAAACCGGCCTGTGATCATATTGAATCCTTAGCTGAAGTATGATGGATTTTTCCTTTTCAAAGGGCACTGGTACTATGCGAATGAAACGGAAACGATTGTCGATTTGAACTCCAGGGTCAATTTCACTTTCCTTTACGCAGATTTCTCTTTTTGCGAATCTTACATACGCACACTCATATATATACATATATATATATATATATATATATATATATATATATATATATATATATATTGGTGATACCAACAGGTATTAGTCGTCCTCCCTTGCGAGTTAGATCTGGAACGTCAACGTGACTTGTATAAGTTGTAAGCTGGGGGCGAACGTTTTCTGCACAGATGTTCTAGATTAATCGACAACTTAATTCGTCGACGGGGATGCCGTGTGGTTTGGGTATGTGCATACTATTGAGGGCTTTAGCTTCATTGATTTTGTCGGCTATTTCAGCCATTTTCATCATGTCTAAATCCTCAGGAAGGGATGCTAGGATTTTCAGTTTGTCCATCCAAAGCTTGCGGAGCAGTGATTCCGACATCGTGTTTTTCCTAGCAGATACATCATCTTGCGTAATAGTTGCGTAGCCATAATGTCGCCCAGTTGAAGAGTGTTGAACAGGTCATTTATACAGCGTTCCTCACATTTGCCTGTTCTATATATAATAGTTTCCCTTAACTTGTCGAAGGGCTTGTCTGCCGGGACGTTGTCCAGCACGTCTGTTACTTCAGAAGCAACCTCCGGCGGCAGCTTTTCAACAACGTAGGCAAAGGATACCGTTTGGTAGTGAATTCTTTTGCCCTGGAAGATAGCGTTTAACTGGGAAAACCAAACATGTACATTGATTGTCTTAAAGACAGGCAGGTTAAGCAATACAGTAGTTTCATTGCTATCTTGGTCGGCCATCTTGGGTAGTTTTTAAAACGCACGTGGTAGAGAAAAAATTCTTCGCGCCAAGTTGAAGTGTTGTATGTTGATTTTTGAGGTGTTGTTGGCACAAATTGTTTCTTTTTATTACTTTTGTTTTTAATCATGTTGAGAAAGATACGTCGGTGTCACCAATTGTAATGGGCTCCACGTGCAGGATTCAAATTTACAACAAAACTCCAGATGTGAATCAACAAGTATATATTGGAATAACATACAAGGACAAAACATGCAATAAAAGTGTATTCAATGTATAGATTAAGGGAAAGAAGTTGTCTCCCTTTAAGTGTATTTTGATTTGTAATTGATTGTTCGAAGAAAGTTCTCTTGAGAGAAAAATGTTCAGGAATCAATATTAGAACAAGGTCTGTTTGTTAGAATAGATAACAGTTGATCAAAAATGTGTTGTGTTATAGAATGTTTCGAAATTAACAGAATCCTGGTTGATTGAGCTTGGCTAAGACACAGAGAGAAATGTAGTTTTATATTACAAAACCTTCGGTGTCTATGTGTGCGTTCGAAATGTTATGAGCAAGATCTTGGACTTGTGGGGACAGGCGAAATTTACTGAATCTTACTTACGACTTGCGAAATAGTCGCCTCTTTTAAGGAAAAGAAGGGTAGGCTCCCAAGGAAGCGCGGGAAAATTTAATCTTGCATTAAAAATATGGGATTGGTTAAAAATTAACTAATCACTACATTCGTACTAACAAAACAGGCAAGTACGCTGAAAAACGAAGGATTAAAAAAAAACGACTGCGATGGCTAAATTGCCCTATAGAAAGGAAGTAGTGATTTATTAGCCAATCGCCGACGAATAAATTGTGGGCGTGGAAAAAAAAAGCAACCGCTATATATATATATATATATATATATATATATATATATATATATCATCGTGCATATATGCATATATCTATCTATATATCTATCTATATATATATATATATATATATATATATATATATATATATATATATATATATGTATATATATATGTGTGTGTGTGTGTTACCTGATTTAGACATATTTTCAGTCATAAAAATACAAATATATTCACTTTTATTTATTTTATCGCTTTTCCACTAACATGTACAGACATAAGTATTATTGAAAACAATCAATATTTTTCTTTTGTAAAAGAATCACTTTTTTATTATCTTTAGTCCGGCTACTGTTGTCAGCTTATTAGAAATTTATTCACAAATGAAATATGCATCCGTATACTAATTCGTAGAATGTTTTCTGTTTCCACTTATCTTAAAAGTTCCGCTCGGTTATTTTAGATGGACGTGTTCTTTGATCATTTGATTTCGTATTTCTTTCTGTATCTTGTGACATTCTTTAATTGTGTTGCAATTTCAATCTCAAATTACTCATTTCAATGTCTTCATTATTTCGCCATATAGGCGCCAGTTGTCGAATGATGACAAAGATATGCATTCCTTTTCTATTGAAATTAACTTTCAGGTTAAGCCGCTACTTTCTTTCAAATGAAGTAAGTAAAGATTTATAATTCAAGATTAGACACGATAACTTTTAGTCCTCTTAACAATCTGATATTTTTATTATCGCATTAACATGAAAATATATAAGGCATACACCATATTAACTATTTGAAAATAATACCGAATTGTAGAATCAACTTTTATTCTTTAATTAATTTATTTAAATTGTTTAAATCAGTGAAAATTGAAACCCTTAAATCAATACAATTCTGCCATCGAGTTATATTCGTAGTTATGAATTACGATACAACTCTAATAGTTTGGACGCTAAGAAATATTTGAATGCTGTTTCTCCACCATCTTTGCAACAGTATGAGTTAACGTTTTAAAAAATTGTCAAGATGCTTGCAAAAGTGAACAACAAATCAGTTGAATATGGTGAAAGTTGCAAAGTTGTTATAACAACATATGTAGTGTCATCCTGTCGACACGTGGCTGATCATTGTAATGAAGTAGATATGGACCATGTTGTTTAATCAGTACCGGTCGCATTTTACCTTAACTGAAGTTTTATTTAATCCATTTGTTGGAAATGATCTTCAGTAGTGATACTCAGTTTAGATTTCAGAAAGCTGTCATGGATGACGCCAATGATGGAAACTGAGAACGACAACATAGCATTCTGTTGGTGCAATTTTGGTTTAAAAAGCGGTGGGTTTCTTCTTCAGGATCGATCTATGATAGATTTCCTATCACAAATCTTCTATTCGGTCAAGAAATAAATAATTCGAATTTTGCAGATGCATCATCGAACACACTTAAAAACATATTTTATTTCTCTGTTTTCATTTCGAACTCCATTACAGAGTTTCTTCGGACCAAGGAAGAACAACACGAACACAAGAGTAGAAATAACAATAACAATATTACACAGAATAATAATACAAGATGCGGAAATTGGTAGCATGAATGTCAGTCTGGTTTGGAGTGAACTACTATTGGCTCGACTCGATTCCGTCTCGATATTTAACAACACCTCCCACGTGGGTCGAATGTGGCACAAGGCCGGTTTAATGTGGGCTCCCCGAACCCGTAGGTTCGGCCAAAAATATGCCCATTTAAGAACCCGTATAAACGGGTTCAGGGACTGTCTACCTTCCCGGGCGAAACTTTGCCCTTCGGCAAAGCCTCGTCCGGGTTCCTCTCTGCCAAAGCAGAGAGTTCGACATAAGTCGCAAACAGTCAGACTGCCCACGACTCGATTCCGTCTCGATATTTAACAACCCTCCCACGTGGGTTGAATGTGGCACAAGGCCGGTTTAATGTGGGCTTACCGAGCCCGTAGGCTCGGCCAAAAATATGCCCATTAGAATCCGTATTACCGGGTTCAGGGACTGTCTACCTCCCCGGACGAAACCTTGCCCTGCGGCAAGGCCTCGTCCGAGTTCCTCTCTGCCAAAGCAGAGAGTTTGACAGTAGTCTGAAACAGTCAGAGACTCGATTCCGTCTCGATATTTAACAACCCTCCCACGTGGGTCGAATGTGGCACAAGGCCGGTTTAATGTGGGTTCTCCGAGCCCGTAGGCTCGGCCAAAAATATACCCATTTAGAACCCGTATAAACGGGTTCAGGGACTGTCTACCTCCCCGGACGAAACCTTGCCCTGCGGCAAGGCCTCGTCCGAGTTCCTCTCTATCAAAGCAGAGAGTTTGACAGTAGTCGGAAACAGTCAGAGACTCGATTCCGTCTCGATATTTAACAACCCTCCCACGTGGGTCGAATGTGGCACAAGGCCGGTTTAATGTGGGCTCCCCGAGCCCGTAGGCTCGGCCAAAAATATGCCCATTTAGAACCCGTATAAACGGGTTCAGGGACTGTCTACCTCCCCGGACGAAACTTTGCCCTTCGGCAAAGCCTCGTCCTGGTTCCTCTCCGCCAAAGCAGAGAGTTCGACAGAAGACGCAAACAGTCAGAGACTGCTCATGACTCGATTCCGTCTCGTCCCTCTCTCTTGAAAGTCGCAGTATCTATAGTGTCAGGATGAGTCGTTATAGGTAACGTCCCAGAACAGTAAAGATTTTTCCATTTTTTCTCAGTGTAGACTTCAGGTCTTTGTCGCCTGTTTTTCCGGAACCTGAGGACGAAAAACATTTCCTGCGTAGAATTCGATTCTGTCCTGGCTGACTGGTAAAATTCGTGTCTTCGTTATCACTGTTAAGGTTAGTGTCCAAAAATGTTGTTTTTTTTATCATCGCGTAGAACTTGTTTTTTTTTTTTCTCAATACGTCCGTCGCCGATGTTATGGACAACCGATAACAAAAAGGGTTTTTTTTAAGATTCTGCGCGTAGAATTCGTTTCATCAATATCCTCGTCGACACTGATATGGTCCAGGTTAGGACCAAGGAAGAACAACTTGAACACAAGTGTAGAAATAATGATGATATATCACACGGGATAACAATACAAGATGTGGAAGGTGTTAGTTTGACTGACAGTCTGGTTTGGAGTGAACTACTATCGGCTCGACTCGATTTGTCCCTCTCTCTTGAGAGGCGTAGTATACATAGTGTTAGGAAGAGTTCATTCTGTAGTCATAGGTAAGGCCCCATAGCAATAATGCTCCCTATCACAAAACAAAATTGATGTGGGAATACTTTGATGAGAAGCAGGTGAGTGTTATGACATGGCCGCCCAAATCTCCTGACCTCAACCCCATAGAAAACTTATGGAGCATTATAAAGTACAGGCTCTCGAGAAAGCCGTTGGGCAACATAAGGATTTGATTGTGAAGTTCATATCCGAATGGAATTCAATGCTTGGAGATGAGATTTTCCAGAACCTAATCAAGTCAATGCCAAAAAGGATTGAAAATGTTATTCAAAATAAAGAAGGACCCATAGATTATTAAATATTTCGAACTATATTACCTATTATAAATAAATTATACCTCTATTATTCTTTACTTAAATCTGTTCGGTTATGTTTATATTGATTACTGGTTGCAGGAAATAAGTGAGCCACTTTTTTTGCACATAATTTTCCCCTAAATCTAATTTATATCTAAAATTATAATTAGCAATAGGGTGAGTAAACTTTTTTACTTGTTGATCGGGAAGCGGTCTTTATCTTAGTAAGATTAAAAATTAGTTTAACCCCGAAAACAATAGGCGAAAAATTTTTAAGTAAAAAAAAAATATCATGTGAGTCACTTTTATCGAACACCTGTGTATATTCACAAATGATCGAAGGCAGAAAGTTTATGTAAATATTGACAACCATTAACTGAAATAGCCCTCTGATAAATTGATGAGTTTTTTTTTATTTCGATAGATTTTTATATTACATTCAACTTCAAGACATGTATCCTCGGTGCGCAAGTTCAGAAATCAGGGTCTTACTTGCTGATCTCAAGTTGATATTTCATGCCATGCTCTATTAAGGTTGGCATCAGTTTGAGACGCATTGCGACTAGGCTTGATCCCATGAAATACATTAAGCGTATCTTCTTTCATATTTCTGATATCGTGTATATAATGATTTAAATTAATTTCTAAAAGAGACTGACGTAAAGATAACATAAACTTTGATCATTATTAGGAATGAGTAATTTATAATTGTGCAAATATTTTAATCATATAATTGAACGCGAAAGGTTTATTCTAAAATCGTAGATTACATTCGAAAAAATCTGTTACAAAAGTTTTATGAAAAATCATTGAAAAAGTATCCTGAAACTGTAAGCAGTATTTCAATAAAGAAACGGGAGCTGTTATATTGGAAAAGAGAGTAAAATATTCACATCTTATTCTTGCATTTAAGATGGAAATATTTGAATACTTTTGCAAACAAAATAAAAAAATTACAAAATATATAGATGAAAGTGCACATACAAATATGTAATTTGTGTACATAGGTGTGTGCATAATTCTATTCTATGTTGTTGAAAGTCGCACATTAAGAAAATATTAGAAATAGCTGTATACAGAGATTATCATTTTAGAATCGGAAGGTATGTACTTACTATGTTGTGTCCAGCGCGACATGAGATCCTCTGGTAGTCTAAAGGACCTCTAGAAGGGCAAACGTGCCAAATTATATCTTTAAGACATCATGTGGCTTAAGAAAACAGATAATTAGAGTTTCAACCATTTTCCGATATACAAATTTTTGCAACACCATTTGACGGTCGTTAACGTTTATTCATTAAAGATAAGTGTGGTAATTTAAAAAAAAAAACTTTTCATAAATTCGACATAGTTTGAACCGCTGACCAAAGTACATAAGATGGGGCGAAATAATTCATAATCTGAACGTATCATTCCTGCAACAAATTCTGCAAGGGAAATACATTTCCTCTTAGTTTATTCAGCGATTGCTATGTCGTATGTGCAAGCTGAGTTAAAATTTCTCGTCGATAACCTTGACGAGATATAGTCCTTCACTGTTCCTTTACAACTCAACTAACACAGATGGTTCTTGTAAATTTGTAGGTATGTTGCATTTAGGTTGGTGATAAGGTAACCTTGTGGTGACGTCATTGAAAACTTACAAGAAATTGTTTACACTGCCCCGCACATCAATGTTGCGGTAACATTGCGAAGTGCCATAGCTGAAAAATTATGTTCTCTTTCAATCAAATCAGAATATTTTTTTATGAACTCTATCTATCTATCTATCTATCTATCTATCTATCTATATTTATATTGTTGAAGATTAAAGTGGGGTGGTAAGCATGTTGCAGGATGTGAGATCCACAAGTCTGAAATGCGTCAAAAGAAATTGTTACCAAAAGATCTAGCCAATCGTAAATTAATGGGACCTCGTAACCAGTGTAGCACTGCGCTTAAACTCAAATAGTTTAGATACCATAGCGAATAGCTCATTCGAAGAATTAGCCTGAAGGTATTAATAGAAAAAAACAAAGGGAAAGTGAATTAAACCGAAACGCCAGATAAGAACGAATGATAATGCTGCTTGTCATTTGGATTTTACCAAGGAGCTCAAGATGAATAAAAACATTATTATAATCATGGAAAAATGGAAGACTGATAGATATATAATAGAGATTCTAAATAATTTCATAATGCTTTTTCTCTAAAGCCCGGATCTCCTGGGGATAGCTAATTGTCGAAACCAAGGTAGCGTGATCCGCTGATCTCCTAATTTTATTTCAAATTTTAAAAGCTATGCTATTTTTATTTTATATAAATATTACTGTTCACTGGTCTAATCCAACTCTGTCCAACAACTTTTTTTATAATTATATATACGTACACACACACACACACACACACACACATACATATATATATATATATATATATATATATATATATATATATATATATATATATATATATATTAGGTTTAATAGTCACTGTTTTACAAACGCACACCTCACACCCACAGAGCTCAACCGAAATTAATTTTTCAGGAGCCAATAATTTTGTCATCCACAGACAGACTGTTTAGCTGTTTCACAGCGCATCAGTGTGTCTAGACGTCCGGTTGCCTCTAGATAGGCTCGAAACCCGACTGAATTGGCGTCAGTCGGAACTTCTACCACTAAGCCGTCGGCGCACGGCAGGGATGAAGGTGAATTTTAGCATTGTTTATTTTTAGATTTAGATAAACATCCATGCCGTGACCGTAACTCTGCGGTAATGTGGTAGAAATTCCGATTGACGCCAATTCAGTCGGGTTTCGATCCTATCTAGAGGCAACCGGTCGTCTAGACACACTGATGATCTGTGAAACAGCGAAACAGTCTGTCTGTGGATGACAAATATATATATATATATATATATATATATAGATAGATAGATAGTAGATAGGTAGACAGATAGATAAATTGAGAGGGAGGGATAAAGAGAGACAGTGATAGAGAGAGGAATTTAAAAGTGAACACGGAAATCAAAATCGACTGTCGACAGTCTGCTTCATGCTGAATGTCAATTTCACGCCTGAAGACATCTATATCTACATACACTCTATCTTATTTATTATTTACTGAGCTCTTTTGCCCGTAAATACAATATAACTTTATCATCTCTCTCTCTCTCCGCACGCGCGCGCGCACACATACACACACACACACACACACACACTCACTCACTCACTCACACACACACATACTCACACACACATGTGTGCGTGTGCGTGCGTGTGTGTGTGTGTATGTGTGTGTGTGTGTGTGTGTGTGTGTGTGTGTGTGTGTGTGTGTGTGTGTGTGTGTGTGCATGTGTGTGTGTGTCTTGAGGATGGCTTTGATTAATGCACATTCTAATATGTTCCTGGAATATCTCATACATTATTGGTTAATGAGTCTACAAGACAATGTAACTCTGCGGTAATGTTTTAGGATGCCTATAATTTTTTAAGCTCTCTCAAATATCGTAAAAACATCATTTACTGACCTTGGAATTCAATTGATCTAGTGCAGTCCTATTCATCTATATGCCATATCACTTCAGGACTTTGGCGAACATTTACCTCCGCAGCTTCGTGTAATTTGTAGCTCACAATAAATTCTTCACTATATCTCCAAATCACGTTCCGTCATCTATTCACTCAAGTTCGTTTTCCCTCTGACCCGCGTGTTTCCAATTTTCCAATTCATCTTTCCTCATTATGTTCCCTAGAAATTTGGACTGTTTCTTTCTCTTATGTATAATTGTTATGTTTTCCCTTGTCTCTAGTGTTTCGTCGTTGTTCACATTCTTTGTAACAATCTCAATAAATTGCATGAAATAATTCCTTTTGAATCCAGTTAAAAATGAGACCGTTTTTGCTAAGTTGGCACTTCACTGTACTGTCGGTTTAATGGAGTCACTTCTTAGACATGAACTAAAACACTTAAGTTTTAGCTTGAGGGTACCACCATTAAGATGCTAAGAGATATAGTTAACATCGCTTGGCGACAGTATCCAGTTCTATGGACCCATCCCGTGGTATGTTTACATTCTTACGACACTGCTGACGTGAAAAACAACAACATGCAAATGATCTACTACTACGGACAGCTAGCCATGGCACAAGGCAGGTTAGTCGCCTACTAATTACTTAGATTAACTAGCTATGTTGTGATACAGAATGCACCCGCTAATGATCTCCCGACCATGACACAGAAGCGTAATGGTTGGCGTGATAGACTCATGATTGTCCAAGCTACCAGGACCAAATAAAACTAAAGAAAACCAAGAAGTATTTTCGCCAATAGATTTCATGCTGGTTTTAGTTAAGCTACTGAAAACCTCTACAGATCTTGATACGATATTCTTCCTTTGTGGATTATAAAATGAACTTTTTTAAATTACGTTTTTTTTTTCTGCATCGAAAATATAGAGAATGAAATCTGCTTACACGCTGTGTGATATTCCTTACGTGACATTCGTGTAGAATACATTTTTCTGGATGTAGATTTTTTCTCTAGTTTTGTATAAAGACTAACTGCAGTAGACTCGAAGAGTTGAGCAAACTTCAAAGAACCATTGAAAAACATCATTAATTATACTTCTCTATTTTTGTTAGCCCTTTATTTTTTACCGTTAATATATTTGATTGATTTCGGTTACATCTCTGCCTGCAGAGATAGTGGATAATTATTTTGTGTCATTGTTATAGATTGCCAGTATTTTCCTTATAATTGAACCGTTCAATTTATGTACAGTTTTTTTTTCTTTAGGAATGCCGCCTTCTTCTTCTTCTTCTTCTTCTTCTTCTTCTTCTTATTATTATTATTATTATTATTATTATTATTTTTTTTTTTTTTTTGATATCTGGTGTTTACGCATTTCTTTCCGGGTCCCGCCCAGGGACCTAAGGTTAGAAATGGCATCATGACATTTTCCACTGAAAAAAAAAATTAATAATAATTACATAGATAAAGTCCTTCGTAAAGTGTGGGCTGTACTTGTCAGAACAATTTTTGTATCTCTTAGAGGCATGGACTTCCAGGGATCTACGGAAGGGATCCCTGGAAATCCATGCCTCAAAGAGATACAAATTATTATTATTATTATTATTATTATTATTATTATTATTATTATTATTATTATTATTATGTTACATTTAACGTGTGCCAGATCCTGGGTCTCCTCGAATGGTTTCTTGTCGTGCTGATCATGTGGCGTGTCTTGGGAGTTTTAACCTGATGGAAACCATTCCTCTCCAGGTTAGAACATTCCTGATATCCTCCAAATAGGTGACACGTCTGGGTAGCTAACACGTGGCATCTGTAGTTCACCTGTGCAAACACTCCGCTCTGGCCGGTGACCTGCGTCGAAGAGATCCTTCGCACAGTGATGACTTGTTAAGGCCACCCGCTCCTTAAGCTCTAATGGTTAATCGGAGCATAGCATCTTGGAAACATCAGCTGAGTGAATTAGGACATGGTTGAGGAATAGTGATGACCGTCAACACGAACGTGCAGCGCGCCAATGTTTCTACCCCTATCCAGATCCCTCTATGCCCATATATATATTTTACACTTGATGTCAGACTGAAGAGTTGTTCATGAAATGTACCACTTTAAGAAATAGTATTATATTATATATTTAAATCATAGTAATAGAAATATATAAATAAATAACAAAGAAAAGAATAAAAAATATAATATTTTAGGAAGGTATCGATTGTAAAAGGAAATCTCGTCTATCATTCTTTGCACATCAGGCTCAGTAGAGGTATAGAGTAAATGTGGTCTCCACAATATTTTGCAGAATTGGAGGTAACGAATTCGACCAGAATTCAAGCACGTCCTGGGTATGACGATAAACTGCATCCGCGTCCTGGGTATGACGATAAACTGCTTCTAACAGAAAGGCTTCTGATCAGGAGGTCTTGAGGAGCGTGAAACCAGCTCTTAATTGGTGGTGTTCCCAGGTCCACCCTGACCCGGGGTGGTAGCACCTGTTAGGTTCCCAGCTATAGGTAAATAGTTAACCCCGAAACTGAGGTAAAGCATTATAAAATATTACCAGCAATACGTTTTTGAAGAAAAAAAAATATTACCTGCAATATATTTGTGAAAAACAAAAATTTTGCCAGCAGCATGTTTTTGAAAAAAAAAAATATTACCAGCTATACGATTTTGACAAAAAAAATTACCTGCTATATGTTTTAAAAAAAAATAATATTACCAGCTATACATTTTTGAAGAACAAAAATATTAACAGAAATAGATATTTGACAAAATAAAAATATTACCAGGAAAAAAAGTTCTCGGCATTAAATGACACATTGAGGTTGTTATGCCGTAAAACAAAACAAAACAAACAGAATTCAAGCTAGGCATCACCGATTCCACATTTCAAGCTGCTAAGCATTACGCTACGTGAACATTCTGATAACGTCAAACTTTCATCCAATGTATATTCTCAGTTTCATGAACTGTTTTCTGTCTGCCACATTTTAGGGGTGAAACCTCCTTTAGCGGGATTAAAAAATAAATAAAAGTGAACTGTGTATGCGATATAACTTATCAAAACTTAGCTGACCACAATGGTAAAGGAAATATTTGCTGTTTCCTTGCCAGAAAACATTACGCTTTCATCGACCGAGCAGACAGTAATGAAATTTAAAAAAAAATCTTTCTCTGAAATTATTTTCAGGGTAATATTCTCCTGAAGCCCAGAAGCGATTATCCCTCTTTGAATCATTAATAGTTTTTTCCTTCCTAACCTTTTGTCTGGTGTAGTGAGGTGTAGTTATGTCATTATTTCCTATTCGAGTCACATGAGCAATGCAGTTTATCTCTTACTTCTTTTAGTTGTTCAAATTTGATGGAGTTTCTGTTATTTGGTACAATGCATTGTTTGTGATTTTGCAGCGCCACTTTATAAGTTTCAAAGAAATTGTCTTTGCCAAGATCCTTACGCTTCATTCGTTCATATCCGTTTTTAACCATTCATCTTAGAAACCATTTGTGTTCAGGTGGCAGCTTAGATATTTCCAACTCGCTTTGGTACTATGCATGTGATCCCTATTGATGTCTCGATATGACGAGGTTATATAAGCACATAACTGGAGCTTTCAGGATAATGATTTAGTTTTATAGCAATATGCTGTTTAGGGTG
>OZ038475.1:121659777-121859777 GCA_964036315.1 Acanthosepion esculentum
GTATATTACACAGAATAATAATACAAGTAGTGGAAGGTGTTAGTATGATTGTCAGTCTGGTTTGGAGGGAACTACTATTGGTTCGACTCAATTCCTCTCGTCCGGGTTCCTCTCCGCCAAAGCAGAGAGTTCGACAGAAGTCGCACACAGTCAGAGACTGCTCACGACTCGATTCCGTCTCGATATTTAACAACCCTCCCACGTGGGTCGAATGTGGCCCATGGCCGGTTTAATGTGGGCTCCCCGAGCCCGTAGGTTCGGCCAAAAATATGCCCATTTAGAACCCGTATAAACGGGTTCAGGGACTGTCTACCTCCCCGGACGAAACTTTGCCCTTCGGCAAAGCCTCGTCCGGGTTCCTTTCCGCCAAAGCTGAGAGTTCGACAGATGTCGCAAACAGTAACAGACTGCTCATGACTCGATTGCGTCTCGTCTCTATCTCTCTTGAGAGGCACAGTATTCATAGAGTCAAGAAGAGATCACTCTGTCGTTATAGGTAAGGTCCCATAACAATTATAATAAAGGAATAGGTTTATAGACTTAAACCAGAAATTATTAAAATATTATAAAACAGAAATTCAGGCATGCCCTATTATTTTAAAAAAAAGTTACATGAGGCTCGTTTTGACGGAATAAATAAACAGGTGATTATGCAATACCTCCAATGGCGAACATGTAGAATTTGGTTGGAAAGTAATTAGAAATGTCTTATTATATAGCTGAAATTATCACAGCAATCAATCCATCATTAAACAATAAATTTCACTCCAGAAAATGTGCAAAATACACAACATCTTGAGTTTTATATGTCGAGATTCTTGAAAAAAATCCAGCGTATGATATGTAATATAAAGGATCCTGTACAGGAATCTCGACTTCAGTCACTTTCTCACCGATCTGACGGGGCTTCCCATTGTCGTTTCTAAAAATATTTTTATAGCAACTGCTCTAACGATCTTTTTTCATTAGTGCCCAGAATAAACGCATTTAAACGTGCTCTTAGATTGGCAACTATGTCCCACCGTTTCACAGTGGAAGTAAATGCACCCGCCTCTTCTAACCCAAAAGTTAATTACTTCTCACTTCCTACATGTGGAATTACCTTCCGTTTCCTTGCTTTCCTGATAACTACAATCTTCAAACAGTATATGCAACGTCAATCGCCATATTCTGTCTTCGTGAACTCTCTTCATTTTATTGTCTTTTCCTCGATCCTCCCTATTTTAGAACAACAAGCTCATGTCAGTGCATGACAGAAGAGGAACTGCGTGAAAGAATAATGAGACAAACAATATCCAGCGCTACAAAAGATAGACACTTGTTGAGTCATTGTTGTCGTTCCAACGGTAATTGAAACAGTATATAGAAAGCGTTGGACAGATTATATTGTTTAGAATCATTGCTAGAGAACATCATTCTTTCTCTTTCAATTTCGCACCCTGTACCTCCTGCATACCAGTGATATTACCAGCTTGCTTGGGGTGTAATGATTAAAAAATACTTTAGAAAATTAAAAAAACACCCTCCTGAATAAAAATTAGAAGGCGCCTGTCAAATCTAACTTGAAAACAAAGTGTGTCGATTAATTTTCACACTACAAAACTGCATGTCTTATAATAAATCGATTATCTACGTGGGATATACGACGACAAACATCAGCAGAAGAATGACAATCCATTTTAGTGATCTTGGTGCCAAAAAAGCACCTAGATACCCAAAATAATCTTCCTCCCATCATTAGAAAATTTATTGCTGATAAGAACATTATCCTTATTAAATCTAAGTGTCAAGGATTTCATAAGACTATTGCAACTCTTTATATAAAACAATCTAAACTAAGCCTCAAATTGACCTTATTTAACAAGGGTAGTAACATATTGGTGCCATTTTAATAGACATTCAAACATGAAATTGCAATCACATTTCTCTCGCACAGCCAAGAGTTTCTACTCTTTCCCCTCAATAGGACTTAGATCACAAACATTGAAAACATATTAACAACGAACCCTTAAAAATGGCTAATGGAAATCATTACTGACAAGTTATGTACACAATTAACCCCCTTTCCTCAAAAAGCATTAACAAATTTAATAAAAAAAGTTTCCCGTACCTAACACATTCTTTGAAATACACACACATATTACATAATCTCTTGCCACGATCACATTGGTAACATTTATACCCAGACAGATGGTGTTTCTATGGGAAGCCATCTCGGCCCTTTATTTTCAAACTTTTATATGGTCATCTTGGAAAACAAAATATTCAGTAAAATAAATAAAACCACAATTTATTCCAAATATATTGATATTGACGACACTCTTCTTAAAAGGGAAATACGTTAATGACATTGTAGAACTTCATAATATTTAAATCCTTTTTAATATTCACTTATAATATATATACCGATAACAAATCACATTTCCCAATATTCCTATTGATAATAACAGTGATAAGTTTACTACATCTCTGTATAAAATCCTAACAGTTCTAAATCTTGCCTTAGAAACTACAAAAGTGAATAGTCATAAACTTAATATGAAAAATAGCAGTAATAAAATGTATAACGAATATCAAATTCAACGCAATTTTTAAAAAAAGATGAAATAACAATAAACAACAGCATATATTGATATACCAGTCGATAAAAATGAATACATCATATTCTATATTTACTATAAAAACATCTAGATACTTAGTTATTAAAGATTTTCAACTCTTCTTTATAAGATCAATGTTGTGTATGAACATACTTGTAAAATGTTTCTCCGTAAACAAAAAACAAAAACGAAAACAAAAAACAACATGAAAAGTCTTACATAGGATATACCACAACCCCGCATGTCAAATGGACTCACCTACTATCTATCGGATCAAATTTCCATCAGACAATACATTACTTTTAAAAATAATTACCGTAGAAACATTATTCAGCTATTCAAAAACGATAAAAAATATTAGTAAAGTCAAATAGTAAAAACAGACTTATGATACTTGAATCAATATTCATACAATAAATATACCATAAATAAATAAAAACAATTATCCTAAATTATATATAGAAATAATTAAAAAGAAAGAAAACACAACACTTACATAACAAAACAATGTGCCGACGTCATGTCCTTCACTAGTTCTACGAAACGCACCATTTATCTTTACCTACACTGATGATGACTTAAGAAAGTCGATAGCATAGATCATATTTCTTGTAATTTTCTTCCGAGATGAACTACGGACATTTTTTAAGAAATTGCCTTTTTGTTATTCAGAAAATTTGGTCAGTAAAATTAACCGATTACAGCCAATGCGTTTCGTCCGTTATCGTATCGGCTAAGATAAATTTCCCTCTTGTCTTTCTTTATTCATATTGTCTTTTACAGATATACTCCATCTGAAATGTTAATATATATCTGTGTGTGTGTGTGTGTATGTGTGTGTTTCGTAGTCCCTGTTGATATTAACTCGAGGATTTAATAACAATCTATTCTACTCTAAATATTTCTGTTAAATATCAGACAATTCTTCTGAAAGGCAATTGAGAATGGATCTGCTGTATATTTAACAATTGGGCTTAAAATGAGCTGAATTTTGCGTGAAATAACCAGTGATCCAAACAAGATAATATCATATGGGACGCATAAAAATATTTCAACAAATTTAACTGCAGTCATTTCGACATTGTGCATAAGCCTGCAGGCAAGTTTCCGTTTTATCTCGAAGGTGCGAATTCCTGCTAATATTGGAAAGCGTTAGAACCGTCAAGAAATTGTGTAAGAATTTAACTGCAGTCACATCGCCATGCTGACTCATTTGATTGTGTTCAGCAAAGTCTCAAAATTCGGAAATTAACTGTCGTATTTGCTGAGGAAAGAAAACAAAAAAATAATATATTTATCGTGGTGAACACGTCAGAATTCACTCAAGGCTGGCCGGGTGACATTAAAGTCGGTGATGAAATGTCGCGATTGTATATTAACATTATGGATAACACACCATTTACAGAAATACGATATATTTATTTTCTTCTTTTATTGAATGCAACACAAGTAATCTTTTCTTGGGTATTTTTTGATTCGAAAAATGCTATAATTTTGGAAGCGTACAGGCGCGCATTGTGATAGAAAAAAAATGAATTCCAAAATTCTAAGCAAACTATTAAAAACAGAATGTTTTTCTTTAGAAACATAGAAAAGCGTATCGAAATGTTAGTCAATATTAGTCCTCCTTTATATCAGTGGATACTGGACAATCTCCTCACAGATAAAGAAGAGACTTTAAGTACCAAAAATGTTGTAGCATTCAGAGAATACCATGGGCAGAACATATGAGCAACGACGAAGTTTTATAGAAAATATAAATGTCAAAAAAGACACATGCTAAAAACTGAATTAGATAGTTGCAACTTCTAGGACACATAATAAGTTAAGATGGCTGTTACTCAGGACGATTAGAAGGCAAGAGGTTTAGAGGTAAACCAGGCATATCGTTCCTACCGATCCTAGAGTAAATGGATGGCAGATCGGGGTGGGTGGGTAGGAGAAATAATGAAAGGAGATATTTATTAAAATTTACAAAGGAGAAGAAATCGTGGAGAGACAGATAGCCTAAAGCAGGGGTGGGCAAACTTTTTAGTACAAGGGCCGCATTCTAAAAATTTATAGTTTTACTGGGCTGCATAGTATATATAAACCAAAATAATTGATATCTAAAAGTGGCAAAATAAAGGGCATTTAAAAGAAACATATAGTTTTAATAAATAACATTTTAAAGCGGGCCGCACGAAATCGTATGCCGAGCCGCCTGTGGCCCGCGGGCCGTAGTTTGCCCAACCCTGGTCTAAAGGAAATTGATCACTGCTGAAAAAATGTATCTGGTGCAATCGTAGAGAAATTACAACTGCGAACATTAGAGCACTGTATACCAAAACAAGGCTTCATATTGTTCAGAGCACATTTTCATACGAATTAGTTCACAATTTGTTGCTCTATTTGCTTGATTTGCAATTTCATAATTACCAAAATTTTCATTGTCTTTGGAAATTCATACATGATCAGGTCTTAGGCAATAGCAATCACATCAGAACAGTCTAGCAGAAAGTCTTTCATTCACATATAATGTTAGTCCTTGGGAAAAAAAATATTGTTTTGAATACCCGTTGGCACACACAATCTATGATTATACAAAAAAAAATAATGTCCTAGGAAGAAGTAAAAATAGGAAAAATAAACCTCTATTTCCCTTTATGTCCTCGTTTCTTGTTAGCGGAAAATTTCTGCAATTTTTCTCATCAATGAATTAATTTCTTTTAAACCCATCCCATATTTTCGCAGATAATGATTTGCAAAGCTTAACAAGAAAATTTTAAACTGTGTATTTTTAGGCAGAATATTTTCATTCAAACAGGTTTGGTTAAATAATTTAATCATATCATGTCGATGAGTTTTCATTGTGATCCTTTTAAGTTCCCGGATTAATCTTTTGGTAGACTTAGAAAATTGAGTAAGAAAAATACCAAATTTTTCTTTTGAATAATTTTTATTTTCCCAACTACTTTCAATTTCATCTGAGACCATCTTCAGGCGGTTAAGCTTTCTGTGTGTATGTATATGTGTTTCTGTGAATTTAAAACAATTAAACTGTTCGTTTTTTAGATTTCAAAGTTCATGTATTCTTTGGGGGTTTTCTAGTATAAGGAAAGTAACTTTCTTTTTTGTTTTTACTCAAACGTATATATATTTTTTGTTTATTTACGACAAACATTTATTTGAATATATATTTGTTAAATTATACTCATTTATTCGTTAGTCGATAAAATTCAACGTCGAAGTACGTCCAGGGAGGACAATCTTCGATACTAAGAATTTACGTATATATATCGTTAGGGCTTACAGATCATGGTATTTTCAAATCATCTGTTTTTGAAAGGATTCTATTGTATTTTTTTATATAAAATCCTTTGATTGCAATATCGTTTAACTGATGCATAATGTTTGGGATGAGGATTGATCATATTTATATCAATTTCACACAGACTATTGTGCGTCCGAGAAACGGAGCATGCAATAGATGAATAGTATTAAGATGCGGACAGGATATCCCTAAATATAGAGAACGAAACAAGAGGAATCTTTTTATTTTAATCATTCCACCATAAGCAAGGCAATGAAGCCACGGAAACGCTAGTGGGTACTGAGCGTGAAATAAAATGAGATAACGTTATTGGAGGAGAAAAAGGACAATAAAATATGACTCAATGATACAGAAGATTAAATAAAGGCTTCAGTGAAAAAATTCCCGGAAGGTTACCCGGATAATAATCTAATGAAGACCGGTGTGCACAATGGATGTAACATTGTGATAACAACAACAAAGATAAAGAAATTTATTAATGAAAATAATGCATAATTTGAAATAGTGTGAACTCTGGAACACTACACATTCGAAATTGGAATTTGGCTGTAAACAGTATGCAAGAGGAATTCAAGCCTGTGAATTCACGTGTAACATTACCGTGGTAAAGTGTTTACGGCACTAACAAGTAAATCTTGATTATTTCCCTACGGATTACATTGGTTACTTCCAGCGTGAGGTTATGAAGCTTTCTTCAATCTTAGATCTGCTTCTGGAGATCATAATGGGAATCTCCAATATTTTCCCTTCTGGTGGTGTGTCTTTGTATCCTTCTTTCATCTTGTGGTAGTAGGGGGGGCAATTAAAAATGCAACTGGGGAGAGCCACTGAAATCATTTGAGGCGTGCATATGCATTAGGCAGCAATGAGTTGAATTTCCAGGTAAATTCCTCCGGATGCAGTCTGATTCTCTGAGGCTCGGTTGTGACACTTAGCGCAAAGTCCTCATTGGTATCACATAACGAGAGACTATCGCATATTTTTTATCAAGTTCTCCTAGAATAAAGGTATAATAATATCATATACCTTCTCTAATATATATATATATATATATATATATATATATATATATATATATATATATATATATATATAAACACACACACACATATATATATATATATATATATATATATATTGTGGGGGAAACAAATATTCGTACACATACAAACTTTTAATTTATTTTATTTTCAAATAACGAATAAACATAATTTGCATATACTTAACTCTACACAGATGCATAATAAATAAGTATGCTTATAAAACATGAAGAAATATTGATTTAATAGGGATAAATCCCATTTATTCATTTAAATAGGTGAAAAAACTATTTGTACAATACAAAAAATACATAATCTTCCTTTAATACTTTGTCTAATAGCCATTATTCACTTCTACAAACTTCTTGTAGTTCTCAATTAATGATTTGCAAATTTTACTTGGTATTTTGTTCCATTCTTCTTCGGATATGGTCTTAATATCCGGAATGTTTATTGGCGCTCTCGATTGAATTTGAGTTTTAAAAAATACCACAGATTTTAGACTGGTTTTAAATCTGGGGACGGACTTGCCATTTCAGAATATATACATTATTTTCAGCAAGCCATTATTTCATATATTTTGCAGTGTGCATAAAACCATTATCTTGCTGGAAGATTCCATCAGGAGAAAATCATTATATTTGCATCCAAAATATTTTGATATGTTGCGCCATTCATTTTATCATGTATTATTGATATCTTGCAATAAACTTCTGTAAACAAAAATCAACAAACAATGATTCTGCATAATTTAGTTTATTTTATATATATATATATATATATATATATATATATATATATATATATATATATATATATATTGATTATATCTTCTAATAGGATTTACTGGAAACTGTTTTTATAAGTATTTATCCTCCCTTCCCACCTCTTTCGCTTAATTCTATTGCATGAAGGTTTGTTTCCTTTCAGTATTTTTTTCTTAATTCGGACGAGCTTTCTGTGGATGAAGTGTCAAACGATATCTACCTTAAAAATCTATTTTTTAATCGAGGCGATACCTTTCTTTCTGACTATTTTTATTAATAAAATGTTCCCTGTTTTAAAAATAATATTTAGATCTTGTAGCACTAAAAGTCTATTCACATATTTTCGGAGTTGATATAGGCACCATATAATTAATATCTTCAATAATACTATGGGGTCAATTACTTTCTCTTCATTTCAGAGGTTAAATGCCGCAATTCGGTTAATTTTGAAAGAGCATTCCTCATAGTTAAATCTTGTACTGATCTGACTTAGGCAATTCCCTTAGATTCCAGTATCAATCACCGTGGTTTATTGTCTCATCTACACTTACTTTACTTGATAAATTCCGTTTTTCGAGATATCTGTCCAAGCGAGATTACTTTCGAAGTAATAGGAAGAATTTAGCGTATCTTAATTTACTGATAAAAACAAAGTTCGTTGTTACTATTACAACTGTTAAACATATTAATTTATCCGATTGTAGTTTGTCCGATACCGATAAGTTGGTCCTGTCCCGCGTTTTGGACTTCTGTAATCCCAGCTAAGATGATCGTTACAATCGAGGTCTTTAACGAGTTTGAATTATTGTTTTCCGACTTAGTAAAACATGTGCCGACGTCCGCTGACAATGTAAGCCATCTTAAAGCCTGTGTAAATGAACTTGCATTTGACTTCATAAACTCGCCTATCGATTCTAAATCGTCACTTCGGCAGCAGAATCACTATCAGGGGGCCAGATATTTTAAATCTAGCACCGACATTTATATAACCAGACCTGATAATTGTTCTGGTGTTATGATTCTGAAATATTCTTATTATATAAATAAAATATCTTCTATATGTGACGACACTACTAAATCGCAGAAATAAGGTATTGAATCATTTGATAACAGCGAAATCGGAACTTAAATTTCAGAAGAGATTGCTTGAATTTCATATAAGTATGTTCCTCTCAAAGCAGGTTTATTATAGAATTGGACCTGTTCCCTCCCAGGCTCCTAGAATGTATGGTTTGCTGAGAAATCATAAAATAAATGTTCTACTTCGGCCTATTTTGTCTATGATGAGCTCTTTGGTTTGGTTTTGTTTGGTTTGGCTTACAGCACATCAACCTCAATAGGTTATTTAATGCCGACAACATTTTTATTGCTGGTAATAATCTTTTCAAATATGTATTGCTGGTAATATTTTTTCCTTCAAAAATATATATCTGGTAATATTTTTTTTCAAAAATGTATCGCTTATAATTTTTTTTTCTAAAAATATATGGCTGGTAATATTTTTTTCAATAATGTCTTGCTGTTAATAATTTTTTACAAAGTATTTCTGATATTAAAACCTATTTTCCAATTTCATAATGTTTTGAACCCAGTTTGGACGTTAATTATTTGTCCATAGCTTTGACCATAACAGGTGCTACCACCCCGGACAGGGTGGACCTGGGAACACCAGAAATTACGAGGTGGTTGCATGATCCTCAAAACCTTTTGATCAGAGGCCTTTCTGTTGGACGTAGTTTATCGTCTTACTAAGGACGCGGATGTAGTTTATCGTCATACACATGACGGATGGTGAGCTCTGCCCAGTATGAATTAGCCAAGTGGTTCTTCGTAATTCTTGATTCTGTTTTGCATTGTTATTCAGTGTATTGTATTCCAGACTCTTTGCGGTTTGCGTCTAATACACGTAAACTGCAACGTACTGTTGACACGGAGTTTCTCGTGACTTTTGATATCTTTAGCCTTTTTATTTAGCCTTTATTTTTGCTGACTATTTTTATTGTGTCAACTTAAGGCCTCCATCTTTTCTTGGGAGTATTTTTTGAGCTGATGGGGCTGACTAATAAAGCTCTGTCAGGTTTAACAATGACATGTACTAACAGATTCATAGAGTAGCAATCGGTAGCCCTTTGTGACATATCATGGCCAATATTTTTGTAGGCTTTCATGAGATGCAATTGTTTGACAACATCCCTGCTACTTCCGTTAGGTTGATGACTATTTTACATCTTTTTCATTGCATAATGAGGCAGATAGGATTTTCAATATTTAAACATTCGCCCCCACCCTGTCATTACAATTTAGGAAGGTGGTGTATTATAATAATATGTAAGCGTTGCTGCTTCTTTCCTCACCAGCGTATATAGGAAGACCACTTTTACCGGGATGTATCTCAGTTAGGAATTCTTCGCTCCGAAGTCTAGGAAAATTAACCTTGTTAAAATAATTACTCATCACTCATTGATAATTAGTTCGGAGTTCAAGTTGATGCCGAACTCAGGGAAATTATCAACATCTTTCACGCCAACAGCTATCCGGAAGTCTTTATTAAAACAAACATTAAACTTAAGATTTTTAAGTTTAAAGAATTTGTTCAACTAAGTGTCCTGTCTACATGAGATTACCCTAGATTGACTCTTTTAGTCAATCTTGCGCTAATAAGATCTACTCAACTGTCATGCATTGCTTCAATTCTATAGAAGGGCAGTACATCTTTTTCTGATAGGAGTGCTTTCCATCTGTCCATATGGATATCTTGCATACCAATCATCAAAGTCCTGTTATTTATAGTTTTAAGTGTCTTTGTTAGGCCGACTATGCCGGTAAGACTATCCAGCGGATGGCACAGTACGTTCCTGGCATAATACGTCGACATGTTCCATTAGCACCCCGGCACGCAGGCGCATGAGTCTGCTATTGGGGAGAATTTATTAAGTTCTGTTACTTGTGGGTTCAATACTTCAGCACATTTCTTGTCTGTACTGCCCAGAGATCGTACGAAACTCCATCTTAACATCTTGGAGGCGGTTTTTATCACCACCTTTCTTTCTATTCTGTGTAGGCGCAATGACCTGAAACCTAAATTGGCACGCTTCGGTGAGTCTTGATCTTGTTCTGGGCAGATGTTTACCTTCTCCCCGAACTGGATATTGATGTCAACATACAGTTTCGAAAGTCTTTTTCATGCTTAATCGTAAGGCCATGTGCTTTTTTTTTTTTTTTTGCTATACTGTTTTTATACGCTGGTTACTGGTACATTAGAGGTATGTTTAATGTATTGTTCTAATGGTGATTCGAGTCGGCGGTAACGCGAACTTTTTTGAATTATTCTAGGGGCTATTGAGTGAATGCAATGTTGTGTTCTTTGTTAAAATTTGTATGCTTTAATTATTTAATTTATTATATGATTACTTATTGCTTTTCATTATTATTAACATTGTTTGCTGTAGGCTGATGCTGTCATTCTTATATTCCATGATATTTTTGGTTTCACTTGGTTTGGGTTTTTGATTTCTCATATATGTTTAGAAAGCATAGTGCTGTTCGCTTATTTACTTTTTGTAAAGGGAGTTTTTTTAGTGAGTGGTTTCTTTGTTTCTAGATTCCTTCACTTACTCCTATGTATATATTTTTCGTTTTCAGCTGATTTTCCAGTTTTATTTTTAAACGACCAACCTCATCTCAAAATGCAGAGAGCAAAACAAATGTTTACTAAATCACTTAAAAACTGAAAACTAAAAACGAAAAATTATAAAATTAAATAAATAAATATTAAAATGAATAAAAAATTAAATAAGTAAAATAAATTCATTCAATTCCATTAATAAAGAATTTAAGTAAATAATAAAAAATAAGAAAGTACAAACGCACACATAAATACTATTAAACGTAATAGTAACAAGCAAAAACAAATAATAAAATAATCAAAATTAAATAATGAGTATAAAATCTTAACCAAAACTTTATAAAACAGACACAAATCTGCATTCGGATCCACAATTATTTCCACTCAATAGCCATAAGAATAATTTGAGACATAACCATTACCGCTTACCGAAGTAACCGTTAGAATAATACAATACAAGCTTAGACCTATCCATAACGCACCACTGACCAGGATATGTAAGTAGTTGTGTCAAAACATGGTCTGACGCGTTTAAGCATAAAACACACCGTCGCCGCTGGATGATGACTCAAATATCCAATTTATATTTACATACGCTCTATCCTTGATATTGAACACTTTAACCCATAATACAGAATACCTTATAGTTTTAAGGTATTCTGTATTACTTGCTCTAAGCTGATGATTTTCTAATATATATATATATATATATATATATATATATATATATATATATATATATATATATATATATATATATATATACAGGGTGTCCATAAAATTCGTATGCACTTTAAAAGATTTATACCTTTATTTGTATTTGCCATAGAAATAATTTGTAAAAAGAATATAAATATATACACAAGAATGAGCTCACACACACATATTTATATATATATATATATATATATATATATATATATATGATAAAAATTTAATTACTTAATTTATAGAAATTAATTACTTGATTATATATATATATATATACGAGCTCATTCTTGTATATATATACACACACACACACACACACATATATATATATATATATATATATATATATATATATATATATATATATATATGTATGAGGTCATTAGTGTGTATGGGTTCATGAATATCTGCATTTATTATGGCAAATATACACAACAATCTTACACAATGGCGATCGCAAACTCACCCTTCGTCAGAGATCTGAATGGCTATCAATCATGTATATGTTTATATTTGTGCTTCTCGTGACTCAGGATATACGTACGAAACACATTGAGAAAGAGGGTTTTTGTCTTTCTGTTTACTAGAACGTACAGAAGTAGACGTGTCTGCCTGTATTTGCCTAAAAATACAGGTAAGAGTGAAGACTGGAGGTTTCGCCTTTGATTCAAATATTATTCTGAAGAACAGCGGCCGCTAATTGGAAGATAACCTGTGCTGTTACTTCCTTTCCGACTCGTCCTCTTCGAACTGTCAGTCGGCGGGAGGCCCTGAAAGGAGAATGCGACACTTGCTTACAACTCAATTTTACCGCTTGATTGCCACAGTGACCATATTAGAACAGATATCAACCGACATTAGCTCGAACGAAGCCAAATTTAACTCAACCTTCACAATGCACTTCAGTAAGAATCAAATGGATTGGATGAAATATCAGAACGTCAAATCAGTACGGGAAGCGGCCATGCTGTGGAAAACTGTTCGGCAGACATATGCAAATCAAGCATAACAGCAAAATTCACATCGATACACAACCTGTGTGACAGCAGAGATAAATGTGAGAGGATGTCAGTTAGGGAGACGTTGTTATTGTTTTTACTTTACTTGATATTTTGACATCGAAGTGTTTATTTATTTCTATTTGGATTCCGTCATAAGGTATTTTTTGTTTTTTTTTACAGGTATCTATTTCCTGCTCGTTCGATAATTGCCATAAATATGAATGGCCGAAATGAACTGAGAGAATAAAAAAAACGCCTAAGAAATATTTACTATAGTCAGACAAATAAAAATCAAAAGCAACACCGTCTTTGGTGAAACCTTTGTAAGGTTAGAAGCCGGAATAACAACAACGACTATGATATTGATAATGATGGTGATGGTGATGGTTTTGGTTGTGACGGTGATGGTAACAATGATGACGAAGACGATGACGATGATTGTGTTGAAAACAGAGATGCCTACGATCAAGGAAAAATAGATTTTACCTACAAATAGTTTTAATATAAAACATGTGTAAGAATAAAAAATAAGACGACAGATGTTTTTCATTAGATTAACTTATTAATATTGGCAGCAAATTAATGGAAATGGCAAAATAAAAATGTCAGTAATAGAATTTTATCGGAAATGTCATAAAAACTATCCTCCCATTTCATTCAATATATATATATATATATAGCGACTCGTATAATCCTAGTATATAATACATTAAATCAGAAGAGAGTGCGAATGTTCCTTCGGATAATAAACTCCATATAATTTGGTTTTCTGCTAATATCATTAAACACTGGCTAAACATTGCATTCATGAATTTATAAATTTTCATCAAATATTTAAGCACAAGGATTTACGTAAAATATTTGACATCAGTTGCAAAATTATCACGAGTGATGCAGCAATTTAGGAATAATTTTAATGCACCTGTGAAGATGTAGTATAAGATAAACTAATAAACATAGGCATTATCATGATGATTACTAAAATACATATTGATGGCAGGTAATAAATTAGTTAATTCGCTAATAAAGTTAATGCACTAAATCTTGTTTTAATGGATAGTGGCTTAGATTGAGGAATCAGAGTGCCGAGTTCGATTTTCAGTTAAATCCATTATATTCACTTACGTGCTAATACCATTGGGAGAGGTATGAATGCTCTACATCTCCCCGCCCACCGAATAGTGGGAAATAGCAGGACAGACCAGGTTTTATAGCCTTGGGTGGCAAATGGTCTACCGCATAAAGAAATGGCCAGCTGCTGCGGAAAAAACCTTCCTCGTCAGTCATGTATGGAAAGATACATGATCGCCTAAGCGTGTATCGCGCATGCTACATAACTGACTTATAACTTATCCATAAACATTTCCACCAATCAGTAAAACAAGAAATATTAAAGCGATCTGATGTAAAATTGACAAAAGCTCACACACACACACACACACACACACACACACACACACACACACACACACACACACACACACACAGTTGCGTTGATGTGAGTTTGTGAATCCGGGTTTCACGCCCATTGCGATCGTCATTTTGTCTGATGATCGCACAGGGCGTCGAAACTCATAAACTCACATCAACCCAACTAAATATTTCAGTTCTATCGCTGATATTGAGCACTTTCCAATAATTACTGCACATATATAATATATATGTAATATATATAAAATTGCATATATATATATATATATATATATATATATATATATATATATATATATATATATATATATATATATATATATGTATGCTTCTCCAGTAGAAGTAGTTATGCTCGCTTTCGCGCGTTTCATATTCCATCCGATTTTTGGACAAAAGTAGAGGTTTATCCGATACTTCTATTTAGAATTGGGTTTCCTCTTCCTTCAACTCTGTACTTCTGACATCTCGGCCTTCAATAATTATTACTTTTTTTTCCTTTCCCTATAGGATTAGGTATGTTTCCCTATCGTCCGGTCCAAATTCTTTCCCGGTTTTTAGAAATGGAGTAGACCTTTCTAACTTCTTTCTTGCTTAAGCTTGCGTTTCGGATCTAACTTTCATGTTAAACTTTCTCTTCCTTGCGCTAATTCAATTCCTTACAGTAACGCTCTACCTTGAGCGGACATTGAGCATTTTATTGGTTGAAAATTAGTGTTTTTACACATACACACACCCACGCACTCGCACGCACACACACAAGTACGCGCACGCATACACACCCTCAAGCACACACAAACACACACACGCGCACACGCACACAGATATATTATTGGGCGTATTTTTACGCTTAAAGATAGAACGAACATGCTGAAAACTGGAATTTTTGCACCTGCGAGGTTCGAATGCTTTTGTTTGAAGAACTACAAGGAAATTGATTCCTACAATCAGAGAAAATACATATCTGGGGGATATAATGAAGAAAGAGGGTTGGAAGTATTTAATAACGCCTGGACATAATGAAAGCAATGGTATCGGAGGGGGAAAAAGGGAGGTTCTTCTAGTTAACACGTTCGAGTGAACGCATGGTAAAAGGACAAAGTAGGAAGTTAAAAGGAAAGAAATTGCTTAAAGCATCAAAGGATATAAACCTGTCGACAGCCATAGCTACCCACGTTCGGAAATTCCATGGCAAATATACGAAGAAGTCTGTAATATTGTAAATCAGTTGGAAATATTTAATATAATATAAGATTATTTCTGAAGTTGTTTCTTTTACTAAATACCTATATTTATATGAATTTGCATTCTTCTGAATTCTAGACAAATAAAAATTCATAAACATTTATTAGCTGATGTCTAGATGTCCTTAGATAACTTCATGTATCAGACATGTCTGTGAGTAGAAAATATATATTTTTACGCTATTCTTCCAAGGGAAGAAGTTCTGTTTAACTGGGTTGTACATTTATATTTGAATACTTGCCGTTGGAGTAGTCAAAAGACCGTTGTTCGCCCGGGGTAAAAATATGTCATTATTTCAGCCACCATATGATGTTTTTGAAAATTTGCGATAACAATTTTAAAAAAATAAACGCAACATAGTTAACCTTTAGCAATTTCAGAGGAAAAATTTATCTAACCGATAGATAAATTCCGCGAAATATCTAATGACCATTGTAATAATACATAAAAAAATCCCTTCTAGCAATTATTAGACAGCATTTATATTTCTCATCATATTTCTTTATGAACTATATACGGCTCTTTAATATCTCAGGAAAATATTCTTCCTTCAAGGAGCTGATAGATATTTAGTTTTTTTTTTTTTTTTTTTAAGCGGAGCTGGCGAAATGATTCGAAATGACATGTTTTTTATGCTTGCCCTGAAGCCTCAACCGAAATTTGTTGAGAGATATTTCTTTGCCTCAGGTCTTTTACTTATGGTGGTGATTCGATTAGCAATGGGGAACTTTCTGTAAATGGCGATGAAGACAGTGAAAGCAGTTAGTATTCTGTCGTTGCTGACGAGATATTTGCAGCAATATAATATCGCATATAAAATATTGCATTTCCTAATACGGCCAAAATTTACAAAGATTTCCTTACCCTATCACCAGTTTCATAGCAGGTGTTCGGGTCAATTATACACCTTCGTTCTAGAACTCCAATTTAAAACAACCTCATTCCTTTCAGGTCCCTTTGTTACGCCGGATGATTCACTCAGGCACATTTTGTCAACAGAACAGTTGAATTGCGAAACAGTCTCTGGCGAGGATGGTTCCTTGATCACTACAAACCTAAACTCTTGAAGTCTTGGAGTCATCATTTATATAACGACATCAAGCCCACCTCATTCTCCCTTCCAGCATATTTAAGGCAACCAAATTTTTAACCCTCTACCTTTTTTTTTAAATCTTGCGCTTTCTGTTGGGTTAACAATAGAAAAAATAGATTTTACAGTGTCCTGCAGTATTTGTGTTCACAAGAGATGAAAATGGTTTGTGCTTAGAAGTGGAATTTTAAAATTACATAGTTATGTATTCTTCTTAATGTATTATGTTCTCTTTTTTTGAGTTCTGATGTATAGTCATTTCTTTATGAGTACCAACTAGAAACTTAAGTTCAAAAATAGTAACATGACATTTTTCACCGAGCATTTTTTGAGTAAAACAAAATAAAAAGACAAAATAAAAAAAAATCTAAGATCACACATACTTTACATAGAGAAAGCTTTTCGTAAGATATGGGCTGTACTTGCGAGTACAAGTTTTTGTATTTCTTTAACACACGAATACCAGGACTTATTTAAATCAGTAAATTGAAATCTTTTCCAGTCAATCGAAGGACTCTAATTACAACAAGATTTGTTGATATCCAAACATACCATATTCTTGAGACTTCGACTACTAGGTCCTTGTATTTTTATAGTTATTTTAGATCTTCAAAGATATATTAGAGTCTGCAGGGACTGCTATGTCAATAAGAAGGCACATTTTGTTTTTGCGGTCTTTGATCACAATATCTGGGAGAGTACCTTTGATTTTTCTCTATGTTTATTGTAAAGTCCTATAACATTGTTACAGGTTCGTAACCTGGTCTGGACCGTGTTCATATCAATTTCACTCAGATTCCTTTCTGTAAAGATTGTACAATTCTCAATGCAGATATTGGTCCATCTGTCATTACGGGTTTTATATTCAGTGTGTTTCCATAATGTGCAAGATGGTCAATTGTTTCTGTATATTGATCACAAGATCTGTATTTCGGGCAAACACATTTTTCATTATGTGTGCTTGGTAATTTCGAATTGGTAAGTATAGGTCCTTTCCAGCAAGAATAAAAGTATATATTCATCTTTTAACTCGGCACTACGTAGTCACTCATCAGTACAGTGTTTGTCTACATCAGCTACCTAGGTACGGGTTAAGAATTGACTGTGAAGAGCTGTATCCTGCCATATTTTCTGTATCTGGTAGAATGCATTTTTTGCTTCCTTTTTAAGGTTTTTACTGCTTCAGTAGGTTTATTAAATTTTACTTGCATTTATTCACCCAGTTAAAACTATTTTGACTTTGTTGGCTCCCTTCATTACTGAGTAAAGTTTCTTACTTCTTTCTTGTTCTTTGAAACAGATCATCATCCAGTCTTCCTTAGTCTCCAAGTATCTTTTAGTGCTGATTAATATAGATTTGTAAGACATTTCTAGTGGAACTAATCCTCTGCCTACATCGGATCTGGATACATAGAGAGGATAAATATCAGCCTTGGTATGATGCATGCGATTGCAGGTGATATGATGTATCGTTTTGGTGTCCATTTGCGTAATGTCAGCTATGATCCAGTTAAGAATGTTGAAACTATATTGCAACATGGGGAGAACCAACGTGTTTATGACTGATATTCTGTTTTATGAATTCGGCTTGGTATTCAATACCAGACGCACACGCCTATAGTATTCTTTTCTTACTTTCCCGTTCATTTGGATATAGAGTATTCCATCTTCCTCCATAATTCCTAGGTATCTATAGGCTTCTTCTTGTTCCAGTTCCCTAAATGTTGTGTCAAAGTCTAGATTTATTGAGTGTGTTTCTGTAATTCTCTCTTCCTTGAATGCTACTTTTGCGCATTTATCTAATCCGAAATCCATACGTATTGTCACTGAAAATATGTCCAGTGACTCGTATGTACGTACTCGGGTACACCACGTTCAACAACTGACCTTGTGCCTCATCCGTTCCGGTGGAGAGACATGGGTAAATACCAATCCTACACAGTTGCGTCTCTGTCTTCGGGCAGAGTGCAACTCGGTTGCGGCTCCGTCAGAGAACAGAGTTGCAATTGGGGAACAGCTGTCAAGGTTTGCACCCTCTCATGACACTAGAGAGAGTGGTCAGTTCTCTAACCGAGGCCAGCGCAACCAACGGTTACGGTTGGTCGGGGGATTTTTGTTCTTTTATTGAGTGGCGAATCGAGGTAAATATACATAAAAAGACATTTAAAATACTTCACTAGCACATGCGTGGTAGATTTTATCATTACTCAGTTGTTTTCCATTTAAGGACACAGGCGCAACTGAGGAAAGTAATACTACGAATTGCCCTGTCCTGGGGAACAGCTGCTCGCGGCTTCACCCTTTCATTGCAATAGAAAAAAGGGGTCAGTGCTCCATACCAAGGCCAGAGCAACCGACAGTTTCGGATGCTTTGGATTTTTTGTCCATGGCCCGTGCGTACGTGCTAGCGTTCCCTACAATAAACTCGACCTTGTATCACATCACGTCTCATTCAGTAGACAAATTTAAGACAATTTTTGACCAATGACGCGTGTGGACGTGCTCGGGTTCCAGACGTTAAATAATGGATCTTGTGTCGCATCCCGCCCTAAGGGATGCGGGCATAAATACCCATAAAATGGTTTGTGTTTATTTTTAAGTCTTGACTTATATTTTATAAGTTTTGATTTCAAACATAGCATACGGAATAATAATAATAATAATAATAATAATAATAATAATAATAATAATAACAACAATAATAATAAGAGAGCAATAAAAAGCTTATACGTATTACGGTTTAAAGGTGGTTGAAGGAATATGCCATAAAAAATGAAACAAATAGTCTGAAATGTGTACTATAGAAGGGTGCGACTGATATTAAGAACTGAATTTAATTCCCAGGAAAGAATTATAGTCATTAATAGCATTGCGACTCAAGTTATTCAATATATTTCCGATATCTTGAACAGGGACTCTAAAAGACATCAGACGAATGGATTCTAAGACAAGAAATCTTCTGTCTAAGCGTAACATGTATCATCTAAAGGCTGATGCAGACTATCTATTCATACCTGGTAAAGAATGTGGAAATGTCTTATTCAGCTAGAATTATCATATAAGACGACAACTATTGGCTTACTAACAAAGGAAACAGCAAAAGAACTGGATGATACAATTAGTCAAATAACACGAAATCCGAAAGAAAATATATTCAATCATGAAAGAAGGTTGTAAATACACATGAGATTTTTATTTAGTAGATTATGTAAGAAACCAAAAACAACTGTTGCCATAATTACCAGCATCTGGTGTTAAATTCTGACGCGGATGGCTTTATTCTTGCAGCGTGAGTTCAGTCTTTCTACTGTGAACTTTCAGTCAAATATCATGTATAATAGTGTGGATCCAAAATGCAGGTTCTGTAACAAATATCAGTAAATCATAGATTATCTAATCTCAGGATGTTCTGTGCTTGCGCCAAATGAATATAAAAATCCTCATGATAGATATAGGGCAATATTTACATTGGACAATATGCTAACATTTTGAAAAATATGTTAACAAACACTGGTATGAAAATTACCCAGGCACCAGTTGCAGAAAAAATAGAAGACATCACGATTCCATGGGATTACTCCATCTTTACAGACCGGAATAGAGGCCGGACATATACAAGATTTAATATCCGATATGGCTGTGACTGATGGTCACTGATTAAGCAAAAACATCAGATTTATATTAATATAACATTTTTAATAATTATAACTGTCGATTTGATGATTGCTTATGCAGTTGAATTTTATTTTCGTTCGCTTAGGATAGCCATATTGTATAGAAAAATATTTTAAGGAATTTGTTTTTTAATCCGACTGTGTATATGATTGATATAATAGAGGAGGTCTATTTTAGAACCGTGGCATTGCTCTCAGTCAGAAAGTTGTGGTATGACATTGAATAATAACAATTTTATCTTTTCTAAATCGTTACCGTTTTGGGACGGAAACAAATATAAATGATTAAATTTAGTTTCAAAAGATTAGCGTTGTATCTTAATCCCGGTGATCAGTGAAAGCCTTATTCCACGGCCTTATAAAATTTATACTTTACTGAGGCTTTACAAATTGTATATAGACATGATACATGACATAAACACGTTATTTCTAAACCACTGTCTCATCAAATAAGACCTTCATTTAATTCAAAGGGAAATTACTATATTTTGATCGTAGTTTTAGTGCGATTTTCAATAAACAATGCTAATTCAAAACATTTTATCTTTGAATATTTGTCCAGTAGAATTATGGTGTTATATGGGCTTTTATCTTTTTTCTATTTATTATGATCTAACAAATGATCTAAAATTTATACTCATTGATTGAGTAGCATTTTTAGTAATCTTTTTACATTTTTTACAGTTTTTACTTATCGAATATAATAAACACATTGCATATTTTACCTGTGGTGATTAATAATTAGAATTTTGGTCTAACTATTTTTCATTTTATACGACAGTTTTATTTGGATTTATTCTTGAAATAGTTAAGTTTTGAAGTCAGTTTGTAAGCAAAACTTTGTGGAAATTATATATTTCTTTACATCTTTCCAGATGATATATAAAACTAAATGCTCAAAAATTAGTTGTAGCTCTGAATCGAATTTATGGTCACTATATGAAAGCCCAGCTCACATTCTCTTTACCATGTTGCTTTCCTAAAACGTGAAACATCAACCTGCATTATTGCTATAATATTATGTTCATTGGTTATACGTATTTCAATATACATCTTTGCACTTTATAAACAGTTAAATTAATGTCATGAGATCGTGAAATCTTACTTAATATAATGTCTACTGACAGGAATCGAATATATATTCATTATTTAAACAAAGAAGCCCATATTTATTATTCTCTAAAAATTGATTAACAATAATGTATAATTTAATTATGAAATAGTACTCTTGATAGAGACATATATACAATATATAGCATAAGAAAATATTCATGATTTGTTTTTGTTTGACGTTTCTTATCGGTTTACAATATATCATAGAATCTGAGATCTCTTAAATGTGGCAATTAGTAAGCCTAGCCGCAAATGACCAGAATATGCAAGAAATCTGACTTGTATCTCCATACGGCATTTACAAGCATTTACTTCGTGATTCATAATCATATCTGTATTCAGCTGCAACCTCAAATATAAATGAGAAAATTATGAAATTTCGTTTCGTCGTCAGTGACATCTTCGAAATGATAACGGAATATAATTTGCTCTTGTATTTGTTGCAGATATTTCCTTTGTTATAATTAATCAACTATCCCTTCGGTTATCACTTTCCTGCAAAACGAATATTTCCTTCTAGAATATAATAGGAAAAATCTCAACTTCCTCAATCGCTATGGTAACGAAATATCTTGAATGTTTTTTTCTCGGTAAAGCAGAAAGGGTGAATGTCATGTCTCTTTTCCTTTGTGTTTATTCTGATTTCCAAGATTGTGCCAAAGATAGCAAAAATTATTAATGTCAGAGATGCATTTTCAATTTAGATTCATTAAATAATCATATTATTTTTTTAACTTTTCTATGCACAACTAAATCTTAACTAAATCCGTATCAGTTTCTGCGAAGACGATGAATCTGTATTTTAAATAGCAATCTCCATTACAAAACTATTTTTTTATTATTTTTTTTTCTTTCTGCACTTGAATGTTAGAAAGGTACACCGCAGTTAATTTCAGAATGAAGAAAGTAATTAAATCATACCATGTTCGGAGACATCAATTTGTAACTCCCGGCTATATATTTTTCCTGTAAAATTCATAAAAACAGATAGTTGTACATATTTTTTTGTTGCTTTTAATAAGGAAAATTTATAGAGCATTTCAGAAGTTATAAACATGCAAAGTAAACCATGTATGAGTTAGGGGTCGATCGTATTTGGAATTATGAAAACTATAAAAATGGTGTTTGTAGAATAAACTTTTTTTTAAAAATCACTTTTTTTCGCTGCCAAGAACAAGCTCCCTGGAAGCTTGCGAATTTCAAAAGAAAAAAAATGATATATATATATAAGAGCAAATTTAGTATGTATTTATTGAACTCTACGAATAACTATTGTGTCTAAATGTCAAACCAATTTCAAAAATTGTTTTCATCTATACAGACACAAGCGTACATATATATTTATATAACATTGAATACTGTTCAAATCAATTACAAACTATGTCGGAGTATATGATACAAGTCAATATATTTGTTAGAAACCAGCCAATAATTATATTTTAAATATCTACATAAATGACTATTAGAAAGACATCGTGTAGTTTTCTATTCTTATTAAAGATTTTAGCAATAATTTATTTTTCAATAGAAGGTATTATTAGGCAAATAGTTTGACTTATAAATATCTCCAAAATATATAGCACACACTTATTTAGGCTTCATCTATACAATATCTTATATACGTGAAAAGTTATTATATTATTTGATAATATGTACGCTATCGCATTTTCCAATTCTTGCTCGAAATATTCTAATGCTTGGAACGGCTTAGGGAGAGAACTCGTGAATCTTGGGGACACTGTCCGTTGGTATAAGTAGACTCGGATGAGTCACACGACGAGATTTGTGAAGAGCTGGTGCTATAAAAACTCTGATTATTTAAATCCGCCTTAATATATATATATATATATATATATATATATATATATATATATATATATATATATATATATATATATATATATATATATATATATATAGGTAACCAAAAAAGTTATGTCCGTTTTTTGATTACTCATTGAATAAAATTGAAATATATACGAAATGCGTGTAGCAATTGTTTTCAAATTCGGACAGCTGGAAGTAGGAACATCAGACGTTATAAAAACACGCGCACATTGCCCGGCCATCAGTTATAAGCCGGACAGATGGAAGTGTCCAGAGATCTCGTTCGGAGCTGTTTCTTTTACGACTTCAGCGTGGTCATATCAGAAGCTGCATGAAGTCGCCCCATATGTCAAGCGTTTGGGGATAGCACTGTGGATGAACGTACTGCAAGGCGTTGGTTTCGAAAATTCAAGTCGGGAGATTTGTCTCTCTATGATGAGCCTTGCAGTGGACGACCACGGGTCTTGAATGACGGAGGCCTGGATGCGTCCATTAAGAGGACAGTAGTCTAACGTGTGGTGAACTTTCAAGACGTTTCCGATGAAATAGTTAGATTTCTCCTGCACCGCCAAGGTAAGACGGACAAACTGCGCAAGTGGGTTCCGCAAACGCTGTTGAAGGTCCACAAGGGACAACGAGTGGCAGCCTGCGTATCGCTGCTTTCTCGCCACCGTACCGCACCCTTATTCAATCGAGTGCTTACCAGTGATCAAAAGTGGATTCTGTACGAAACTCCCAAGCAATCCAGACATTGGTTGTCTCCTCATGATGCTGTCCTTCACACCGCCTATGCACATACGCAAGATTATGCTTTATGTCTGGTGGACAGGTCGTCAAGTGGTTAATTAAGAACTGCTAGCAACGGGCCAAACGGTCACTGGAGACCTATACTCGCAGCAATTGAAACGTGTGCAACAGGCATTGCGCCAGAAGGAGCCAGCACTGGTGAATCACAAAGGTTTGCTTTTCCTCCATGACAACGTCAGGTCGCATGTCGCGCGAGTGGTCAGGGATACCATACAGCTACTTTGGTGGGTGACTTTGTGCCATCCACATTATTTAGCTGACCTTGCGCCATCCGATTACCACCTCTTCCACTCCATGGATAATCATTTTCGTGGGAAATCCTTTACCAATGAAGCAGACTTGCGCAAAGTCCTCACAGACTTCTTTGCGTCAAAACACCCGGAGTTCTATCGCAAGGGCATTGAACAGCTGGAGACACGTTGGCAGAAGGTGCTGGATGCCGATGGCGATTATTTCGAAGACTAAATATAAGTTACACATACTGTGAAGCGTTTTCTTTTTTTCCTTGAACAAAACATAATTGCGACTGGTACTATAAAAAAACAAAATTACTACTGATATCAAATGGGCATTTAATCTCTTTCGAAGTAGTACGTTTTGAATTCAGGGACATAATCTAGCGTCAGTTCCATCGCTGGAAGCATTTCTGGAATCCCTTTATTGCGACAGTGAGCAGCTGTCAGATACCATACTATTGGATTTCGTCGCCGTCTTGAAATCATATTCCTTTCAATGGGTATTTGATTTTTGAAGAAAAGTATCTGTGAATATGGTGCTTTTCGAACCGGGAGAATTTTGAGATAGGCAAAATCTACTGCCAAGCTTTCATTACTGATGGAATTTATATGATGTTGTGAGACGACCGCACTCTAAACACTTTCCTTCCAAACACCAAACACTGCTTATCACAACGGAAGTGAGTAGAAACGTTACAATCTAGTGAGTATGCGGGAAAAAATTCAGAGTGAACCAGTGCTAAGCGGCTACCTTTGCTTACTTTCGCTATGTGACCATAGCAACAGTCCCGATACTTTTCGATCAATCCTCGAATGTGACATGACTAAAGAGAACGTGGTAGGAAATTAAGATTATGGGTTTGAGTAGGATAGATGACCCATCATACACAAACGCAGGCATACATTTATGTATGTAGATCTGGATACTATTAAAGCTAATTATACACTGTGTCAGATTATCTGAGGCAATCTGTTTTCACAATCAAATTTATACGAACCATCCGATATTTGGAATCTTTTCAATATACACTTATCAGTAACGAAGAGTCACTTTGAATTCGCCGTATGCATTCTATGGTGGAATTTAATGTAGGAGATAATTATGAGGACAGAAAGAAGCAGGTAAGGTAAATCATTTTTCTTACTTCATTTATTATCAACTCAATCTTAACCACTAAACCATCTTTAGCTCAGTAGTTGCATGTTCTGTGCGTTGAAGTTGCATAGATATGGTGCAGAGAAGTAAGGTCTTCCTCTACTTTCACTTCTCAAACTAATGAGGCTTGTTTTCCATTTATCCTAAGAAATGACGGGACAGCATATCCGAAATGATGCAGGCGACGCACATAGAAATAATGCCTTCCCTGCTTACTACAGTTTATTAATGTCACTAGTTCTCAATTTATTCTAAATAATCACGGTATAGCATATTGTTATAAAATAAATATCAGGTGTACAAGGAGAATAGTAAAAATGATCAATTATTACTAATTTATTAGACAAAACTGATATATCTTGGAATATGCCACGTATGGCACCACTTGCATACATGGACCTTTCGCCACTGGTACATATATATATATATATATATATATATATATATATATATATATATATATATATATATATATATATATATAAAATATATAAATGTAAGGATATGTAAGCATAGAGCTGTCGATAAATTTGACGTGTTCTAATGTATTGGAACATGAACGAGTACAAATCTGCATGAACTTTCCGGACAACACAATACTACAAACTTGATTTCTTCCCGGCGAGCGTTAAGCATTACTTTACCGATGTTATCCCATAAACTTCACTTTTCTTACGCTTATAAAACCTCATACAGTAACCCTCCAGACTGAGTGCCTTTTGAGCCTTGTTTAGTTGAACAACAATAAACCAAACGCAATCTAACACAAATAAATTAATGTTTATTATTTGACATGTTAATAATTTTGACATTCTATAAATTTCGACAACCGATGATTTTGGTAAATTTTCTACTCTTTCAACTTTACTATTACTTGCAGATATTTTTATTGCTTTGCAGAAATCCTTTTGCTATATGTTTTCCATTCATATGTGAGGCTCTTTTAATGATGAACCGCTAATATCCTATAGGATTAATGTCTGAAGTAACTTGGCGCCATTCCATTAATTTGATGTGTTTGAAACCATTTTTGTGAGAGAAGCTATAATTAGTTTTACAGCTTGTGAAGGAATATTGTCTTACATGAATATGCACGTTGACTTAAACATTTACTATAAAGAATGTATCATCTCTTCCGAAAAGTTAGAAAGGCTTATCTTAGCACTATCTAAAACTTAGAAGGGTTGTATAATTTAATTACCAACAGTATTAATTGAATATAATATTCCACCCCCGCTTTTTCATATGCGTCATGTTCGATAAATTCTATCATAAATGATGTAACAACTACTCCATTTATCACTCAACAATTTCAATAAAGATTCCACGTAAGGAATATGTTTGCTATAGGTCTTCGCCCACTTAATGTTTCTTTTTTACTTTTGCTTAAAATATGATCGTTTGTTAGCTTTTATGTCTTTATAAAATATCCATAATATTTAACATCTCTTATTTCTATTGATATTCTTCGTTAAAGTTGCTTCAGTTTTTTTCTGTTCAATGCACTTTTTTCTCTTATTTCCATTTCAATTTTTCCATCTCTTTTCCTAAACCCATTTTTATTTATTTTGCTAGTCTATGTTTGCAATCACTTTTTTTTACTGTTCTGTGGAATCACTTCATCTTTTTCGCAATTTATAAACTTTTATTCAACGTGCAGTTCTCCTGCAATTGATAAGCGATCATGGCTCTCCATAAAATAACATACCTTGTATCACTTAGAAGCTTTTGCTCGTTTTCCAAGACTACCACTAACCTTTCCGCTATCCATTCGAACAAGTAGATAGGTTGTCCGCTGCATTCCTCTGTCTCTGTAGCTTTTGATATGCCTTGTTAATCTCAAAATCTTCAAGCCCTTCTTCCTCGTTACGTGTCCAATAAATATGATTCTGGGTATATTTCTCCGTTTTGTTTCCATTTTTCATTAAGACATCCTTGCTTACACTCTCCGTTCATGGAATTCTCAGCATCCTCCTGTAGAGCTACATTACTACTGCCTGCATTTTTTTTTTAATTTGGGGGGACTTTGTCCAGATTTCACTGCTATTGAAGCTTGATATCACATAACTGACTTCATTATTTATGACGAAATTTTCATGTTGCTTAATGCGTTGTTTAGCTTTTCCAATTCATCTTTCGCTAGTCTAATCCGCGTTCGGATCTAGGTGTCGCTTTTTCGAACCTCTTGTAAAACATCTTCCGCATATATAAATTCTGTAGTTGTTTGATGTTGGCATCTGCAGTTTTTAGTTCACACCTTAGGATTTTTCTTTTACTGACAACAATAATTTCTCTAGGGCACTTCGATGTAGGGAGGAGAAGGTTTATTTTTCCCGTCGGAGTAGATGCTGCGGTTGTAGTATCTGTGCTGTGCCGAAGGCCTTCTCTCCTCCTTTGCGTTCCCACCTCAGTTGCGAAGCGTCTGTTCGGTAGCTGGGGTATGACTAGCGTAGATGTCTATGACGAGCTTAGACAAGCTATGACCATATTAGACCAGCTTTGAAAATTTTTAACCAGCTTAGATAAGCTATGACCAGCTTAGACCAGCGGCCCAAGTGGAAAAAATCAGATCACCACGTTACAAAACGACATTCTCTCACTGGGGCTGGCTCAAGTTAAATCTCAGGCAGTTCGACGCGGCCTAATGGTTAGCAAGTTTCTCTTGAAAAATCAAGTAAGACTGATTAATGTGCCCTAAACTTTCGACCTTTTACACATCTCAACTAATCTTTGTAAATAGCTTTTTTTGTGGGTTGGACTGGCCACCACTACCTATGATTTAATTTCGTTTAAATATGTAGTTTATTTTTTATTTTGATTAAATAAGTTCGTCTCCTCCCCTTTTCATCTCTTTTTTAAATTTGTATGTATTTTTGTAAACATATATATATATATATATATATATATATATATATAGGGTGTTGCAACGATTTGTTTTTATTGCCTATTTCGTTTTATTTTTGTCAAGTCTCGGATTTTGCTGCAACACCCTCTATATATTTGTACAGTAATTTTTACCATCATCTGTGTATTATTATGTCCTCTTTGAAAAGGCGATAAAAATCTCTCCTTTTTTGGGATTATGTCGAGAGAGATGTGATTTTGTGATATGGTGTCAGTTATTAGAAGAAATGGTTCGTGTATCGAATTCTTTAAGTGTGGGACACATAGTGATGACCACATCTTTCCTCTCTCCATTAAATATTGTTAAATAAAGACAACCATGATTTATGTCTTCTTACAGTTGATGATTATTTTTTTTTTCTTTTTGCTTTCTTTCACTTTCTGGAATGTTCTGTGTTTTTCTTTCTGTGTCTGTCATCAACCCGTACCTTATATTATTAAGATTACGTCCACCAGTATTAAATTCTGGTATTATAACCAGTTCCAGTACGATAGCCTCGCTCTCGAGAAATAATACAGACTTTAGAAATTTAATTACGGACTTTTCTATTTCTGTGTTCCTATTCAATAAATTGACTATACGTGCACAGATATTTTTTTTTCAAAGTAATAGTTCTTGATGCTTCTAATCCCCTACCACAATATAATTTGTTTTTCACTTCAATACTTCATCCCTTACCAGTGACCAGTGTCTGAGTGCTTCCCCACAGCGCTGCTTTGAAATTGGTATCTTATAGTCTCTGTCCGGAGAGTGTAGGGTACTACCTATAGTCTGTAGGTCAGTTTTATTATAACCATTTGTCAAATATTCTCACTTCCACATTTTCAACATTTGATAAATATAGGTGTTAGGCCACTCCCTTTTGCATTCAATGACCGGGAGTAACTACAGATCAACCCTGTACATAGCTTCATCTGACAGCTCAGTGTGAAAGTTGCATGCAGTGTCTATTCCGGTATATATATATTTGTTTAAAATATGATAAACGCACCACAACGTTTATATTGCAAATATTTGTATGAAACACAGACATTTCAAGTTGAAACTTAAATGATATATTTATCATATATGTATTTATCATATATGTATAACGCGTGCATTTGGTTGGGTAATAAGAATTTCCTTGGCCAAATAATCATTTTCAAAATGGAATCTGTGTGCGAAAGAAATTGCGGCTAATTCCGAGACAATTATGAAGGTAGATTACTTCAGTGTTCAACTAACAAGTCATGTTTTTCTCCCTCCTGACAGGCAGTGAAAAAATAATTTGTCTAAATATCTGGATTTTGTCTCAGAAAGCAATGAGAATTGGTTTCATTTATTTTCTAACATGGACGTAGAGGGAATATTTCGATTGTCAACCAAAACCAAACGTCAATAACATTATCCTGAGAGCACGAATACTTTCCTCATATATATCTGCGAATGTGTGGGTAAAACTTAATTAAGGCCTGTCATTCATAACCTGTGAAATGGCTCAGTATTAAGCAGCTTAAATGATTTCCTGACACGGTGGCTATCGTGGACTTCTTCATTGCATTTATGCACTGCCCAATAAGTGAATTAATCTATTATATTGAGAAAGCCAAGGTGGCCTCCATCTCAGCTAAAATTGTTACGCATATGGCATTTGGGTCAGACATCGTCTCTATTTGAGCACAAGTAAACCACATTAATGTTACTACTGCTAACCTTCATATGTTTTATACACAGCCAACTCTGGCGTAAAACTTTTTTTTTCTGTTTCCGTTTCTCCTATTTGATATTTTACTGTATAGAGTTAAATATTGATAGAAAACGTAAGCTAAGCATAAGATAAGACAAGATCAATATTTAATACAGACAATTAGTTTACATGTTTAGTTTTTCTTTTCCATCTATAACTGCCTTCAATATGCCTGGAAAATATTAATTTAAACATAATCACTTCTATAACACAGGTAGCCGGGATCGATCCAGGGTCCTTCCCACGCCAATCAGTACTGACGCCGGTCAATTGTATGTTCTCTGCTTGACGCTTTGTTCCTTCATCTGCTTTCACCCCTACATTGTGTTGCTTGCTCACAAAGCAGTGAAAATCGGATTTCGTCCGTTCTCGAGCGCTGCGTCGAACCGCTGCCAAACCGTGTTACAAAAAGGGAAAGAACGTTTCTGCAGGCGAAAATAAAAAAAATAACATAACAAAATAATAAAGTAGGTTGCCGTGCTAATTTTCATTTGGTTTGTAGCGTTTTTATAAAACAAGATTAATCTTTGCTGTTAAAATCTCACTTTTGGAGCGGGTTAATAAACAACAAGGTTGGGAACTCTTTCGTCAGCAGGTCACACTACCGATTTTTGCCGGCTTCTGGTACCGTCTGCGGGCTTCTTATGGCTTCTGCTATGTTTGGTTTCCTAAGCGCACGATCATATGTATCTCGCCCGACTCTTACCTCAAGATTCATTAATATGCATATCAATCTATTAATAATCTCTTCATTTTTTGGAGATTTGATACTGACCTTCAAACAAAGCTGACAATTATGGAAAACAATTGTTCGACAACAAACTTTGTGTTTATAAATTCTCTCCTATGTCCTTGACGACAAAAAAATTCTTAGGAATTTTGCTCTGAAGAATTCGACTTTGACTTCAAATATCAGACTTGTACATTTCTTTGCAGAGATCTTTGATTATGTTTTGTTTACCATTCTCATGTATAGCTCATTTATAGATTCATATTTATAAAGGCTAGAGACAGCATGAATCGTACAACGCAGATTTGAAGAATATCAAATGCATGTCCCTTCAAGATATATCCAATCATGATTTTACGCTGAATCCTATTCTTTGTTATTGTGAATATACAATCAGTCGAGATAAAAATCGTACAGTTATTTCCTGTTGAATTCTCCAAAAAGTTTTTGAAAGGGGAGTTTTCTTTCTATTAGATTTGTTATCACCCAAGTCTAGAATGGGTGCTTTAACCTGCTATTTAACCCGTATGTAGAAGAAGAAGTTGCAGATGAATGTGTTTCTTGTTGCATTAATTCGAAAGTAAATTCAACTCAACTCGAAATTTGAACACGACTTGCCATGACTTCTTGATAATCTGCGTTATGCTGTCCACACCTTAGAATATAGGCTTACATGTATAATTGTTTAATTTAAAGCTTCATTGTTGTTACGCGTAATCATTCAAAAACGTCTTTTACTCTCTCTCTCTCTCTCTCTCTCTCTCTGTCTATATATATATATATATATATATATATATATATATATATATATGGACTCTCCCGTCGGTTTCGACATATAAGGATCTAGCAAATTAACCAATTTATTCAGTTATGAAATTTTGAGCGATAAATGGTCTTAAGTGGCAATTAAGACCAGCTAGTGATTTACAGAGGTGGCCGCATATGGAGCAGGAGTGAGGATTGTGGGATGAGATCATTGACGACAAAAAAATTCTTTGTTGTCAGCTTTTCAATATAACCGATTAAAATCTTTGCCCACTTTGCACGTTTACGGAACCATATTTATGTTTGGTTGCATTATCGGCTATGCGATTTATAACAATTCCATTTGCCTTTCAGTTTATCAGGACAAAATAGACATTTTTTTCTTTTTTGCTTGCTCCTTATTTAAATTCATGTTTTCACCTTGATTATTTTAGCCCTTACAATTCTCCATATCCTATACGGGTTTTCAACCCTTTTATCGTTCTCATACTACCAGAAAACAGTTTCTCATTTAACCCTTTCAACTACAACCAGTGACAATTTGTAGTTCCTCATTCCCTTTTCCCTTCGTATGTGTCCCCGAGATTTTTTTCTCATTATTACTATAAGTTAATTTTTAGCTCCTATTTTCGTGGACTTTTCCTCCTTATACATATGTATTGTTTATAATTAGTTAATATATAGAATTCCAACACTCTTAGAGTAATGATCACGTACGTTCCAGTACATGAAAGAACTGCCATAGTCACGATAGGTGACGAGGAAATTGTCCGGTATCATTTCATTGCAGCATATACGCAACACTTTTCATATTTTGATGCTGATTATTGTTTTTATGGGCTTTTTTTTCCAGATTTATCATCTGAATTTGTTGATAACAATATTTCACACGCTTTTTCCAAAATTTGTATTATTAATAAAGTTCATATAAATGGTATATTGATAAATTATGCTACTAATTCAAAGTAGTCCAGTACTTAAATTTCAAAAGAATAGATTTATGCTGTCGTAGCAGAAGATTTAGTAAAATAAATTTTCTTCTCTCAGTTGTCTATGGATTCTTTGATATTAAATTGCCTTGTACGAATATTGGTATATTTTATAGTAAGAATTAATTGTAGGCGTCTATGAATAACCATATCACTAACTAGATATAGCAGAAGGAAATCTTATTTTCATTTAAATTCTGTGTCATTTTTCATTGACATTACTCTTTATCTCATCTGTACATTCAGATCGTATAAGAAAACCGTTTTTTGCCTTCAATCAGCATGGCTGATACTAACAAGCAGGTGATTAACTCATTGTGTCTTCTTGGTCTGCCGTAGTCTACCGAAGTGAAGTGTAACGATTATATTGGATCATTTCTCTAGGCAAGTTTGTTTACGCTGTCGTTCCAAACAATCTTGCTTGGCAGAATCTACTTTGAAGGCTTATATTCCCACCTCTCTTCCGTGAATATTTCTGCTACATCTGGTCTGGTGCTTCTGCTATGTCTTTAGAGACTTTTGACCGAGTACAAAGGCGAATCTGCAATGTTACTGGTGTTGACATTTCACATTGTCATACGTCGCTTTCCCCCCGATGTAATAAAGCCTCTCTGCATATAATCTCTATAAATACTTTCAAAGTAGTTGTTGCTATAAGACTTCCCCTTTCGTACTTCGACTTCGTGAATTTTAACGCAGTACTTGATTGGCGGTTAGGTATCATGATTTTACTCTTGAAATTGCCTGACGTAACTGTATTTTCAATTCAAATAGTTTCTTCTCCCGGACTTCTCAACTCTGGAAATCTCTTGTGGCTTAATTCTTTCCTGTCAACTTTTAATGCATTTACCGGCTTCCATGGCGAAATGGATTTAAAAAAAGTGTGGAATCTATGTAATTAAAACTGTGACGGATGAATTATTTAGCAGATATTCAAAACCTGGCAGGTTCATTACACGTGATCATATATAAATCTGGCGACATAAAGAAGCTTTTCATAATTGTTTGATTGTTTCATATTTAATAATAAACAAACCAGACTCGGGATGGATTGATGGAATAGTGGCGATAGTTGGATATGTCACAAAATAACTGTCATGTTCGAGATAGGAAGTTTCAGGAGAGGACTTTTGTACTGAACTAAGCTGTCAAAAGCTGACGGTAGTGATAGACATACACCTTTAAAATATGTGGACAGAAAAACTGTGACAACTTTAATATTCGCATCATAATTTAAGGGTCGGATGATCGATTATAAGAGCCATAATGTCTCTGCAAATTATTTTTTTTATATTCAAACAGTTTATATCAACACACGGTCTGTCTTCAGTATTGAGTAATCTTCTTACAAAATACCTCGAATCTTTCTAACAATTACTGCGAACGCAGTTTTAGGGGTAGACATCGAATTGAACAACACAAGACTGAATGAACAATCGGATCAACATGCTATTACTTTATCTACCTATTATTGTAATACGCTGAACTCAATTGCTTAATGAACGTGGATCTAGCAGAATAATAGGCTAGGTTAATCTTATTTAAATTATAAATTGTTATTTTTATGTTTCCTTTGAATTCATTATTTGTCACCGTACTTAAAAACAAAGTGTGTTCATCAGGTATATTTAGTCTTGGTTTAATCCAATTTATTGCTTTCCTCTAAGATAACAAGCCCACTATATGATAGTCAATTTACAAATTAAGAAATCCAAGCAGATACCCCACACACATGTATACAGATATATATACAGACAGGCGCGCGCGCGCACACACACACATATATATCTATATATATATCTATATATATATATATATATATATATATATATATATATATATATATATATATAATTTTATGTGCGCACTACTTAGTGGAAAGCCCTCAATATCAGTGATAGTGCTAACATATTCAGTTGTGTGGATACGAGTTTGTGACTCTGGGTTTCACGCTTGTGCGATCTTCAGACAAACCATTTTATTTTTTTTTAAATTGAATCTATTTATGCTTGGTTGTGTTTGATTGTTTGGTGGTGGTAGGGGGTAATTCAATGTGTTCAGTTGGGACCGACCCTTTCATCACCACATTGTTTAAGTGGGTTCTGTTTCTGTTTTTTGTATTTTTAACGGTAACTGCTTGTGTATTATTGACGATTGTCACTAAGTTGATAGTGCTAATAATTAATATTATAATGTCAATAATTGTTAATAATGTGTTAACAGTAAATTTAGCCTTTAATGATGATGGAAACGAAAGTGTAATGGTAAAGAAATGACAATGGTAATTATGATAATAGATGGGGTAATAGGATATGTGGTGATGATCGCAAAAACGTGAAACTCAGGGTAACAAACTCGTATCCACACAACTGAATATATATATATATATATATATATATATATATATATATATATATATATATATATATATATATATATATATATATTATTATTATTAGCGGTCAATATACACACATATATATATATACATATATATATATATATATATATATATATATATATATATATATATATATATATATATATATATATATGAATATATAAATAAATTTCCAAGAGGATAGAATCCAGGTAGAACTCAATGTCCAGGACAGAGTAATAATATAATAAAAAAGCTGAAACACTAATATTCCATGGTTATAATTTATTACATTTAATAATAATAAGCTATAACCATGGAATATTAGAGTTTAAGATTCTTTTTTATATTATATTATATTATATTATATATTATATATATATATATATATATATATATATATATATATATATATATATAATATATATATACATGTGTGTGTGTGTATGTATATATATAGGGGACTATGTAAATGTGACTTTCAGTTTAATATTACCGTACGTATATACACGCGTATAGATTGCGATAGTAGGTAAGTTGTTGCATCGTTACTTTAGGGTTGTCAAAGTGGTCATTTGCGGTTGACGCACAAATAGGACGCACTATTATCTGGAGTGTTAAAAGGCCCTTTTTAACGTAAATATAACTAAAATATTTTCAAACATTCACCTTTATTTTTAAAACTTTGCTCATATATATTAAAACATTAGTTAAGCGTTTGGTTGTAATTGCGTGGTACTTACTTATCGGGTACGTGGCTGATTTATTTAGACGAATATTTGGACACCGGTAATCGCGTCCGTCCTAAAATCACCTGGAAATGATAGTCTTTTGTCGGAAATCAGAAAGTAAGTGGTAAATATGAGCAGTGCAGATCGAGCGCTTTTATTTGATATGTGATGTGGTACTGTTGGAAGAGGCAATTGTGTAAAATCGAAATGCCAGGAAAAATCATTTCCCCCCTCTTATTGCTTATGTTCGAGCGCAGTGTACTCGCCTGGACTACTGATACGCCACAGTCTACTTCAGATTTTCTATGATGTCGAGCGGATATGTGACACCCCTGATTATTATTTGTAACTTTGGTGAAAAGAATTATAACCTATCCTCGAGTATATACGGTATATACAATCTTTCCGAACCAAATATACTACAACAAATACATCGGTGAGCCCTTCTGTGATAACACGATTTACATGCTTACGGGTTATTTAAAGCCGAAACTTATTTCAGCTTGCATGATATTGCTTGCAGTACAGGGTTTTCCCAATCTGCCCCCATCGAAGTAATAGCTGTGCTCGATGCTGCTTAACTTGTGTGATCGAACGAGAACCAGTGATTTGTCCATAGGCATGATAATAGTAGAGGGAAACCTACAGTATCTAAAACATAGAGATACCTGCAGCATTAAAACTTCGATAACACCAGCAATATTTAAAATGAAGAGAAACAAAGCGTCAGATCAAGATGGGATAGTTAAAGAAATGGTGTCAGCCTTAGGCGATGGGATATCGTACAACACAATATCTACTTGAGATTCTCGAAAAGCTGGACGTGCACGGCAATGAGATACTTGTATACTGGTGAATTTTCTGGGAACAGGAAGTCTGCCCGTTGATGGAGAACAACTTCAGAGAATACAGATAAGAAGGAAAGAAGGAATTTGTTTTATTTACTTTGAATATAGCAAAATAATCCTAAAAATAGCTGACCTATGTTGATCTACTGTCGGTAATAATAATCTTAACAACGCAATATAAGCAGATGAAATTATGTACATGGCTGAGACTGAAGGAAAAACCGAAAGACCTCTCAGAAAATTGCTGATAAAGTAAATATTAATAACTATTAATTGTAACAAAAGAAAATACATAATCGTTAATAAATGAAGAACAAAAGGCGTGAACTACGCATTCAGAGCATTAAAATTAAACAGTTACATATATATAATTCAGTGGGTCTTGTAGGAAAGGACAATGCATAGAAATGAAAAAAAACATATTTTCGAAAAATTAAGTAATCTGTAATAAATAGTAGTCTTTTGAAACGAAACAGGGCGCTGAAATGAACTGTAATAATATTATATAGAGTAATATGCTGAACAATCTTCTCAGAGATTTAAAAAACATTTGAGACGGCAGAATGAATTTGCTAGGAACGAGGTAGATTTAAGGAAACTTATACATTCAATGATAAACAGACTTTTGTGATTTATAGGACATAAAATAAAGGAAGCGTGCTTGCAGAATGCAACAGTAACGGTATATATTGAAATTAAAACCATACAACCTCTTTCCCAGAGACGAAACCTTGCAAACCTCTCACTACTCTTCTGTTATGTTCACAGAAAATATTAAGAGTAGACCACATTCCTTAGCTCCCCCAATTAAATGACTCGTAGTTAAAATACGCCACTCTGCGTATACTAAGGCGAAGCACAATCACTTTATTCGTATTTCATTAGTAAAATAAAAGTTCCACTCGAACAGATTTCTCTCACCAACCGCTACTTTATAGAAGCGGCCTCCAAGAGGAAGCTTTCTCGACCACTACAAACCTAACATTTTAGCAGGTAGTCTTATATTTCCGCATATCTTCGAACTCTTACCGCTCATACAACAATAGCCTTCAGTAGCCCTTTACATTGGCATACTCTTAAGATTTGTAATGGCGAATATTAGTAAGAAGGGGGGAATTAGAAAGAACAAGTAACCTATTTAATGACTTTGTGTAAATATATAACAGAACAAAATAAAGATGAAACGTACAATTTGCATATTGCGCTGTTCCTTTTGTTAACAACAATGTGTTCCATCTTCTTGCAATTGATTTTTGTCCTTTCTTCTCGCTTTCCTTCACTAGGAGTACGTGAACTTTCCATCCTGCTATCAACATTATATCAGAATAACTTGTTGTAAAGATCAAGCCAATAATAAACCACGACTTCTGACTCTGTGAATCTCCTCACGGTATAGGTCAAATAATAGTCGAAGAAGATATATCCTTGTCTTATAGCTCTTTCTATTATTGCATATCTACTGAACTCATTTTCTATCTGCATGCAGACGGCTTGGTGCCAATATATGTTCTGGATTATTCCAATATCCTTCGCATATATATCAACGTTACCTAACAGTTTTGTACTTTATCAAACGATTTTGCATTATATGTAAGGGTGATGCACTCATCCTTCTGCATTTGAATTGCTCTTTCTGGTATCATTCGGAGTATAAATATCACATTCCTAGTTCATGTGTCTTTAAGGAATGCACTGTTCCGGTCTCATTTGCCGTCTTATACTACTGTGCATTCTATTTTTCGGAATTAAGATGATTATTTTTCTTATAGAGCACATTAAGCTGATTATCCGATGGATATCATATTGATTTCACCTGCCTTCTTAGGCAGTGCTAGGAAATAGATCTACTAAGGTATTCTAGTATATCATCATTCTTTTCTTATGTCTGTAATTTTTTCAATGTCAAAGCATTTCTATTGACATTTCGTCTCGTCTCGCTGCTTCGTTTCCGTTCAATTTAGTCTGTGCACATTCTTCTTCAGATTATAATATTTCTGCTACTTCTTTATTTCTGTGTCTTGCCGTATTGTCTTTCATCGTGGAAGAGTTATCCGATATATTCGTTCCATCTCTGAATTATTTTTCTATGTTTTATATCAGTGCCCAGTCCTTGCGTTGTGTGAATGCCTATTGTCCTGTTAGTTCGTTCCTTTTTCCGGTTTATCTCCCTTATCTGCGATACTATTTCTGCACATATTTCGTTGTGCCATTTCTTTTAACATCCTTTTGTTCCTAATATTATTGTGTAGAATCCTATATTCCATGTAAAACTTTGGAATTGTTTATCCACGTTTCCATCATTTCGACAGTTTCATCTGTTTTCCTTTCGTTTTTCATTTGTTTAAATTCCTTTGAGGCAATTACGATTGCTGCGGTTACAAATGATTCTCTTAATGTGTGCCAATTTGATATTCTATTATCAGTTTATTCATTGTATCTGCTTTTAACACTGTCCATATGTTTATCCTTCGGATACTGGTCGTTCAAGAGTCTGTCGTATTGCTTATTTGGGTACTGGCTTTTTCCTTTTCAATTTTCCTAGTTTAATCTAAATTTACATACCATTAGAAGGTGGTCGATCCCAAAGTCGATATTTGGATATGTTGTGTAGTGCAAAACGGCATTCCTGCATCTCTTACGGAAAGTTATAAAGTTGTTTCTTTCCTCGTATACTTCTCCATATATATGTATTGGATATTTTGAAACCAGGTGATGGCTACGACTTGATAATTCAGCGATCACTATTGTATCCAATTTTCTCCGCTTTCATTACAAGATCCTCTTCACCTCTTTGCTATTTCACCCTCACTTTCCTGACCTTTACAATAAATATAATTACGTGCGATTTACATTGAGCTTTGGCGTTTTCTAGCGTACAGTAAAATTGTGAAATTTCTTCATTTGTCCTTCGTGTTGCCGATGAATACAACTATGATGAAAATTTTGAAAGGCTATTTTTTAGATTCTCCGCGTGGAATTCGTTTCATCAATATCCTCGTCGCCACTGTTATGGTCTAGGTTAGGACCAAGGAAGAACAAGACGAACACAAGAGTAGAAATAACGAAAATATATTACACGGAATAATAATACAAGATGTGGAAGGTGTTAGTATGACTGTCAGTCTGGTTTGGAGTGAACTACTATCGGCTCGACTCAATTCGTCCCTCTCTCTTGAGAGGCGTAGTATACATAGTGTTAGGAAGAGTTCATTCTGTAGTTATAGATAAGGACCCATAACAATTATATATTTATTTTAAATAATATTCTATATGCATGTATTATTTAATATGTTATATGTAATTCACGACAGGATATGCCAGAAGTTCAAATCAATTTTTATGCCTATCATAAACCTTTGACTTACGAACAGTTGATCAGTGATGATCACAATATTTATTTGGTTCATTTTATAAGATAAGAGAGTATATTTTATATGAGGTGGAAAATTAGAAACTCAAAAAGCACAGGAACCACAAGGATTCACATAAACGCCATCAGATGAGAAATCTAGCATTAAAGGATTCCGGTCGGCGCACTGTCATCAACAAAGACGTGAAAACAACTGAACATAGGATATGAACATTTCAGACCACCAGAAATCAGGAAGTTATATCAATGCTCGTACTGCTGTTGGAAGCACTGTCCATCATAACCACGAGCGTTTGAAGTATAACACGAAATTATTTAAAGTGAGTTATAGAAATGACTGTTTCCGAAATGTAGAGACACATTTCCTCCCATTCTCACAAGAAGAAGATCGAGCGTTCGAAGAGAGGTGCAAAACCACATATCCTCAATTAGTGAATAGGCATTTTTTACGCGTGAAAAATTTCGTCTCATTTTCTTATCAAACGTAACAAAGTTTATTGATCTCCTATAATTCTTCATCATTATTTCTATCATTAAAATTAAACACACGTGTAACTGTAGAAAAATAATGAATGTCCGTTAAACGGTAAATGCTTATAAAACAACGTAATATACCAAGCCACGGTAAAGTCACCAGATAATGAAGAAAAAGTATATATAGGCATAAATGAAGGACACTGGAAACAAAGAAACTAAGCCCACAAATATCTTACACATATAGTAAATATGCGGACAGCACAATGCTTTCCAATTATAGCTGGGAAATTAAAAACAAACACAAACCACACCAAAAATATCATGGGAAATAAGGAAAAGATCATCAGCCTACAACAACCAATCAAAAACCTGCAAACTTTGATTGGAGGAAAAATTGCTATTATTACCTTCACAGACCAAAATAAATTACTAAATATAACGATCTGAGCTCATCTCAAAATTCAGAGATGAAAACAAATTTTTACTCCGTTACTTAAAAATCGATAACTGAAGTGAATAAATACAAATAAAGAAAAATATAAAAACAAGTAAAATAAGTTAACCCAAACAAATAATAAAGAAATTAACAAACCACTCCCGTCAGTATAGACGAAATTGAATAAATAAAAGTAAAAGATAAAATATATCAAAAATAAGTAAAATTTATCAACCCAAATAAATAAATAAATTAAATAATAATAAACAAATAAACAAACTAATCCCGCCAAAATAACCGTTAGAATAGACTACAAAAATCAATCCAAAAACTGGATGTACAAATAGCTATAACTACTACATAACGATAAAAAAACTGTAAAACCTTACTCAAAAATCTAAAACCAAATAGAGTAAATAAAAATATACATTATAAAAAATAAGTAAATAAATAAAAAACAAATAAAAATTAATCCAAATAAATAAATAAATGAACAAATTAACAAATCACCGCGTCTAAAATAACCGTTAGAACTAATAAAAATAAGCATAAATAAGCAAAAACAATTAAAAATAAGAAATCCAAATAAATAAATTACTTAAAAGATGTCCACCGCCAAAATAACAGAATAGAGTACGGGAAGCAATATAAACATTGAACGAATAAAGAGATTTATCTTCCCAGACCACGACTAACTAACTGACCTAAGCAAATTCCTATAATTATTTTTAATACGTTAACAAAACATCAAAAATCGAAAAGAATAATAAATACAAAATGAAAAATAAATAAATTAACCCAAACAAATAAATAAACAAACAAGTCACTCCCACAAATATAACCGCCAGAATGGATTACGTGCAATGCACCACTGACCCATATATATAAATAGTCGATGAAAAATTCAACATTCGCGGCCTGACGATTCCGCCTAGCATGAAACAGGCTGTCGTTTTTGAATGTTAACTTCAATGTTCACTTTTATATATATATATATATATATATATATATATATATATATATATGTGTGTGTGTGTGTGTGTGTGTGTCTATATATATATATATATATATATATATATATATGTAATCATTAACATACTTTGAGACCACGTAGATTTAACATTGCTATATCCGTTCATATGGTTTACATTGTCTTGTATCTTAATAAAGATAAATTTGAGTTATTGAATCAGATATTATTACGTATTGTCTAACTGCGTTTGTCATTGGCAAATGTGTGGCTTTTACAATGCAATGTGTGCAGTGAATTATACTTTCTATATGGGCAAAAGATTATCACTTTCACCGATACGAAGGGTTACATTTGTTGTTTTCCGCGATGAAGTATATTGTGAAAGCGAAATTATTATACAGTTTGGTAGTAACAAACACCTCCACACACTGATATTGTGAATTTCCAAAACTAATGTACACAGAGAGATATAGAATAATGTTGACGTGCAAGAAGAAACACTCCGAGATGACAATTTCATGAAGAGCATTACTACACGATGTAATGCTCTGTTTCGGACGTTTATATATATATATATATATATATATATATATATATATATATATATATATATATATATCAGTTCAGTGTCAGATACACATCTTATGAGATTTGAGTTTGGTCTGAAATCAATTAAACCGACTCGAAAGTTAATTGCAGCTATTAAATCCAAACATTTGGCATTTGCTAAGCAACAGGAGACCTTGTGATCTGAAGACTGGTCAAAGTTATTTTTCAGGTAAATCTATTCTGTAACAGTTTATAAGTCGTAAAATAATTTTTAAAAGACGCCTTTGTACGTGGTTTTATTACAAATATATACACCCAGCAATCCAGAGGCATCGTGATGCCATCTTCAAACCTGAAACCGTTAGACCCTATGATTTTTCTCCATGAACCTCAAAGCATATGGCAAGATATGGCGGAACTACCCAAGAGAAACTGGCAGAATAGTTACGCAAGATGGTAATGAATGTCTCAATTCAATGTCCGGTCAGAATTTTGGGCAATATGATCAACAAATCATCGGCCTAGTGGCGGAGAAGAGCGCACTTGAGAAACCAATTGAAAATTTATGGGAAATCGTCAAAAGAAAAAACAGAAAACAACTTTTAAGTGCCGAATCACAGACAAGAAAGATTAAAGATTTCTGGACAAATGAAAATTCAAGGTCACATGGCACAGTAGAAAAAGGCGTTGGTTAGATCCAGTGACAGGACCCAAACAGTGTGAGTTCAATACTCCGTTGAGGCAGTGGAGAATTTGGTGAGCAGAGTTAATAGGAGATAACTGTCATTAAAACAAGGCAGTGTGGAACTAGAAAATTCTACCCCAGTGAGCGAAATAACGTGTTTAGTTCGACATTCCAACCACCTGAATAGGCCGGAGCGTACAACGGCCAAAACTTTGTAATAAATATGGCGACAGAGATTAGCACAATAGTCCGAATAATGTAAATAGACTATATAATAACTCATCTCAGTAATATTGACAGAAAATGAAAACTCGGTTGATAAAATGATTCGCAGCCAGCTACGTGACATCCAAACAGTAATCGAAAGCAAATAAGGACATAGAAAATACTGGACAATTTCTATTTAAACGAATATATGTGCAAATCTTTGAGTAAAATTAAGTCAACCTCCCAAAAAGTGATTTTGACTGTGAGTCATCTATCTTTAAGTTAGTAAAATTACGCGGAAGTTCTAAACTTTTGTTAATGACAGTATATATATATATATATATATATATATATATATATATATATATATATATATATATATATATATATATATATATATATATAATAACGATTTGCTTATATTGTAGCATTACTTTCTTTTTCTGATATTCATGGCACTCTGTAGAGATTGAATGATGAAACTTTCTAAAACAAATGTTAGGTAAAAAAGAAGACAAATTCTGTTTTTAATCATCGTTTTTTTGACCTGCCGCAAGAAATGTTAATTTTGGTACTATAGTCAGTGACTTACACTAGGTTGATGGAACAGATGGAGTGGGGGGTAAGAATAGACAAAACCTTACATACATTCACTGATTTCAAATGCAGACGAGACGAAAGTACAATCGTGATTATTTCATTTTTTCCCCTTCTGCTAGAAATTGGTGTATCGCTGAATGCGAGATAATACTGAAAAGTTCTCAGTCAAACCAATAATTACTCCGAAATATAAATCTCATGTTTGCTCATTTAGTGACATTTTGGCATGTGTATAGGGCCGATAACTTTCAGCAGTCTTTTGTAATTATAGGATGGTTATTTCCCTCAGAAAAAAAAAATATAGAAAAAAATTAATATTCTCCGAAATTTGAAGTTTGAATAAATGTCGACGTATACTTTTACTTCGAATTATCAGCAGATTCAGACAATAATTTGTTAACTTTAAAATATTTGACTAGATATATAATGCTGTATAGATTAAAACCAAAGATCAACCAATAGTAAATATGCTGGTCATTATTCCTCATGAAGAAGAATATTATCAATATATTTCTAATTATATTTTGCGTCGATAAAGCAGTATGTAATTGAGCAGTTTTATGCAGCAGTATGAATTTCCGTGTACGTTCATGGCTCTCCACAAGTTCTTGTATTTTCGTTTCTTTTGCCCATTTACCTTTCTTGTTTTCAGTTATTCCGATACCCTTCATAATCATTAAATCGGTTTTTCTTTTGCTTATCCTGCCTTTTTGTCTATCTTTAGAGTCGAATTCCTCAGGTTCTGTTTTCTCAATATGTGGAACAGAACTCTTAAGTTACCCATTTCTTATTGTAAGTGTACATTTCCTTGTTATTTCTATTTATTCTAAATTTTAATGGCAATGGAGTTATCTTTCCCTACCTACACCCACAATTTCTACCAGCTAACGCCAGAAATTTCAATCTTACTCACACACTTTTTCATTGTGACGTAGTTCAAGAAAGAATTTTTGATCAATTTTAGCACTATTTCTTAAGATGTAATATTAACATCTTTAATCAAATTGACTCTTCTTTTAAGACATGTTTCTCTCTGCAAGCTCAACTAAAAGATTGCAATCACCTTTTTTATTCTTACATATGTTTTTGATTATGCATCTTGTCTTTATTCGACTTTTTGCTTGTTATTTTTTCCGCTTGTGCAAATCAACTTATTTACATATGAAAATATATATTTTTCCTTAAAGATTCCAGGTTGCTCACAGAGTATTTATATCATGTGACGGTAAATGGAAATAACTTCAAGTATTCTGCATCTTTGAAGATATTGTCCGTCATTCATTCCCACATAGCAATTTAAGATTATTTTCTTTGCAAAGAGGTTTAGCTTATCTTTAATACTCTGGTTTCATTTCAAAAGGGACTCTGTAGTAATACTCTGTAGTAAAACAATTCACGAGCGTTCAGCAATTCGTACTACGGAACGCCTTTCAAATAAAATCCGAAACATAGTATTTGTTTTCTTTTACGAGCTCTTTCCATTCAACTACATATAATTCTTAGCCATGATTGTCTTTTACTAGCCTTCCCTCTCTCTAATCTGTAATACAAAAAATTAATGTGTTTTACTCGACGTTTCCTCCCTGTCGCATTAACCTTCAAGCAGTCCCCAAGAATTAACTCCTCTATTCCCTCATTACACATTTCCATTTTCATTAACTTGTCCTCGTTGTCCACAATGTTCAACTATAGTCTTTTTCTTTCAGCATCCATCTGTAGAAACACATGTCTGCAATTATGAAAGAACTGATAGTACATAGTAATTCAGATTTATAATACGTATTTACATCGTTATCAATGATTCATAATGGCTACCTTAGAGATATGCTATCGCAAATAAAAAAGGAGACTGACGCAACATCTTCTTCCACACAGAAAAGTAAAATCCCCTATAACCAGAATTTATCTGACAAAAGTAACATTATTTTCGTATCAAACATTTCTTTAGTTGGATTTTAAAGAAAATACATTAAAAATTTATTCACTACGGATATGATGTTTTTCAGAATGTGACGATCGATATTTCGCTCACAAAAGAAATAGTAACATTAAACCATCTTCCATATTCTGTACTTTGAATGAACAAGGAGCAACTGAAGTGATAATGTCGGTGTATTGATAGCAGAGTTGCAGTCAAACCATCTGGATTTGGCGTCGGCTTATCGCTTATTCACATGGTAAAAAAGAGACCTCATAATTTATACAATTCCTTGTTGTCATTGGATATAGAAAGAAATTAGAATATGATTTACTTGCAGGATGACCAGGAGAGCTATATCAAGGCAAGAATGAAATTTGGATCTGATAGCGATCCGTGTGTCGATTGATTTAATGAATGCACACCTGTTATACATTTTAAAGACCAAAATTAGATTATAAATGTTTTATACACGTAAACGCGTGCTGATATGTATACAGTATATGTTACATATATATATATATATATATATATATATATATATATATATATATATATATATATATATATATATATATATATGTAATCTATTTGGATATATTTGTATATATGCATCTATATCCGTACATTTTTATACATTTTCAATGTAACATATATGTGCACATGCATATATATATATATATATATATATATATATATATATATATATATATGTGTGTGTGTGTGTGTGTGTGTGTGTGTGTGTGTGTGTGTGTGTGTGTGTGTGTGTGTGTGTACAGTCGTGGCCAGGATTATACGCCACATGAATATTTGCATATTTTCTAAGAAATTGCGAATATTTGATAGCACTTTTTTCTGAATTTACCGTAAATAGTGGATTCCGTATTTATTTTTGAATAGTCCGGTAATTTTTTTAGAAGCTTTGATCAAATATATACATAGTTATAATTTTTTCTAAAAGCTTGTTCAGTTCAAAATTAATAACCCCCCACCCTTTATGGAAATTAGGAAATAGTATTGCTCTATGTCAATTATAATTTTTTTTCTTCTTAATTTGATATTTAATACAAACACGCTTTGATAATTAAAAAGTATTGACCTGATACTATAATAATTTAAAAGGTAATAAAGTCCGTATATAGCAGACACATACCACGATAACGAATTCGTTTCTGCAAACATGGCAAAAACAGCTAACTTGACAAGAAACTTTGAATGAAGATAGATGACGCATACACGCAAGGCGACGGGTATATTATTTGCAAGAATTTAAATGTTCCTAGATCGACAATTTGTAGCATTATGAAGAAGTACATAGAGACTCATTGTCTTGAGAATAAATTAAGGATTGGCAGAAATCGGTTAATTTCTGAGAAAATGGAAAGGAAAATTTATATCTCTCGAAAATTCTCACTTAACGATAAAGAATATTTTCAATGTTGTAAAGACACTAGTGTTGAATGTATCGACAAAGAGAGCCACGAGGTGATTTCAGCGAAGAGGGAAACTGTCTTACTTAAGGCTAAATAGATAAAATACAGATTAGCTCATACTAGAAACCATTTAGAACATAGGAACTGATATTGGAACGCTTTTTATGGTGATATGTAACCACATATTTGGTCACATGAACACCCGTTATGTATGGAGGAAAGTGAAAAGCTAGCAAAGCAAAAACATACCCTCCCTACAATTAAGCACTGTTGTGAGAGCAATTTTCTCTTGGGAAGATTTGCTGCTTCTGAACATGGAGAACTAGTTAAAGTACAGCGTATCATGGATAAATGGTATTATTCGGCTATTCTTAAAATTAATATAAAACAAAGTGCAGTAAAGCTGACTTTGGGGCGTGAATGGACACAAAACACACGGCACGAATGATTAAAAAATACTTAGATTACAGCAAAATTAAAGTACTGGAGAAACCCCCAGAAATTTCTGATCTAAATCCCATTGAAAATATATGTGTATATACAAAGTTAGTGAAAGAAGACATTTAAATGGAAGACATTTAAATGGAAGTCGACATTTAAGTAGAATCTATTGACAAGTATGGATGGAGTAAAATACCTATAAGTGTATGTAGTGATATTGTAAGTAGCAATCAAAAGGATTAAAGTCAATAATCAATAACAAAAGATACACAATAGACTACTGAAGCAAAAGGGCCAATAATTTTGTCCTATGCTAAATGATTTGTTTTTATATTATTGTTTGATATTAAAATAAAAATACTGCACATTCTTTCAAATCCATTATTTCATCATTTTCATATGAAGTTTCCATTAAAAGTTAGCGTATTGCAGCTTTATTTGTAATTATACAAATGGGATAAATAATTCTCTACACTATTCTGTGTATATATATATATACATACATACATACATACATACATATATACATACATATATATATATATATATATATACATGTATATGTATATATAGATGTACATATATATATATATACATATATGTATATGTAAGTGTAAGTAAACTGTTATAATTTAAATAATTAGTTTTAATGTACTTTCTATGAATGTATTTTTAAATATACTATTTAAATAATATTAAATCCCTAAATTATTTGTTAAAAGAGATAGAATTTTAAATTGCTTGCAAATATCAATTAAATTTCTTCGGTGATTTTAAAAATTAAATTACTATCAAACATTAAAATATTTTTTACATAAATTTCTAAAGTTATCTCTCCTACTGTCGCTTAGCAAAACTTAATGACAGCTTTTTTCTCTCTACTTCCCCTCCCTTTTTTGTTTCTCTCTTCTCCCCCTTCCCTCTCAATATATCACTTCCGTTAAGTTAACCGATTAAATAGGTCAATGTCTGCCCCCTACTTTAATACTAACAATGATAGATAGAAATATTACAGTAAACCCTCTCTAAATTCGATCATGTCTCTCACACTACACCTCATTACCATCTCTGTTCAATTGCATAAACTTAATACTACCCGTCAAAAGTGTATGGGTTCATTTCAATTTTCATTTATCATTTTTCGTTTCAGCGTTTGATAAAGGGCTTGGCGAAATAAATTATTACATGGAGCCTTAAAGTGGTCTGTTTTACCTTTAATATATATATATATATATATATATATATATATATATATATATATATATATATGAAGACATATAGTCTTAAAGTGTGCTATATTTATGGGATAAAGTGCTCAATATCAGAGATAGAGTGTGTGTAAATATAAAAGTGAATATAGAAATCAACACTTAGAGGTGACAGTCTGTTTCATGCTAGTGCAATCGTCAGGCAATTCTTGCCTGACGATTTTTAGGAGCTAATATTTTTGTCATCCACAGACAGACTGTTTTGCTGTTTCACAGCTTATCAGTGTGGCTAGACGTCCGGTTGCCTCTAGCTAGGATCGAAACCCGACTGAATTTGGGTCAGTCGGAACTTCTACCACTAAGCCATCAGCGTACGGTACGGGATGATGCGATGGGTAAACTGTCGCCATTTTATTTTGTTAATTATTCTCGTTGTATATTTTTGATATTGTCTTCTGCACATTATAGTAGGGCCAGTTGGGTATCCTCTGTGAGAAACACATTACCATGACGAAAATATCATGCCGCAAGAAATTTGAGAACTGCATGACGATTTACTTTTCATTTTTGCCGGAAGCTCAAATACAAACATTTCAGTGTGTTTGGGTGTCAATCTGAAGACATTTCAGAGAATTGTGGCAGAGTTGGATGAGTCGAATGGAGATTACGAGGGGGTTTGAAGTGGTCATATGTAATGGCGACGTTATGCCTTCACACACTTTCACACAGGGACTAAGATTTAACACCAAAACCTACATCAAGTGTCTTGAGAATGTAGTTCTGAACTTGGTCAACAGGGTGGCTGCTGGAAGACGCTATATCTTGCAAAGGACTCTGCACTATGCCACACAAGCAGGAGAACCCAGTCATGGCGGTCAAACAATTCTACGACCACATCATCTCTCACATCTAGCCAGTTAACTCCCCAGGCTGAAATCCTTTGGATTATTATTCGCGGGGCGCAGATGGGCAAGAGATCAAGAAAAATTATTTTGACACCAATGATAAAGTGAATGGCAAGTATTATGGCAGCATCGATCATCTTAAACAAGGAGGCAGGCAAGAAGATATGCAGGAGATTCCGAAGTCGCCTGGAAACCGTGGTTGAAGACAATGGTGATAATATTAAATAAATGTACTCTTTACTATTTCAAGATATTTCTTGCGTAATTTTGTTAAATATATCTGTTAAAGTGATATACTATATATCTGTCAGTGTTATTTTCAAATTTAGCGTATTGATTCAAATGAAAACTATTCGTTTACCTATATATATATTGCTGTTCGATAAAAGTGACCTGATTTTTTTACTTAAAATTTTTCGCCTATTGTTTTTGAGGTCAAACTAATTTTTAAACTTACTAATATAAAGAACTTCCCGACCACCTAGTAAAAAAGTTTACTCACACTAAGGTATTCTATTGATAATTATAATTTTGGATACAAATGAGATTTAGGGGGAAATTAAGTGCAAAAAAGGTGACTCACTTATTTCCTGAAACCAGTAATCAATAGAAACATAACCGAACAGCTTTAAATGAAGAATAATGGAGGTATAATTTATTTATAATAGATAATATAGTTCGAAATATTTAATAATCTATGGGTCCTTCTTTATTTTGAATAACCTTTTCAACCCCTTTTGTCATTGACTTGTTTAGATTCTGGCAAATCTCATTTCCAAGCATTGAATTCCATTCGGATATGAAATTCATAAGCATATCCTCTTTGTTGCTCAACTGCTTTCTCGAGAGACTGGACTTTATAATGCTCCATAAGTTTTCTATGGGCTTGACGTCAGGAGATTGGGGCGGCCATGTCATAACACTCACCTGCTTCTCATCAAAGTATTCCTTCATCAATTTTGTTTTGTTACAGGGAGCATTATCCTGCATAAAAATGAGCTTGGTGGGGTCGATTTGCACCCTTTCAGCAAAAGGGAGCAGACAAGACTCTAAAATTCTCTTGTACTACTCGCTCCTAAGGATCTTTTCAATAGGTTTAAAAAACCAGTTCCATGAAAAGAAAAGCATCTCCAGAAGATTATACTGAACGGATCCTTGACAGTACTTACTGCTAAATTCAAAGAGGTTTCAAAGATTCTTCTTCGGATTTTAGATCGCTTATCCTTTGAATTTAGTTCAACTTTTGTTTCATCGGAGAAGAGACATTTAGTTAAAAAATCAGGTGAGTCACTTTTATCGGCCAGCATTGTAGATTTTTCTTGAGGCAAAATATTTTTGAGTTACACTGTTTAATATTAATTATTTTATTCTTTTTTCTTTAAAAAATGTAAAAGAAAATCAGCAAAGGATCCTTATTTCAATTCAAATTAAAAGTATTCTTTTAAAAAATAAGTTTTTGAGTCAGTGTTAAACAATTTATTCGTTTAATGGGTAGTTACAATAAAAAGTACGTAAGACTTAAAAATATAAAATATCACGTAATTCTGTTTTTTCATTTTTTTTCACTCAACAACCTGCGTGACTTTTAAATATGGAGGTTCTTAAGAAGACTTGTACCTACTGGAAAATATTTGTGAAGATTTTTAATTATTGAATTATATCATTTAATCAGTAAGAATCAAAAACTAAATACACTATTTACATTAACTGGACTATTGTCCTCATCCTTGTCGCCATATTTATTACAACATTTCGGCTGTTGTACGCTCCGGCCTTCTTCAGGTGGTTGGAATGTCGAACTGAACCCTTTATTTCGCTCACTGGGGTAGACTGTTCTAATTCCACGTGCCATGTTTAATGGATATCAGTTATCAGTTATCTCCTGTTAATTCGCCTCTCCATGTTCTCCACCGCTTTAACCAGGTATTGAACTCGCACTGTATTGTCCTCCTCTTTGTCGCCATATTTATATGGCTATAAAGGTGAGGACAATATTCCGAATAATGTAAATAGTGTACATAATACCTCATTTCAGAAATATAGACATATACCAAAAACTAAATGCTGTACTTTTCATCAATATAAACACATTAGTGTGTATGTGTCATTTGAATGCTCAATGGTATCTCTTTTTTGAGTCGACAAGTACAAGAAATGCAGATGCGTCTCCTTTATAATATAGATGTATGTATATTATAAAACAATACTTATATGTTACTGTTTTTCTCGACTTAAAGTTTCATGTTGATGCTGTCGTCGCAGTAAAACACATGAGATACTCAGCTCCTAATTTCTGATATTACTCCTAGTCTCACATTCACCTGTGAAGAAATTGGCCAGCATACTTTTATGTTTATATAACAGCAGTGACAGTACGTATCAATTCGAGACTGTTTTCTTTGTTTCTTGGAACGAATCTTTTACAGATATTGCTCCTCCAAGCCGACCTCGCCTTTGTATTCTCTAATCTCTGTTAAAAATCTTCCCAGATATTTCCACTTTCATACTGGCTTTATTTTTTCTCACGGGTGAGCTGATTATATCTTGCGTTGAGCCTAACGCGGAAAGATTGAACAATTTTCAGTAAAAAAAAAACTATCAGCGAGATGTCCTGTACGGTCAAACAATCTGTTGTCATTGATTATGAAATTCTCTGAGAGACATAAAATGCAAAAGATGAATATTTTTTTTTATATAAGCAGTGAGTCACGTCTATTTTATGCTAATTATCTTAATGATTTAATGAGAAATGAAGGTCTACGCGAAGATGTTGCGATGTTCTTCTGGACACAGTAAAAGAAAGAAAATAAATACATTAACAACATTCTTGTTACCGAAACAAAGAGAATTGCACGATTTTTCAAGTGAGATACTTCATTAAATTGGCATAGATTAGAATGTTCGGGAACGGCCACTATTTGTATACTCATCTCAAATAAGGAACACTTATTTTTCTAATTTAAATGTGGTGTGATAAAAACATTTAAAATAATTACGCATCATATATACAGCAATATATCGCTACTCAGAAATGAAACAAATTGTAATGTCTTTAACTTTGCAGACCTAAGATATGTTAAAAATAAAACACAATATAAATTGTTGGCACACATGATTACGAGGTTCGGCTGAAAACTTCATAGGTTATCTATAAAGGGACGATAATGCAGCAGTGAAATTTACCATACATTAATTTCAGCTCCTCATATTAATAACAGTTTCCAAGTAAACTGACATATGACTGTTCCGAGTAGACGTCAAATATATCTAGTAGCGATTTCCTCTGAAAATGGACAAAATTTGGCATCGTGGTGTTATCAAGTACCTACAGAAGAAAAGGCGTTTAGCATCAAAAGACATTCATGTTGGCATGATAGCTAGATTAAGGCATGATGCTCCAGGTTTATTAATATTGAAAAAGTAGTCAGCTGACTGTAGGAGTGGAAGGAAGATACTTGAAGATGAGCCAAGGTCTGAACGTCCTGAAACTACACCACCGAGAAAAACAATGCTCGTGTTCAACACACGAAGAGGAATGACCGTATATTGACTTAAAATCACATAGCTAATTATATAAGCATGTTACGGTTTAAAGCTGGGAATAATTAGCACAAGGAAACTAAAGACGAGAAATGAAAGAAGAAAGGTTAGACATAGACTACACACAAACGATAAAACGTTTTACCTTAAAAGATTACAACGAAGGTTTCGGGAATAGCGAAGTATTGCCTGTACTCTAAACTAGAAATAAAAGGTACGAAACATCAAGTTCCCTTATACAAAGCATACAACACTTACACTGCTTTTGAAGCCAATAGTAAATTGTATAATTTAAGAAGGATGCCGTTCCGGATCACAAATGGAGTGGCTAGGTATAAACAAATGAATGAAATAATTCACAAGAAATGTCTAAAGGGGGAATTCGCGGGTATAGATGACGTGACCATTTTCAGTATTAATGAGAGCGAACAGGAACTGATTGAAACACACGTGACTACAGAGTAACAAAAATAAAACTTCTTGGCTATGAAGTAAATAAAGGGACCATTAGACCAGACCCTGATAGAATGAGACCTTTTCGAGAACTCCCATTTCAAGGCAATATGAAAGCTCAGATGAGAATCATCGGAATGTTCACTTACTACAGACGACTACAAAATATTCGCTCAACATTCACGCGCCAAATAACAACACTATATTCCCCTTGACTACTAAAATAAAAGATTCCTTTGAATATTTGAAAAGGAAAGTAGAAAGAGCTGTCTAGACGAGGAAGAACCTCTTGAAATTGAAATCAATGCTACCTACATGAGCTTTGCTGCGGCGCTAAATCAAGGAAGCGGACCTGTTGCATTCTGGTCCAGAGTTCTAAACCCCTCTGAACGAAACCACTCCCCAGAAATAAAAAAGAAGCTAGCGCGATCGTCGAAGAAATCAGTTAATTGAGTCTTTAACTAAAAGGTAAATAGTTTATTCTTCTCACGGACCGAAAGTTTCTATCCTACATTTTTGTTAAGCATAAAGCTTTGAAGACTAAAAACGATAAAACTCATCGCTGGCAAATTGAACTTTCCACTTACAAATATGGCATCAAATATTGACCGGGCATCAGAAACGCATGCGGTAACGAGAGAACATTGCGCATCTGTTGACAATATCTACTTAAATGAATTACAATATAATCTAAGTATTCCGGGAATATCAAGAATTATGCACTTTTTCAGGTTGAGAAAATTTCCCGATTCAACAGAAGAAATAAAGAGAATGACTCAAAAATGTGATGTGTGTGCTGTGGAAAAGCTCAGATTTGTGAGAGAATGAAGCAAATTAATCGAAGCCACTCAACCCTTCCAAAGATTGAGTATACATTTCAGGGAACCGCTTCCTTCAAATCGAAGATGATTAAAATATTTATTTACTATTATTGATAAATATAGTCGTTTCACTTTCACTTTTGTGTGTAGGGACATGCTCACTACAACAGTAGTGCCTTGTTTAAATAGATTATTTTGTATAGTTGGTATGTCAAGTGATACAAACTCTGATAGACGACTTAGAATCATGTCAGAAGAGTTAAGGAGCTTTCCCAAGAGAATGGAATAGCTACGAGTAGATCTACTGCATACAACCCACGGGAAAATGATCAAGTGGAGAGATTGAATGGAACTCTATATAGGATAAACAACTCAGTCTTAAAATGGAATGGTTTACAAGTGCATAAATGGGAAACCGTTTTATCCCACGTTCTCCACTCGATTCGTTCTTTACTGTTTACGCCGACGAATTGTACTCCTCATGGACGAATGTTTTCTTAACCGAGAAAATCTAACTCCAGAAGACGATTCCTGGGAAAGTGCTCATGAGAAACTCTGTTCATGAAAAACAATTACGAACATACTGTACTAGAAGTTGAGCTGATTAAGGTGTATCCCGATTACATTCTTGTTAAGTTACCAAATGGAATGGAAAGTACTGTGTATCTGCAATTGCCGTGGAGGAAACAACACTCCCCCAACCTGAAGAAGTTACAATTGTTTCAAATAGCCCGATACCGGATTCGAATAGAAATAACATACCAAAATCAGAAGATACTGTACTGCAACCAGTCTCCAATAATTCAACTAAAGAGGCTGAACCAGGAACCTGTAGCGTTCCTAGCCCAAACACTGGAAAAATGTCCCCCACCAAATCCCCTCTGGTGCCCCCAAGCGTATCACCAAAGAACCTAAACGACTCGGTATGGAACACTAAAAATAGAAAAAAAATAATTTGGTTGTTTTCGAAAACGGCATGACTGTTCTTTTGTCGCAATGAAGTGTTCCAAATTTATATTGCTAAAATAAAAAGTAGGGGCGAATGCATTCGTATGTAAATATCCTTCATACAAATAGCCGTCGATAAGGCTGGTGGCTAAACTCATCCTGATATTGGTTGGGATTGGTATGCCTAAACAGAACGGGCTTTCCCCCCAGGTAGTACCTCTCCCTCGGGAAGGAGATAGGTTAATTGCCCGGTGTCTGAGGTGTCCAGAAAGAGAAGTGTCGAAGAGCCACGGGAAATTTTGTGTGGCGCGGCCGACAGACACATTCTAAACTTTGAGTTTGTGTCACATCCGGCTGCGACGTTTGCTACCTGGTAGAAGATACTAGTCCTGACATGGAAGATTAAACTAATAGAGAAATACTAGTGAATGCATCTTACTAATTATAGCTTATCACAGAGAGTATTATTCTAACTTTCATTACATTGTATCAATGGCTACTCTGATCCTTTGAACTGTTTTGTCACCATCCCTAATTCTCTTAATTGATTATCATCTGTTCCCCAACATAAAAGAAAATTTGACCGGGAACTTATACCGCAGTAATTATGACGTTATATCTGCTGTTGACGTTTTTACCGTTTCTTGAAAAGACATATATCAGTACACCTGGGAACAAAAAAAAAACACATTATAATAATAATTGAGATTAATGCATGGAATATTTTATAGCGCTAGCAACCTCCTTTATAGTGAGATTATGAAATGTTCAATCGCCACTCATATTTTATTCAATTAGGATATCTATCTATGTATCATTCTATCTATATATCTATCATTCTATCTATCTATCTATCTATCTCACAGTCTGTTCATAATCTATCTATCTATGTCTGATTATATCTATCTATGTCTGAATCTATCTATATATCTATCTATCTATCTATCTATCTATCTATCTATCTATGTCTGATTATATCTATCTATCTATCTATATATCTATATATCTATCTTGCCCATTGCACTGAGATCTACCCACTTTTATTTTAATATAAATATCAAACACTAGGGAGATCTAAATCTATATTAACCTCTCTCTGTTTTATGCACTCCAGTTATCTATCTACATATACATATATATATATATATATATATATATATATATATATATATATATATATATATATATATATATATATGTGTGTGTGTGTGTGTGTGTGTGTGTGTGTGTGTGTGTGTGTGTGTGTGTGTGTGTGTGAATGTATCATACTTTCGTAAGCTCTCTTACTTTGTGTGCTAATCATTCTGGGAGTAGAAATTTTGTCAGCGATTAAAATTTTGCAAAGTAATGCGCGTTTATTCATGCAGTTTTCTTAATGCTGTGTTGAAAATCTACCGACATAATTAAAGAGTTATTATTGTTGATATAAAAGATTAACATTTTGTACGACACAATGTGGTTCTATAATTCTTTATGGGTCATGCGTAGTATTAGTGGCTTTGTTCGTAGTTAATATTGTTAAGGGTTGGCCTTTTCTTTTTGATTATTAGAGATTCCATTATTTTTAATCTTTTTTTGCAGGTGGATGCAGTTTATTAACTGCTAACTCTATTCGGAAGTTAAAAGCACCCCTACTACACACTAAGACATACACATAATGCACTCAATTAAGCTGAAAAATCGAATCATCCTTGATAATGGCTAAAGGTATAGCCGAAAGCGCTCGTAAACATAAAACATTTGGACAGTTTTTACACACCCTTTGTCCTGTAAAGAAAGTTCTTGTTAGAATACAAGAAAAATTAAATAAAAAAGATCAATCGTAGTACTTTGTCTGTCGTTTTTAATGAAACATGCATATATATATATATATATATATATATATATATATATATATATATATATATATATATATATATATATATATTAATGCATATATAAAAATATATATGCGTTTGTGCATTTAAATATATATATGTAGTAATGAAAACATACATATATATACATATATATATACATGTACATGCATATATATATATATATTTGTACATGCATATATATATATATATATATATATATATATATATATATATATATATATATATATATATATATATAAAGAAAGAACAGTAAGATATAAAATCCGGTGTTCTTATAGATATTTTTATTTTTACACAATAGTGCTCAATGTAAATTTACAGAGCATTAATATTATAAATTAATTGATTTAAAATATGGGTTTTTCGCTACACAGTGAAACCATGTTTCAATTATGGAAGCTAAAGCCTTTGAATTTAATTTTGTTATTAAACCAGACATTTGTACCATTTCCTCGTCAAGCAAATTTTGGAGTAACTTATTTTTTTTAATTTACGGTTATTAAAGGCATGGCAAAGATTCATAATTGAGGGTTCCCAAGGATACCGAGAAATCTATTCATCTAGACAAGGGGTCGTAGAGTGTTCATCTTTTTAAATATTCGTTGTATTAGTTTAACTATTAACTAATACAACGAAAATTTAAAAAGCGGTGTTATGTTTAGGGATGGATAGGGATGTATTTTTCAACATATATATATATATATATATATATATATATATATATATATATATATATATATATATATATATATATATATATATATATATATATGTATGTATGTATGTATATATATATGTATGTATATATATGTATGTATATATATATATATGTATGTATATATGTATGTATGTATGTATGTATGTATGTACCTAAACTGCTTAAGTCTACAGGCGTCTCTATATAATACTTATATATGGGTGTATGCCCTCAGGCATCGTTTACTATATCAATGCTGACACGTGCACAAACTCACAAACATGGCATGTTCTGAAAGATCTGTGGGCCACTGAGCGACTCTCCATATATACATATATCAGTGTCGATTCTATTATAACTTATTTGGAGATCCGAGCAGTACTATTTTTCTTCTTGTAGTGTTCGTTCAGAGGTAGATCTGTGGCTATTTTTAATTCTTTGTTTCTTGTTTTTTTTTAATTCTTTTTTAAAATTCTTTTCGCTCAGTCCATATTCTTCCTCCTTCCCTTGAAAAAGCGTAGAGGCTCATCCTCTGTTTCCAGTTTATGAAGGGGGTTCCCGATTCCTCTCCTACCCTGAGGTCTGTTTTCATGAATCTTTTCTGATATGTGTGAATGGTGGTACTGTTTCCTCTTTCTGAGGGTACCGGCTTGGCAGCTGTCTTTTTAATGCTCCAATTTAGTTGCCATAAATCTTGGTTATTGTCTTGAAATGCTACTCTAATCAACAATCGCGTAATATCAGGGTTGTTTCAGTGCCATGTTGCGCAGGCAAGGGTGTCTCTGCAGGCACCTCTGGTGGGCAACCCCGAAGCCACAATGTGTTGCAGTCAGTGCCAGTTCCCTTCCTGCACATGTTACATTAGACAGCGTACGTCATTACCAAAATAACAGGGCATGACTACAAACAACCAAAGATATTAGGTTTATATCTTTCAATATGGTTTAATTAACCAGATCAACAAAAAACAAGAAACCCTTTAATATTGCTTCCTCCAACATTCGTGGTCTTCGCACCAAATTCTGAAATTTGGAATCGTACCACTTCGAAAAGTCTCCAGGCATCCTAGGTTGCTGTGAAACTAATTTTAATTCTGCAATCCCCTGCTGCGGTTTATCCATACCTGGCTACCTTCCTCTTCTTAGAAAAGAATAATTTTGTTCACTTGCATAGCCTAGGATTTATGTCTGCGAACATCTCCTGCTGGCTAGGGCTCTCTTTCTTCAATCTCCAGATTATTCTTGCATGTGTCTCCGTATCTCTACATAACTCAGCCAAGGATCTCTTCTTTCCATAACGTGTCTCTTCCTCTCAATACTCTTGCGTGCTAAAAATTATTTTCGATAGTATTTTCGATTTCCAATGATATACAAAAAGACATGGCAACTGTTCTGACGAGCTGTTCCATGGTCTCCGGACTACATGAGTGTGAGTGTGCTATCAGATTTGCATCGAGTTCCCCTTTTACTGTTAAACTAGTTAAATGCAATTGCTACAGTTTCTTCTCTCGCACTTCTCGCTTGTGGAGCATCTTTCCTTTTCCTTGCTTTTCTGATTACAATATTCAAAAATTTAAATGCAGCGCCAAACGCCAAATTCAATTTTTTTCATTCACGTTCAGCTTTTATATTTTCCCCAGTTCCTATTATAACAGTCTTGTCTCCTATATTCACTCTCAGTAACCCCTGCGTACCAGTGGCATCCCACCATGTTTTGGGCGAAATGAGTATATATATATATATATATATATATATATATATATATATATATATATATATATATATAGACATATATATATATACACACACACAAAGCACTCTCACTCTCTCTAAACACACACACACACATATATATATATATATATATATATAACATTTGTATGCATATTGCATATATTACTTCAGATGGGTTATAGTATTTCGTTTGTACATGTACTGGTTAAATATGTATATGTATATTCATATGCGTTTGCTTTAATAAATATATTATATCATATATATATATATATATATATGAATATATATATATATATATATATATGAATATATATATATATATATATATATATATATATATATATATATATATATATATATATATATATATATATATATATATATATGTATCTGACTATATGTATTAATGCATTTTATTGATATATATGTGTGTGTGTGTATGAGTGTGGGATATCATGTAATATGTAATATCGACCCATAATAAATTATTTTTTGTTTATATAGATATGTATCTTTTTTCACAGACACGCGCACACAAGCACGCATATATATATATATATATATATATATATATATATATATATGCATGTATGCACACATTTGCCTATATTTTTATTCGGGTGACAGTTATACTTTTGCAGTTGTAAAATAAAACAGAAAAAATGCTGAATACGCTAGTGACAATTTCAGCCTCTTGACAGAATGGTCTCTGATAATTCCTTTGTTTTTCGCAATGATATTGGAAACCGATGATAGAATCTTCGATCAAAACATGTCGGTGTCACCGAGACTGTTGGGCATTGATAGTCTTTTTTTTTCCTTTTACTTTACGCCTCATTTTTCGCACACGTATTGATGGGCGTGCCTATGATGAAATCTAGTTGTTCATATAAAGAATAATGACAATATATTGATACCTAACGTTAAAATGTAATGTCACGACACACATCTTTCTCAGAAGGATCCTCTGCAATAAATAGTAAGTCATCTGTATATAAGAAATTTTCAGTTCTAATATTCAGATTGAAAATATCGTTAGACCTGTTTCTTTTGACAGTGTTCTGGAATATTTTAGTGCATGATTCTTACAATGCACTTTTACCCGAAATTAAATTCTAAAGTCTCCCACACTTACATAAATTATAATGTTTTTTTTTATTTTGACCGATATTATGCAATATACATCTTGTCAAATTTTTAAGGATATCTTGTATTTTCAACATTTACCTCAACCCAAGTTCCAGTCAGACAACTTTTTCCCAAAAAAACGCTACTCTATGGAACCGACTCCCAACTGTAAAATAAAAAAACCAAAAGCCAATATCTATACATTTGTCAACAGAAAGCTAAATCTTTATTATAATGCATTAATGTTTTTCACTTTTTACTATGTTGAAGGTATTAAAATGTTTCAGTAACTTCTTAGAGGCATTCACTTTATGTACAACATAGCAAAAACATAACGTCATATAATTTTACTGATATTTACGCAAAGCAATGCCCGAGAGTCAATCAAGGTAGAGGATAACTACATGATGTTGTATGAGCGTAAGGAGGGAAGTGCAGCTGATGAACTTATGTAGGAGAGATAACAGTTACTCGTAGACTTATGATTGTAGTTAACGGGAAAACATCAACCCGTGAGCCTTTTCCACAATGTAGCAGTTGTTGGGATGAATCTGTCTGCGTGCGACGTCTTTCATATTAATACAAAATGAAATGAAGATAGTTTGTCTCACTGTAACTGTTGTTAGCTATAAATGTCAGGATTAGTGCAGTTAAGGAATATAGCGCGTCAGAAATTTTGCGATGGTTATAGCGGTAGTGTAGCGATTGGTTGCGACGTTTTGTATACGGGAAATTGGTTGTTGAGTGGGAAATACTTCATTACCTACAATGCCTCGTAGGCGCTCTTGAACTCTACACCGTCTTTGCAACTGAAAACTGCGCAGTTCCAGCAAACATACGCCAGCAATAATCAAGTTCAGTTCTGATCTGACTCGTGTAAAAATAAAATATAGCAGGATGATTATGCTTTCTAAAATTGTACAAGAATTGTACATATTAATTCAACTGGACGTGAGTTGTGTCCCATGCATCATGATAGGAAAAATTTCAGGCCCTGCTCTGTGATGATAGTATGGCATATTTTTGAAGGTGAAATTATATACTGTTGTATAGTCAATGAAGATCTGGGAATGTTCTTATGCAGACCATTATTATGAAGAAAAAATATTGTTGAACCGAAATGAGATGAGATCCCAGGTGCATTCCTACTTTGAACATATTTTTTCAGTATATCCAATATATTTTTTTCTGTAATATAATTGGATATATATTTTGCAATTTTCAGTAAAACCTGCCAAAAGAGAAAAGACATTTCATTATAAATGATTCTTTATTCATTACTAAAGTGTTTTCCTTATGTATATTAATTTTAACTTTTGACTGATAGTTTTATGTAATTTCATAGAAAATCAATAAAACTGATTTCTAAGAGTTCATCTAAAATTCTTCTCAATATGAACTATTTAGTGGAGAAACAAAACAAATCCGATGATTTAAAAAAAACTAAGTCCCTGCGGATTCTAAATCACAAATATTTGAATGCGATGTTTCTTGGTCGAACATAAATCTCAATCCTTCATTTAATAATTTATGAATATTCCATTTGCGTTACGTGTTAATATTCCATTTGCGTTACGTGTTAAATTATCCTAAACAAGACAAGCAAATTACACCTGGGTCACCGAAGAAATGAGAAATTACTTGTCTGGAAAAGTAATTTATAATTTTGTTCATTGATCACTTAAAATATAACGAAAAAAAAGAAAACACGAAATAAGAACGTAAAGACCCCACCTCTGATTTTAATCTTTACCTTACGAATCATTTATTTTAAACGCTCTAATAATTTACAAACGTGGTGTGGCATACGCTAGGACTACTTTGTCCATAGATGGTGTACTTGAATGAATGCATACTGAAACATGTGGTGGTGGGGGGGGCAGTCAATTATACAGCTACTCAGAGACATTCAGACACTAAGCAGTTCTAGAAAAAATATGGTTATTATGCTCATGATGATGTGTAATAATTTTACCTGCTCATATTATGATAATACATAGAGGGGTTGCTTAAAATGTAAGGACATGCATAATGGCTTCCATCACTCTTCAATATTCATTAATATTATATATATATATATATATATATATATATATATATATATATATATATATATATATATAAAGAAATATAGTCTTAAAGTGTGCTATATTTATGGGATAAAGTGCTCAATATCAGAGATAGAGCGTGTGTAAAGATAAAAGTGGACATGGAAGTCAGCACTTAGAGGCGACAGTCTGCTTCATGCTAGTGCAATCGTCAGGCGACTGACGATTACACCAGCATGAAACAGACTGTCGCCTCTAAGGCTAATGTCTTGATGAGAGATAAATTTCCAGGTTTCCAAATGTAGCCGATGACAATTCAAACTACATCATTGTGTTATACTTTTTATAATTTCTATCCATACTGTTTAAAATATTCTACTAAAGAAAGAAATACACATTCAAAATCGATTGTTCATGATAAGAATAAATTTATTGAAAAAGGAACTCAGCCTCAGATTATTAATTGTATTTTATAGCTTAAATCCTTAATTTATGGCTTACGCAACTTTTCTCGTAAGGATTTACGGATTAATTGAGAATTCTTTTGGTGACAAAAATGGAGTTGGGCGGAAATGATTACGGGAAGAAATAAAATAATGCAAATGTTTGGTAAAACGGTGTCAACTGAATACCAAACTTCGTCGGCGAAAGAAGACAGACAATAGGTTAAATGGGATCGTTTCCTGATAAAATATTGACAGAAGAATAAAGCACGTGGTTTCCATCGAATGCATGGAATAAATGTTAATCCAGCAGTGGATTAATAACGGTTTAACAAAATCGTTTAAATAACTGTGCACTCGTAATCGCTCCTTCCATTGATGATGCTATAAAATGTACTGATGTGGATAAATTAAGTTAAAAAAATACGACAGCGAGATTTGAACATGCATTGGATGAGAGAAAGAAGCATTCCAGAAGCTAAGCAAGGCGCTTAGAAACGTGAATAATTCGTTACAAAGGAAAAGTGTGCTGGATTGTTATGTGTTATCAATTCAATTTTATGCCAGTGAACATTGAGCTAATTTCCCCACGGAAGGAGGAAAAATAGAGGCAGCAGAAATGTGGTTCTACAGGAGGAAAAAGAAAATTCCACAGATAGTTAGTAAGCAACACGATATTAAAAAACCAATGGCAACAGAAAGACCGCTTATTCTCAAAATCAGGAAAAGACAGCTGAAATTTCTTGGACATAATGTGAATGGGGAGCTTGCAAAACGTAACCCTCAAAGAGACATATTAAGGGCGAGAAATATTACGGAAGACAGTGAGCTATTGATCAGCTTGTGTAAATGAATAGCGAAATAGGGCTTTTAGCAAACTTCTAAGATTGACACGAGATAATATGTTGTGGAGAGCCATGATCGTCTATGTCTTGAAGTGACACGGCACACAGAAGAAAAACGGTTGAGGAAAAAGAAACGAAATGATCTGATAATGAACCGCACTGGATATTGTAAATTTATCGCGTTTTTAAAATGTGACGTATTTGTTAAGTTCCGAAGAGGGGACAAAGTCGCAAGGAAAAGAGAATTAAAAAAATGATGTAGCTGGTTTGCTTTCCTTTTCATGGAATTAATGAATTCATAAAACAGCAATTAGTGGGTAAAAGATTGTCACCCTCAAACATTTTTCAGCAAGAATCTTTGCTCCACAGTGAATAGGCGGACCTGTAACTTCTAAAATCGTGGGGTTTATCTCACTCACGTCATTACACCACTGAAAGATCTCCCTACACGGGACAATATATGTAGGTTATACATAGTATGTGTATTGTGATATTTAACACGCTGAAACAAAAATATTTCTTCTTGTGAAACGACGGCAAAATCAGTAAGAGGCAGTGACTTAGCCATATAAAAATCGTGGAAATATCACTTTCTTATCTGGCGTTATCATCAGAGTCACTCTGCTATCAGGTTATTTAACCTTTTATGGTTGCCTGTAGACCGAATAGCCTGCAGGCAATTTCAGACATTGCTGATGATTAACCGTATCTGTTAGCGTTCAGTGGGACTATAACGGGTAACGGTTGGGAATGCGGAATCAAAGACCCGAGTTCTAATTCCAATTGATTTGGTTAGATTCACTTAAAGGGCAAATAAACTTACGAAAACCATGAATTCCCCCTAGCTATAGGGCAATAATAGAAGAGGATTGGTACTATAGTCTGTTTTGGTAAACAATCTAGAAGTCACACTCTGAATTCAAAACAGCTAGCCCAACATACTACTGTTACGGCTGAAGTACACGTGGTTCCTCTATGTAGGTAATGAATTAGGGGACTCGTCCTGGTGAACCCTATTTACAAACACACGATGATGCCAGAAGAGGACAATTGCCAAAGCCTTCTTATACAAAGAACAACGATACGAACATTAGACCGATTGTAAATAATGTAAATAATGTTAATCTTCAGAGCAGATGTTTTGAATGCAGTATTTACTTCGTTTTTACTGAGTGTGATATTCGTTTGTACATTATGCTGATTTGAAACAATGCCCTGTCTCGGTGAAATGAATGAACGAATAATACCATATACCACTCCCGAGATGGCATTGTAAATGGTGCAGCTTCTCGTATCCTAGATGCCAGTCTACTATGGCGGTTAGCTAATACCTCTTACAGATGCCTACTCATTTGTGCTTGTTCAACACCCACAGGGCCAACCTGTGGTTTATACTGCAACTATGCAAAATGGACCTTAGTTACAGTTTCCGGAAGAGAAAGAGCATTATCTAGCGGGATCAGCAGTCAGAACAAAGTTAGGACGCACAAACCCTCGCACACGATGAGTTGTGACTTCGTGTTAGCACAACCACCAACGGGTCCCGTCTACTCAATTTCACTCACAAGGCTTAGTTTGGTTTTCAGGCACTTCCCAAAGGTGCCACACACTGGGATCGCCTCCTCCAGAAAATATACCATCAAGGTCACCTTCCTGACAAATCGACCACGGTGAGGTTCGAATCCGGGTCTCATGGTCAGAAAGCGAATGTTCTAACCAATCGACGTCGTGCCCATGAGATAAGATTAGCAATTCCATAACCCATCGTTTCTCAGTCGATGTGCTCTTTGGAATAATGCTAACCTGAAAGCTAATCTGGTGCCCCCGAAGTTTACAGAAAGAGTTATTTATAAATTATTTTCATATAAAACAAACCACATGTCTCGTTCAGGTCTTTATCATTTGATATGGTAAACTTGTTGCTAAATTCCTTAAACTTTAAGAAGTTTAAATTTTCTTTATATTCTTAAGAATCATTAATTTGAGGACATTGCAAATGTAAGATGTTATGTCGAAACTTAAATATTTCTCGCTCCAAAAATGTTCTTTTTTATTATTAGGATACAAATGAATTGATGTATCTATGTATGTTCCTAATCCGGGCTCAATTCAATTCACATTTGATATCCGTCGTTTGGAATTTAGCGTTCAACAGAAAATAACACCGCCATAGCTAAGCATTTTTATTTCGTTGTGTTTATATCATTCCGAGAGTTAGCAAGAATTGCTGATTTTTCAAACCCTATTTCAAGGAACTACTCACAAATGCAAAGAATGGAATCTGATCGAGAGGCCAGTGAGGAAAAAAAAACTATTTCCTGGCATCTAAACAAAGTTCATAGTTTCCAAAATCCATCCACACTGCAGGCCCATCATTTTTCCTTGGCATAAGGACTGTATCTATTTTCAATTGTCTGTTTTGCTTTGGCACTTATAATCAAAGCCGTTGGCTTTGGGCCTTTGTCCAGCACTCCCGCTAATTTATTATATAGAAAATAGCTCTGGACAATCCTTTTGTTGACAGAGTTACGTGCCCCTAAGTAACAATTACAAACTCTATCTCTCTATTACTCACTCTCTCTCCCTCTTTCTCACTCTCTCAGCATTCAGATATTATTTATTTTGGCAGTTTTTGTATACATCGATTTTTTAAATAATATTTATTATGAGAAAGAATAAAAGGAATCCAGTACGTCAAGAAGATAGATATTCTGCCTCTTCTTTTAGAATATTAATAGACAGTTTTCTTTTCGTAACCTTCTCCAAGATACTGATTCAGTTTTCTTCCACATCTGCTACGCCAATGCTTGCCTCTTTTAAAATCGATATTCAGGAAATTCATTTAACGACGGGCTGTTATTCTCAAGAATAAGAATCTTTCACGGAGCAAACTGTGTCTACTATTATTTGCTCCCCGGATACATGTGCATTAGATTTTTATCCCTTAAAACGTTATTTTCCGTGCATACACATATTTTATTAGAGGCACCGTTTTCTTTTTAACAGTATTTTTATTTCCATCTACTGCCCTTAATATTCGAGAGATCTCATGAAAAATGCTCTATCCTACATTATTGAAACCTGCGTCACTTTTCAAAGAGAAAAACGTCATTATAACTGACGTGCTTTTAACCGATTAAGCAAGTTTGAATATTGCGTTTTAAGCAGAGATTCCTCGTTTTGGATTCTCGAAAGTTCTTAACTGCTCAGTTTCGTATCCTAAATGTATTCCAAAGCAATTTCCAAAGCCCATTTTCCCTTAATAATTTTTCACGAATCTTCAGACAAATAGACAGAAATAAATATACTGTTTTAATAGTGTCTAGTTAAATATGAGTATCCATTAAAACTAACGTTTAAAGTGGTAAAGATATGTCTGATTAATAAGTAAAACTCCATTACTTCATTAGAAAATGCATTAGATTGTAGACGTTTCAGATAAAACTGTTAAGACTTCTATCCAATTAGGATGTGTGGTTAGACAGGCGATGGGCGGTACGGGATATATATTCGCCAAGGTAAGTTCAATTTATAAGATAGACTGAACGGTTATCTTCACGCTAATCCGGGAATTGAATGAATACGTTTCATCTCCCCACCAAGTGTCGTTTAAAAAAATGGGTAGAGCGGGTTCCCTCTACGTGATGGCAGCCAATCACCGAGAACGAAAACAAGATTCACAGAGACTCTTCCAATATTATGCAAAACTTGGAAAAGTGCGCAATTTTAGAAAAGACAAATAATAATTAACAAATATATTGTTAAACTGAGGAAATATTGTCAGACAAGTTCAAACATTATATCTTTCATTTTATTTTCTTGAATTTATCTCACTTTTTAAATGATGCAATATTAATGTAATTGCTAATAATCAGAGAGAGAGAAAGGGGGAGGGAGGGAGGGAGGGAGGGAGAGAGAGAGAGTTCCATCTTAACAAACGGACGCTAATGTACATATACCGAAAGTTCAGCATCACCCGAGTCTAATAAGTTTATAACAAGCACAAGCGTCACAGCCAAAGATGAACAGTATGTTGGCAGATTTATGTTAGAAAATGGCGCACAACTCGGTCACTGTTAGGCATATATTCAGATCTACTAATCCAGACTATTAGATTGAGGGTATTCCTTAGCCAAGTCGTTTTCGTTCTTCAAATATAATAAGAAACAATTATGATATGTCATAAGACTATGCCTATGAACCTTCATTTCAAATTGGTTCCATGCAAAATTTTTGTTCCCATTATGGTGCAGAAAAGTGAAGTAGGGAACATATTGGACCGTGTTATTCCAGTACCAAGGTTAGATTCGAACGTTAAGTTTAATTGATCTGTTTACATACTTTAATAAATTAGAATCATTTTAGAAGATAATTAGAAGATTGTATTTGAACTGTTATATTTTCATGTTTCTATTTCTATGCCTTGTTTGAACATTCTTCTGCTTTCACAATATTGAATTTAAAATTTTATGTTTATATATTTGAATTAGAATAATTATAATTTTTGAAGATAAAGCTTTCCTATGTGATGTGTTTTCTGTATTAATAATGAAGATTAAAATTGATTACATTTTTATGCAATAGATAATTTCATGCCGGGCAACGCCAGGTTCTTCTGAAGGTTTTTTTTTTCATATTTTGATTGGATATTTCATTCATAATATGAAGTTTTATTGAATTTACGTTCAGCCCTTTTATCATGATGCCATCACTAGGTTGCACGGTGAAAGCTAAATAGCCCTTCCAGCCCATTTGACATGACTATGCTAGTTTGAATGTCAACACGGTGCTTGTAGATATCATCATCATTATTATTATTATTACTACTACTACTACTACTATTATTATTATTACTACTACTACTACTACTATTACTATTATTATTATTACTACTACTACTACTATTATTATTATTATTATTATTATTACTACTACTACTACTACTACTATTATTATTATTATTATTATTACTACTACTACTACTACTACTACTATTATTATTATTATTACTACTACTACTACTACTATTATTATTATTATTATTACTACTACTACTACTACTACTACTATTATTATTATTATTACTACTACTACTACTACTATTACTATTATTATTATTACTACTACTACTACTATTATTATTATTATTATTATTATTATTACTACTACTACTACTACTATTATTATTATTACTACTACTACTACTACTACTTTTATTATTATTACTACTACTACTACTATTATTATTATTATTATTATTACTACTACTACTACTACTACTATTATTATTATTATTATTATTATTATTATTATTATTATTATTACTACTACTACTACTACTACTACTACTACTACTACTATTATTATTATTATTATTATTATTATTAAACAAACAACATCATTCACGTAACACTGCTAATATTTTTCATGTGCAAAACTTGGCTTGATTTATGTGGGTTCCACAATGGAAAAATTAAATAAAAGATTCAATAGTCACGGGTATGATGGCAGACAATAATGTGACATCAATAGAGCACGACGAACATTTTCTTGCAAACTATACTGCGCGTGACCCTTTTGGGTTACTGCCGGCTAAGCTTATAAAACATTGAAGTTGATTTCAGCATTAAAATTATTGTCTGTTTGAAGAAGTTTGAAATAAAAATACTTACTGTATAAACAATTCTTATTTTAAATCTTATTCACTTAAAAGATTTTTTTAAACATCTGATTAACTTAAAAATAATTTTTTAATATAGAAAAAAAATATTTTAAAACCATATTCATTTGAAAATATTTTTAAAATATGGCAAAAAATACTTTTTAAATATTTAACATTCTTTGTTTACTGAAAATCTGAAATATGCATTAGCACGCACACAGTCACATAGCGGTGGAAAGGGTTTTAAATCAATATGCACTCGACAGCCTTGCAACCACAATTCACAGACTTCTAGTATTATACAGATGACTGTCATTTCGACGAACATCTTAAGGTGCTGATTTGAAAAAATGTTCAGAATCTACCGACCTTGCAATTCTTAAAATGGATGAGGACAGGTTAGTATGCAAAATACTAACTTCCCTTTCATGGTGAATGAACAAGAATGACAGGCGAGCTCCATAAGATTTATACTAAACCGTTTGATTAATTCATCTTAGCAACTAATCAACTAACAGAAAATTCCAAGATGAGCGCTGTCAACATCATATTAAGCACGTTTCAGTTGCACATCATTCATGCTGTTTGCGTTTCATTCATTCTCAGGCACTGATTAGCAGTACAGATGTTTACATGAAGAAGAAAAAAACTACGTTTGTCCCGAGTCTTATAATATTCTTATATTTTTATACTTGTATAGAATTTTTAAGCATCACTTGAAGAGAGACATACTGTCGAAATATCTTCAAAGACTGTGTCTTTCTACACATTTTTTCCTTTCTTAAATCGCTCTCTTCTCTAAATATTGTATCATTATTATTATTATTGTTGTTGTTTTTCCTGTTAACATAAAAAGGAATATTTTAAGAAAGTTCCCGAAGTTTTTATCGGTAGCAGCTTATCCATTAAACACAAACCTCGATGAATATTCACTACTATCTGGCAAATCATCCAGCAATACATTAAATAATCACCATATGTTTTCCTAAAATCAATCTGCATCATAATATGTAATTGTGTATTTTCTGCCGTTAATTACATTAATAATAATAATTTTGGATAACAGCAGACGACTTTAATCCTTTCCGCGTTCAGTAATGAATTAATTACAGAATATTATTTCCGACTCCTTGATTCGGCAAATATTTTATAATATTATCTTTTATTTAGATATTTTAGCTTCCTTATCGAAATGGGTTTATCCATGCAGCACAAAATTACGATATTTATAAAACTGATATTGTCTTAAATCATTTTCATTATTAGAAGTTCTCGCGTATTTGTCTTGAAATACATATATTTACTTACGTATTTTTATATACACATTCTGATATAATTATTCTTGTTATCTGACAATTTACAGAGTCAGTCTTTTTATTATTAGCGCCATTTAAAAAAAAGGAAGACACTGTAATCTGACCTGAATGAAAAAATACAACTATTAAAAATAAAAGTATACAAATATATAACATCTGTCTATATCTCGGAGATGATTTACATTATTTATATTATTCGGACTTTTATCCTCATCTTCACTGTCATATTCACATCGTTTCGGCGGCTGTAAGCTCAGTCCTTCTTCCGGAAACATACGGATAAAATCGTTGTTTAGATCCAGTGACTAGACCCAAACAGTTGTGTGTTGATACCAGGCTACAGCAGTGGTGACCCAAAAAACTTGGAGAGTTGAGTTAAAGGAAACAAACTGAGACAACCTGAAGTGGCATGAAACGTGTAACTAGAACAATCTACCCCGGTGGACGAAATAAGGGGCTCGGTGCGAAATTCCAATCACCTGAAGAAGGCCGGAGCGGACAAAACAAAAGCCGGAGCGTTGTGATTATGGCAATGAAAATGAGGATAGCACTCCGAATAATGGAAATAATCAAAAATAAATATATTACGCCTTATATAGAAACATTTTTATATACATTTCCCTACTTTAATTCACTCTTGAATTAAATTATTAGCATTTTAAGAATCAATAAAAAATATTTTTTAAGTAATTTATATGCCCCTGAGATTTTAAGTTTTCAAACAATTTCCTTATATCCAATATAAAATGATCAGAAGTACAATCCCCTAAACAATTGAACCGGGAATTTAGATTACACTGGATTTCGTGTAATTACCGGAATAGATAATTATGATTCTCTTTCGAAGATCCAGCTATTTGAAAAGTTCCTGGAAGATATCTGGTAATAATTTTCCGATGAGGAATTTATCGTAGTAATTTAAATGTAATAATCAATTTTCTCCGATATTAAAACTACAATGAAAAAAAGCAAAGTCAACTCATGCAGTCTGACTCTTCATAAAATAATCATAAATACCTTATACAAACCTAATGACCAATGTAAAAAATAATTTAAATCATAAATTCTTAATCAAATGACGACATGTATAGAAACATGCCCACAAAAACATGTACACAGAAATACACTTACTCAAATGCCATATAAAAACTGACACAGGTAAAGAATATGCTTGCATATTTTGATTTGTATACTCTGATGAATGAACGTTATCGTGAGTAAAATTGGAGAAAGTGAAAACAAAAGGGACACTTATACTTAACATCAGAAAGAGAAATTCGAAATTTCTTGGTCACATAATGAGGAAATAGTGCAAGTGTAATTTGATACACACGGCACATATTGAAGGCAAGATAGGCAGAACAAAATCAACACATAACCTACCTAACCATATTGTCTAAATGGATGGCAGAACAAGGATTAGTAGATATAACAAATAGACAAACTTTACAAAGAGCTACAAAGGACTGGACATTATGGCTAGCCATGAACTCCAATTTCTTGAAATAATAAGAAGAAGAAGAAGGAGGAGATGATGATGATGATGATGATGGTGATGATGATGAACAACAACAACAACAATATGAAGTAGTCCAAGAAGATATTGTAAACTCCCCGCCACCCCCAAAAAAAAACACGTAAAACGATGCAACTCAACGTGTCATCAAGAACTCCCTGATACTTCTAATTGTTGATTTCTTGCATGCTGACATCGTCTCTAATCGCCCCCACTTTATAAAAAGAATTGGGCTACTATCAGCCGAAGATTGTGGTCCCACCATTTCTCGGAATTCTCGAAAATGCTCCCAAAACTTTTTTCAGTGTATGTTAGGCATTATGACATTGAATTATTCTGTTGGAATAATTCATTTTTCCGGATATGTGGAGGGCATGAAAGGGTGCCAATCTGTTTAACATAGCGATCAACGGCAAAAGACATGTTCGGGTGGGTCAAAGTGGTGGGTCAGCTACATCAGTACTTCATAGGTCGCGAGTGTTGAAAACTGGAGCCCAGGAATGATGAGGTCTGCAGCAGATTTAATGTCTACTACCAGATTGAAACTACTGGATCGGAATCTCTTCTGAAAATTCCGCATATTGGGAGCCATCTGCGGTCTTATATTTATTTCATAAGTTTAGCGAACTTACTGTGTCCACTATCTTATTGTTAAAAGTTGCAGCAGGCTATAGATATTAACCTAGCATATGTAAAATAACAACGCTCCATATATAAAATAACAACGGTGAACGACGTATAGAATGTGTATGTGATTTGTGTCAGTGTCGCTCGTCAGTTATCAAGGAAACTCTAGTCGGAATCTCCTAGTCACGCTACTTAAGGACACTGTACAGTCGGCAGTAAAGCTTTCTATCAGGAATCAAGAAAAGTAATGTTCGAGAGATTTATTCCAACATCATGCCCATTTTGAACTTCGAATTTTTAAACACCGCTTTTCTGGGTGGGGTCGAGACTGTGTTTACCCTGTCTCACAATACAACCTAGCAGAATTATTATAAATTGTGTATTTTCATTATTAGGTGAAGGTGCCGCCAGCCACCCTTACCTTGAGATAATTCTGCCACGTTTATTTTGACAAATCAGTGTCTGTGTAGCACATTCATAAAGCATTAAATCTTTGGTATATGCATCCATTGCTCTTATGTAAGCCAAATTATATACAAGTTCTTAAATCTAATTTAGCCAAACCTTTTGTTGTCATTATATTGATTTAATTCTATTTGACGCATTATTAAACATATGACAAAATCAAAGTTTCGCCAATACATACAATGATGAAAGTTTTATGAAAGTGAAACCAAGTTTATGCTGACTACAAATATTTCTAAATAGTTATTCAACATAGGCGGATACAGGGCCACAAATGAGAGACATACAGAAAAGACTGGGTTAAATAAAATATTAAATTATTTGAAGAAATAGTGCACTAAACAAGAGGTCAAATTAAACTTAAATATTTATATGTACTTCTCTGAGCCTAACTTGGCCTGGCACAAGGCCACATGTACTGGTTAGCAAATAATAATCGGTGACATCGCACGAGTTTAGCGTTTGTGTTAAACATTGCTATACGATAAGTCAATTAATATCGATAATTTAGGGAGAAAAGTTCGTCTATATAACAGGAAATTAGTTTTCCGCATGCATGACTGTGTATATTTACTACACACACACACACACACATATGTGTATATACACACACACACACACACACACACATATGTATATATACACACACACACACACATATATATATATCTACACACACACATATATATATATACACACACATATACACACACACACACATATATATATACACCCACACACACATATATATACACACACACACATATATACACACACATATATATATACACACACACACACACATATATATATATATACACACACACACACACATATATATATATACACACACACACACATATACACACACACACACACACACACACACACACACATATATATATATATATATATATATATATATATATATATATATATATATATATATGTTAAGCGTTTCACCCCAGGCATGGGGTTACAGAGAGTTGGAGGGAGAGCAAATAGGTGTGATAGAGGAAAGGATGAAGGGAAGGATAAGGGATAGGTCAGGGCATCTGGAGACGTCGATTGACATTGCATTTGAATAGTTGGAGATTATAGCTGTCAGGGAAACTGGAAGAGGGGAGGGAGTTCCACAGGCGAGAGGTGCGAGACATGAAGCTATTAGAGTAGAAGAGACGTCTACATTTAACAGTTTCGACAGTGAAAGGGTGTGAGCGAGATGCCAGCCTAGTAGAACGTTTAAATTCATGAAGTTTTGGAACCAGCGAAAGCAGCTCCTCGGAGCAATTACACTCTCATACGCATGCACACACGCGTACATATATGGGCATTGCGAGTATATTTCATTATTATCGTTGTACACTGACAAATACACGTACGTAAGCATTCACACACACACATTTCTTCGATAAGTTAAATGCTTTCTTTTTTTCCTTATTTCATATTGCCGTTTTACAGATATATAAAAACATGTGTGTGCATGTGAGTGGGTAAAGGTTCAGATATAAATAATTGTATTTTAAGGAAACAAATTTTGTTTTTATTTTCATCCGAAACCATATTCCCTTCTAAAAGAGTACAGGAATACCTTGGTTAATGCGTTTTCGATTAGTGCATAGATAATGGTTAATGTGAAGAATGTTTTACCACACTAATAGATAGTGTGGTAAAACATTCTTCATTCTTCACATTAACCATAGTAATTGATTTGTTTTATATTTACCAATGTACGAATTAGCCGCATTAACCAAGGTATTCCTGTACTGATCCTTCTGCACGAGAAAAGATTATCTCGTTTAGTAAGATTTTATCTGTGCTTGTAAGAGAATATGAAAACTATTTTCTAAACTTAATTTCGTAACATTTAATCTTCAATATTCTCCTTCCATACCCAAGCGGAGATGAAAATCATTTTCCGGCTGCGTTGCACAAGTCAAATTCAATTTTCTTTCGATTAACATCATATTTATAAAAAAAAAATTATATCTTTAAATCAATTATCTCCACGAAAACGAAATTCTTAACATTTTATGAGAATTTTCCCCGTGCAATGAAATGAATGTAGCTAATATATTTGATCACTGGATATGATACAATGACTTTGAAGATTTAGAAATGACAACATAAAAATATGTTTTTAATATATATATCAGAATTAGTGACAGGAAGTTCTTTTTTCTATTTTATATAGATTCAATCGGGTCACGTGTGATATGATGTTTATAACACAGTGTTTCCAAAGGTAATCCTAGGGTATCTGTCACATTCTGGCCGAAGCAGCCATGTTATTTGATGCAAATTTTATTTGCTTTCATTATGTCAGTTCTTGCATCGTTTTGAAAAATTATAGTTTTCATGAATTTCAGTTCTTAAAGCTTTTCCCTTTAGCTTATATTTCAAACCCTGATTATGTATTTCTGAACTACTTACCAGCTAAATCGAAGCTGTTTCGTTTTAATGTCAAGTCATTTTTTAAGGCGGTGGTCATTTGTCGTCTTCGTTGGCGGGGCTCGTTACTGAGTAATGGGTGTTCATCTACATTGTCTTCTGTGTGAAATGAGTCCTATGTTGGATCTGAAGAGATGTCCACAGCCACCGCATGGTAGTGTAGGAGGGCTTCAGTGGATGGAGAGCTCTGGATTTTTGGGGGGAGGCTAGGTCTCTTCTATTCTTTTGGGGAGGTCTCTTCTTTTTGTCTAATCGTGTTTTCAAAGGATTTTGTTTTTAATGGACTGCACTTCTCCAATTGCTTCTTTAAACATGAAAAGAAGGAATGTTTTTGTGCATGAATGTCTTGGCTGTGTATTGTTGGATGTGCCCATGGCTCGCTAATCCATGACGCAACCACTTCATCTGACACCATCCGCTTAATCAAACCAAGGCTTTTACAGGCAGGTTCATGATGACAGCTTGCTTCGGGCCACCTACTTGTTCTCGTAAATAGAACGTCGGCTTGACCGTCTACCCGGGGAGCGTTGGATCGTGTTTAGCCTGGTCCTTCATCTGAATGCTTATCGACGTAGCTAAAGCTAACACGTGACGGGGCTCCCGACGACTATGCATTCAGACTCCTCATGAGGCACTACGACACGCTATCTGCACATTATATATATATATATATATATATATATATATATATATATATTACGTGGTTTAGAAGAAAAACACTAGAAAGGAAAATTACGAAATAATACATAAATAAACAGATACAAATATCTTAAAAATGTCTTCATTTTAGAAACAAATAACAAAAATAATATATGAAAATATATATCGGGACTTAAGCCTAAAGTACTTGGAGATTAAGTCAATATTTAGTATACAATAAAATATTGTATACTCCTTTTATGACAATATTAAACCTAAATTATTAACTGATAAAATATGAAAGAGGGTAGTAAAGGCAAAGTTGATAAACATAACTTTAGGTAAGCAAAAACAGAAAGTAAAAATAAGACAAAATGATCTTCAGGTTAGTTGTTCAAAGAAATATTAACACGGAAAAGCCTGGTAATTGTGTTAAAAGCTAAAAGACATAATAGTAAACAATACATATAGACTTCAAACTTAAAATAAATTCAAACTTCATATAAACTTCAAACAATAATAATAATCATAATATATAGAATAAGTGAAATAAATTATAACTGCGAATTATATTAAAATATTATTAAATTAATACTTTCTGTAATATAAACATTTTTCATTTAAAAATAAAATCCGTCAATTTTGGAGCTTCGTTAAAACTCGTCATCGATCCTTGAGTTCAAAACCCACAAATCGCAGCGGCCATTACCCTCTGCATATTTAACTGCTTTATTATTAGTTAATTGGCATTCAGTCTTAGAAGAGATTTTCGAGTCATTTCATTTTTTTAAATTATTCCACACACAGGCAAGGCAATAAAAACACTAATACGCAATTTTTTACTGAGTGTGAAATATACGATAAAAAGTAAAACGTCATAAGGCAGAGAAAACAATAGAGAGTGAAGTGAGATTAAGAAGACAGAAGATGGCGAATGATATTGCATTTAAATCTTTGGAGATTATAGTTGACTTTAAAGCAAATGGACAGAAGAATTTTCCACAAGCGAGAATTGCTAGAAAAAAATGTTAGAACTCATGTTTACCTCTAGAAACTGCGTCTGTATAATAACGAAACTTAGCTGTCAGTCTACTACTGAGCATAAATTCTTAAAATTTAGGTACCATTGCCTTCTCATGTATTCGAATTCTGAGATAGGCTTTGGCCAGAATTACAACCGTCCAGGTGTAGAGAGTCCTGTCTATCTTAATATTTAACCCATAATTGGTTAAAGGGCCTGGTACCGGAATTCGACTCATTGATTCCTCTGATTTAACTGGAACTTGAATTCGACTCATAGATTCCAACGTCTACGCGGTACATATTACTCTATTCGTACATTGAATACTTACAGGGGGAAAAAACGGTTTACAACTAGATAAGTATCGTTTGAATATCTGAGACATATTGTTGTTGTTTCGTTTTTTTTTTTTTTCATTTCTAACGTTACTGTACCTATGCACTTTGACTTTCAAACGATGTCATGTAAATTCGTTTCTGTTTTTGATAAGCGGTCGCGTAAATTCGGAAATAAAACAGCCTTCTCTGGCTAATTTAAAAAACAAAACAAAACAAAACGAATCGGGGGTGGAACACTTCAGACTTTTTTGTGTACATTTCTTTGAATTGATGTTCTTATTGTTGACCAATATATCATTCCAGCTATTTTCTTTGTCTTCTAGTTGTTTCCCACAAGTCTTCTTCTGGAATACCCTTCGATTATTTCAGTGTGAAACTCATGGGAATTTCGAGAGTTGTAGAAGCGAATTTGGCACAGGAGAAGAAGAGACAAGCGTGACGTCGAGGTATTCAGACTTACATGGGTGTAACCCGAGGAAGTTGCCTAGAACCAAATATGCTATCGTGTGATTGCGACCATATGTTCCATATGGTGCCTACAGAAATAAATTAAACATCATTTCTTTATAACGTGTATCATTTTCTACACTTTAAGCAGTGCATATATTTACTTACCCGAAGGCATGCTAATCGTAACTTTGTATTAAATTCAACACTAGGAATTTAGTATGAATGAAGTAATCTATAATTGCAAAATTTGATTCACTAATTATTTGTAATGACTTGTTACTCGAAAAAATGTTAATTTTTTTGTTTTGTTTTTGTTTTGCATTATTTTATTTTTTTGAATATTCACCAGTAATAATATTCTAAGTAAATTAAAATGAAAAAGAAATGATTTACAGAAGATTTAATCGAAATGAAAACAAGCAAGAAATATTAATATAAAATGACGTTTATAATATGTTGCAAATTCTTGCAGTAAAAATGGACGTTACTTACAAATCATTCATTAAGAGTCACTCGCATTCACCAGCTCTTCATCTCAACAATCCATTCTTTAGCTGGAATAATATGTTCTTAAATGCATTCGACATGTTTAACTGTGTTGTACACGTCAAAATATTCCCTGTATGATCCAGTCGCATGGTTTGATCCAGAACAGCTGGTTAAGATTGAATGGCTAGAATAATCTTCAATGCAAGACATCCTTATCCCACGCTTTACGACAAATTTGAGTAATGGATGTTATTATTTACTCTTAGTTACACGATGACTGAAAACATTCTAATTTACATTGGTCCCCCTCCTAGACTAATTGAATAAGGCTTTTATTTTACTCGTAGTGAGTAGTATGCAGAAGTGATATATCCAGGTTTTTCATAATTGAACGCAACTGATTCGGTACGAATTTGTACTCGGTCTGCAGTTTCCATTTACGGTGCGGATAAACCTTACGCTATCTATAAATGTCTCAAGAGTAAAGTGTCCAGTTCTGATGAAAGATTTGTTTTAGAATTTCAAGAATAAAGGAAGAATGGATTTATATCAATGTAATTTTAGTTAGGTCTTTCTGTGGTGAAATAATTTTTGAACGATAAATATTGCTTAACTCTAGTGCCATCTTTTCTTTCAAATCTATGCTTTTCTACTGCCAGATTGTTGGATATTCATTTGTAGGGCAAAACCATCTAATCAAATACATGACGTTAGGTACTCTTGTATATTACACCAGATAACTAACCTATTCACCGCCTACATAAAATATGCTATTATTGATATTTTGTTCGAACTTCGGGTATGCTCACACCTGTGTAATGCACCAAGGAAGATTATATGATATATAGGAAGGTGGTCAAGTGGATCCGGTCCATGATGCCAACGTTTGAATCAAAATGGTGATTCTTGATATCTGCTTGAAGGCATGATCCAAGTATGCCTGCAAACCATACCCAAGGCCGACCCAACATATGCAATCCATATCGATTACACGGTTCGGATATCGTCCATGATGGTGTTAGCCCGAAATCGAAAGTCATTGTGACCGATAGTATGAACGTTTTAACAGTTTTCAGTTGTTATTATTATTATTATTATTATTATTATTATTATTATTATTATTTATCCACTTTCCATAATATCTGCTCAGTATAATTGAAGTATAAATCATGTGTCTGTTGAAGAAACAGAATTATGCTTGAGCATGTCACTGCAAAAGCGATTTGATAAGCACTGACGGCAGTTTGTACTGGGTAACCGGGAGCCAGTTATTATATATATATATATATATATGTATATATATATATATATATATATATATATATATATATATATATATATATATATATATGTGTGTGTGTGTGTGTGTGTATGTGTGTGTGTGTGTGTATTTGTGTGTGTGTCTGTCTGTCTGTACGGCTATGTAGATAGATAGATAGATAGATAGATAGATAGAAGGAAAGAAAGACAGATAGATATGAATATGTTTACAAAAGCTAGATAAATTTTGAGATATGAACAAATTAAGAGAGTTAGTAAGAATCTGGAATACACATGTCACTGCAAAAGCGATGTACTAAGCGCTAGCAGCATGTTGCATCGGGTAACCAGTTATTATGGTATATATATATATATATATATATATATATATATATATATATATATATATATATATATATATATATATATATATATATATTACTTTAGAATCAAATGTAAAGTATGTTTCATTAATGATACGGGTTAACAAGCAAGGAAAAGTTAGCGAATCCAGAAATAGAAATCAGCGATAAGGGACAGAATGTCGGCTGTGATCGTTACGGAAACTCCTATGCAGTTATCTTTGAGAAAAACTTAAGAATCAATCAAGGGCTGATTGATCTCTATTACCTTAAGCACGCAACCAGTCTAACAAAAGGAAAACTCTTAATTCAAAAGAACCAGAAGAGTAATAAACTCTACACATGCAAATCTAAGGGGTTACGTAAGGTGATTGATTAACGTTCTAGTTTGCAGTACTCAAAGAGCAACGGACTAGAAAGTTTTAATTCTATGAAGTTTGTTAATAATACTTAGCGATATGTTATGCTAAGAAACAAAAGGATTAACGCGAATCTCGTTGTAAAATATATAAACGGTCTGCTGTATACAGCCGCATAATCAGATTAATGGACAAAATAGCTTTGAGCGATTGAAGCCTGTTGTCTAAGTAAAGACCATCCTTTCTCGAACCCTTAGTCTGGCGCTACAGAATCATAATAAATTATCTACACCAGATCACTTGAGGATTTTGAACAATAGCAACAAATGAAATCCCATGTAATTGGAGAAGAAATAATGACATGTTCATGATGTTGACATTCCACAACTACAATCCATAGAGTACGAAGGAAACCTCAATTACTCCCTGAAAATGCTTGAGAAACCTATTTCCCTGAAAATTTGTTTTAAGAGAAATATTTTATAAATTTCAAACGACGGTAGTTCTGGCTACTCGGTCAATGTATGTGAAATGTTTCTTTATAAGTAAACAGCTATTGCCATTAAAATTAATTGAAATGTTCCTGCATTATCATAAAATTAGGGCGTGATGGCATCACAATGTGAGAATGACAGTGTAATATAAATAAAAAGATGTAATATTAATATATTACTTGACGATATTGATATACAAATGTTTAATTGATAATAATTCCACTTCCTCAGCAAGCATATTCACTTTCCTGCTATTTTGTCTGCATATCTTCATATTTGCCCAGGTTACATTCATGGTCACTAGCTGTCTGCTCTCTCCTCCGTTAACTTAAACGAAGTTATTTTCTGTCTGAATTTAATGGATGAGGAGTTATCAATATTTATTTATATGCAGACTATTTTCAAAGACGACAACAATGTTCCGAATGTAAACAAATATAAAGAAAGAAAAAGTTAATATTTTTCTTACTTTTTACTTAACGACCAGACAACATGGTCCAGACAGTGAATGGGAAAAGGCAAACGCCATTCTTTATTTATAGAGCGTCTGCGAGTAGGTGTGTGTACGCGTGCGCGGGCATGCGCACGCGTGTTTAACACTTCTTCAAAAATTCCCCTACCTCAAAATCTATTTTTGATAAAATGGTAATTGAATGTTCATTGGCAATTTCACATCTTCTCATAATCTCTGGAAGTACTCGTCATTCTTTGTTGTCGCTTTATTAAATATTCTCAAGTAGTTAGTATATGAATGATATTTTATTTATAATACTTGAATCGTTAATGTAAATCCATTATTAGAGATGTTATCATTTCTTTTATAATCATGAGGTCATTGAACGCAACAATGAAATAAATGAAATACATAGTATATGTTAAGTCAAACTGTCACGATTAGTTTTTAATTGTTTTCTGAATAGAAATTTCATGTAATTACATGGATCTTTCTGGTTTTAGTTATAATGATTGTGGGAATTAGAAGCAATTTTATTTAATCTTTTCACCTTAAGCATAGCAACACACTAAGGCGTGAGTCTGAAAGAATATGAACAAAAAAATATCATTTAGAAATAACAATGAAGAATAGGAATTCATATAGGCAAAAGGAAACGATTGACGGGATATAGAAAAACAATGTATATGGTCCGAAAAGCGAAGGGCATGTTAAGTATAAAATAGCAAAGGCTTTCAGAGCTAGATAGCTATTTGTTTCGCTTCCTCAAATCCAGGCAACAAAGCCACTAACACGGGAGGGTTTATCAACTTTGAAAGAATATGAAAAAATAGAGAAAATTATTAAAGAAAGGTAATAATAATAATAATAATAATAATAATAATAATAATAATAATAATGGGAATTAAGATAGCTGAAAATAAAGACTGAGTTTGCATTTAAATTTTTGAAGGTCAAAGTTGACTTGGAAGAAGACTTTCACAAGCGAGAAGTTCCATAGCCGAGAAGTACGAAAGAGGAAGATGTTAACATAGAACTTACGGTTACATATCGCTATTTCAACAGTAAATTGATGATAAATTTCCGACAATCTAATCTTTCTTTCTCTGTGCCGTGTGCTTTCCGGAAGTAGGCGATCATAGCTCGCCACCACCCTGTAGATCTCAACAAGTTCCTTACCTATGACACCTTCCTCACACCACGTTCTGCCATCCATTTGTTTAAGCCCGCTAGGCATGTCATGCGTTGTTTTCCCTTTTCTCTCTTTCCCTCTATTCGACCAGTGAGTATTAGATTCTCCAGGCCATCCTTCCTGATTATATGTCCCAGGAAATTCAGCTCCCTCTTTCTAATGTTAAGTATAAGCATCCTCCTTGTTTGCATCCTCTCCAAAACCTCATCGTTGCTCACATCGGTCGGTCCATGATATCCTTAGCATCCTTCTGTTGTACCACATCTTCATCGCCTCGAGACTCTTCTTCATCTTTAAGGAATTCGTCCAGCATCCCCTTCCGTAAAGAAGGAGAGATGTCACGTAACAGCTCAGTATTCTTTTCTTCGTTATCAAAGAAATCTTCCTTTCTCTGCCAAACTTTTGGAATGTGTCGTATCCCAATACGTCTACGGATCTTAGTGTCGCACTTACCGTCCTCTGTCAGTGTTGAGTCTTGACTCAATGTTGAATCTCGCCTAATGCATGGAATAATAATGCAACACAAAATGTACTTGGAACAAAGAATGTATTATAACAAGAAAGTGTACACAATAAGTACATATAGTATTTCTGTATATTTCTGGGAAGACGTTCCTGGAGAATGTGTTGACTAGTCGCAGTCGATCAGAGTCTCTAGTTGGATCTCGTGATTCCTCTTCCTCGTCTTCCGGTACCAACCATTATTTATATAGTTGGTAGTCACCTATGCAGATTAGGTGGATCCCACCACAACAGTTAGAAAGCTTCCCAGCTAATAAAACTGTCCGTGTCGGCTTTATTCTAGTGTCGACCTGCAAATCGGGCTCATCCTTTTACTGATGACCATGCATTTTGTTTTCTTCTTGTTTATGCTTAGTCCCTTCTTCTCACTCTCCGCCATTACCTTCTGTGGGATATTTTGTAATTTTCTGTATCTGTTATCAGTCCTGTGTCACCTGCGCATCTTTTGTTGTTAAGATTGTGACCGCCAATGATAAATCCCGGTAGGGTTTCCAATTCGCTAAGAATTGCCTCGCTGCATAAGTTTGAACAGGTCGGTTGAGAAGACGCATCTTTGCCCTTACGCCCTTTAAATTTGTAAAATCGAGTCATTGAAAAGGAGGCATCCTCCTCAAAACAATTATCATGAAACTATTTCTAGAAATGTCAGACTGACGCTATGTTTCGGCGGTGGAGAAAGCCTGAAGACGAGATGCCAAGTCAGGGCTAATCACTTTGTAGATGTTTCTTTGTATTCTATCACGAAGTTCTACATGCATAGCAGACGCACCATAAAGATGTTACAGTAATATTAAATGCATGGACAAATAGATTTATAAATATGCAAGAGAAATGAGAAAAATTCCCTAGCAAGATACAGTGAACATAATTACTTAACAGAAGACTTAATAATTTGCATTGTTCGAACTGTTTCTTCTCATCTTTTTTTTCTCGACGTTTCGGACGGTGTACCCTCCAGCCTTCTTCAGGTGAATGGAATTTCGAACTGAAATTTGCCTAGTAGGTAAAAGCTTTGGTTGGATCCAGTGACTTAACCCAATGAGTTGTGAGTTCAATGAAGTGGTGAACAAAATTTGACAAGTTGAGTTAAAGGGCGATACTTGAGACATCTGGAAAAGGCATGACACGTGGAACTAGAACAATGTACACTATTAGATGATATAAAGGTTTCGGTTCTAAATTACAATCACCTGAATAATGCCGGAGCTTACAAAAACCAAAACCTCGTGAATATGACAACAATGTGAATAATTGCAATATCTCATATCAGAAATATAGCCAGATAATATTCCGAGAAGGCGCAATGAGCCATTATAGTCCGGTTTGAATCAACCATGCTATTTACTGTTAATTTCCTGCCTATTTGAATTTTTAAATGAAGTAATTAATAGTTTTAGATTAATTATCTAATTCGATTTCTCCTTATAAAAAAGTAACAATAAAAAGTATTTAAATTTTCATTTATCCTGTAAAAATATGAAGGAATACTTAGCGATATATAACAAGAACATTAAGAAATACATCATATCTCTTATATTATAAACGGTTTGTATAAAAACCCAGTGCACTACTGCTGATGCGATGCACACTGTAATAAGGAAGAATGCATAAAAATATCACATTGTTACCGTAATAATGCTAGTGATATATGTGAGATTTTTGACGTTATATTTACATAAAAGAAAATATTCCTTTGTTCAGAAAACTGATTGGCCCCATATTTTGTTGCAAAGAACTCGAAATCTCTTTGACATTTTCGCAGACTATCCGAGATTTTAATTAAATTTTCATGGATTATAAAAGCCGGAAGTTGATCTTCGACATTTCCGCGAGCCGTATGATCGACTCGTAAGAGGCAGATTATGGTAGCGACGTCTTAATCTTAACTTTTTGTTAACGGAAAAAGAAAAAATGCTTCTCATTTTTCAAATTTCTGCATTCAACAAATCATTTTAGCAAAGAATTGATCCAAATAGTTCCTCTCGTTTTACTCTGTTTTTATTGGTTTTCTGTTTTGACATATTTGTTTTATTTGTTGCGCCTGTGTTAGCATTTCTATATGTGTGTGTGTGTGTGTGTGTGTGTGTGTGTGTGTGTGTCTGTGTGTGTGTGTGTGTGTGTGTGTGTGTGTACATATGCGTGTGTGAGACTGTCAATCCTCCTTTGCCTCCCAAAGCGACTTATGAAGTGGCCTCTGTCACGAGAAATATGATTAACTGTCATTCTCCCGGCGATTCGTGTTGTCGACAAATACGCCATTTATTCCGATGAGAGAAGCAATTACATATCAAAGAAGACAGGCTTTCAGTCAGCGCGCTGTCCATTTTGCTTATAGCGCTGTCGATTGACATTCCCGTGTTTGACTTTGTGCTAAACTCGACTCAATTCAGAAGACACGGGAATCAACGCTAAAAGACACTGGAAAATTTTCCAAACACTGCACTGATGAATCGAAGTTGGCCTGCCTTACTAATGCATGACAAGTCTTTGTATGATAGTTGTACTTTGTACAATAGGAAAGATAAGTTTTCATTGGCTAGTGTGATATAAAATGGACATTTTCTTTTTCGGAAGAAAAATGTATTAGCATTAAGGATAAAGTATTAAGAAACAAATATTTTATTGGAAACATGTTCCTGAATTAATAACATCACCACATCTACATGCCTGGACAATATGCCTAAAGATCAGGCGGAAGATGGCGGAGGTGTTTTACTACGTATAAATGCTGAGAATAGAGATTTTCCAAGCGCTGCTTAGATGTGACACAAGGCCGAATATAGTGAGCACTCAGTGAGGATCGAATTCACTACTCAGCCGTAATTGTTTAACTATTACACCGCCTCGAGTTACCCCTAAATGCAGGGACGGACCATATAAGCAACGAGGAGGTTTTAATCATAATAAAAACAAATAGTAAATTTATACTTGAAATCATAGCGATTTGAAATTTTTCAGGTACAGAATGTTGAATGGAGTCTGGGATAATTTGATATTGATATGTTATATAGACGTCAAAAGGAACAGAGGAAATCAGCGAGTAACCTACCTAAAGTAACAAGGAAAAGAGGTCAAGGGCTGAGAAATCATAGTGTATTATCGGATACGGTAAAACTGATGGTGATGCATCATTACGTAATCTGCATTTAGAAGTTCTATTAGGATATATTATTAGAGGCCAACATCTTAACTATATAGTCAGGTTGTTTTATTGATAGAGGTGAATATGCTTTTCAACTATAGCTTCGATTAAATCAGATATGATACATGCATTTACTAAGTGAGGATAGGTTCAAATGATAGGGTTTATTGCTAAGGCATTCTTGTCTCATTTCTACATCATACTGTTTCATTTTTTTTCTCGAAAAAACAATATCAGTGTCCACTTGTCACGGATGGAATTTTGTGGTGGCGCTGCAAAAGCAAATTCCGAAGTATCAATAGCTAGGAACACACAGCTTTACATCAAGAAGGAAATAAACGACGCCATTCGTTAATCTATTCAAAGAGCAAACGGCCTGCATACGGAGGGATAATGAATTCTGTAAATAAACAAAAATAGAAAAAGGCGTAAGACAAGGATGTGTCTTCTCACCGGATCCACAACAGAAATTAAAAGCGCGAAAAAGAATGATGCATTAGGTGTAAGAAGACAGAACGTATATTTTTTAGAAATAGAAACATCACAAGTAGTAACGTAAACTCTGGAGTCTCTAAAATCATGCAAGTACATGAATTTAAATATGTAGGAAGAGTTTTAATCGGGGACGGAAAATATTACAGCGAAAACCGTGGGAGCATTGGAATAGCAAATATAAGCCTCCCAGAAGCTAAGCTGAGTATGAAGAAACCGAAGAGATTCATTACAAACAAATAAAAGTGTACTGAAATTATTATGTACGATCGTTCCTCTTATATAGACAAGAGCCAATAAGATGAAGAAGAGACTTGTGGCAACAGATTTGTCGTACTACAGAAGGATTCTATGAATCCTATGAATTGAATATGTGAATAACGAAGAAGTTTTAGGCAGAAGGAAAACAATACTTATAATTAAAATCAGCAAAAGACAATTGTCATTTCTAGGACACATAATGAGGAAAGGGATTAGAGAATTTTACACTCACGTGACATATTTATGGCAAGAGTGACAGCGGAAAGTAGCGAATAACCTACCTATCTTCTTATCATATTGCTGGCTACTCGTATTCTAATATAACCTTCTACTAGGGCAGCTAGCTAATCCCTATTGCAGACACTTGGTTAGTCGCATTTGTTGTGTTTTTTCAACACCCACAGAGTTCACATGTGATTTATACTGCAACTGTGCTGAGCTTAGCTTTGTTACTCTTTCTGGGAGAGAAGCGTGTTATCTAGTGTGATCAATAATCTGAACAAAGCTAGCTTGCTCTAACTCTCGGTCACATGTAACTTCGTGCTAAGCACAGCCGTAGACGGTTTCCAAGTGTTCTGCCTACCCAATTTCACTCACAAGAGTTGGGTCAACCCGTGGCATGGTTTCCAGGCACTGTCCAAAAGTGCCGCATGCTGGGATCGCCTCCTTCACACCGATAACGTTTCTGACAAACCGACAATGGTGAGATTCGAACCCGGTTTTTATGATCAGAAAACGAACGTTCTAACCACCCTGCCACGTGCGCATAACATATCCTACCTATCATGATTCTTTAATTAGCAAAACAGTGATCAGACAAACCTTACTAAGAGCCAGACAGGAAAGAGAGAGAGAGAGAGAGAGAGAGAGAGAGAGCTATGGAGAGCCATGATCGACTACCTATTTAAATGGCTCGGCATACAGATTATTCTGAATGGAAAATTTGTTATCTCACATTGGAGAACAGAAGTCGCTAATATTTAACGAGCCGCTAAAATTGATACTTCAATCGAAGAGACAAAGATGGCTTTCAAATGCGCAAAAAAGCAATGACACAGGAATATTATGTTATAAATATAGAAAGCAGTGCGTGCCATATCAATGCTTCAATATGGACTATGTCCTCATAAATGCCAGTTATACTATATGAACAATTTACTCACAAAGGGAATGATTAGAGAGAAAAGAGATGCGGTGTTGCAAGAGACTTCGTAAAAAAAAAAAAATAAAATAAAAAACATGGATCGACCATGTTAACAACGAAGAAGTTTTAAGAAAAATGGAACGAGACGGGCGTTTGGGTTTAAGATCACAATGAAATAATTGAAATTTCTGGGACAAAATGAGGAAAGAATGATAGGAGTATAAGACACACTCAAGATGCACTGAAGGCAAGTGGCACAGAAAGATTCATCGTATAATATAGCTAGAACTTGAGATAATATGGGGAAATATTGCTTAAAACTACAAAGAGCAGGACGTTCTGGGGAGTCATCTTCACCGATATACCGAAGGGAGACGGTGCACTGTCTTGGAAAAAAGTAGGCGTAATTTTTTTTTTTTTTTACTGAAACATTTTGAGAAGATCAACAATTAGCTTAGCACGTGATCGATCATTTCATGCCTGTTTTGTGTGCAGTGTTGTTGTTTCCTCTCATATCAAATATATCACAACCACGAGTCCCTTAACCCGTAAGGGTTGTATGATTACTACATATATTTTCGCTGAAGCAGTGTGTCATGGGAAAGATAGCCTGACGGAATCCAACGCTCCAGGCTGACTTGAAATTAGTGTTTTCCCAACGAACGCTGTATAAGCCAGTATGTCCTGCTATTTAACCCTAGCTGGGAGGAGAAAGTGGGATTCATTCATTTGTGTATTTGCGCGTAGGTAAATGCAACGAACTGGAGTTGAATACGAACTCGGCGTTCCCATATCTAATTCTGAGAAAGTATCCATCACAAATGCGCGAAAGACAGATATAGCAAAGCACATAAACAGTTTGGTACTTTACCGCCTGCGTTTTGTTCTGCTATATTCCATAAAAGCAAATATATCTCCAATATCATTCGATTTATTTGCTTTTTAAAGATTTCGCATTCGATTCAGTCAAACATGTGTTTACTAGCTGGAGTTTGGTAATATAAGACTTGAGTTAGGAACATTTCATTAGGCGATAAAGGTGATCTGTATTCGTTCGGCGAAAGATTTCCTTCCCGAGATTAGATTCTGCCTGTAAGATGGTAACAGAACGTTGGCACTGAAGCTCTTCAAGAAAATTGAAATACGGATTATCCCAGCATTGAAATGGAAAATGGCTCATTGAACAGCCTTCCTTCTGTTGCAGAAACTCTAATGTCATCATGATATCCGCACCAAATACGGAGCAGCAGTTAATCTCCAAACCACGTGATCTCTATTTTTAAACATTACAATTGAAGTAATATTGCGAAAGCCATCTTCTAAGTTTGGTTGTCTGTTAAATACAGATGCATTTGAAGATAGTTGATGGGACGTGCTTCTTTTTACTGGTATCTCTATTACAGTGTATATTTGTGTGAGTACACTAGTTTAGATATTAATTCCAAATCAGTTTATTGCATTTCTAATCGAATTGTTCACGTGATTGCAATCCGACCAAGTACAGTGTAACGAAGTGTGTTGGCGTCTCCATTCGTTCAGTCGCCCCACGCATTTTTCTCTTATTGTCTTTCACTGTGCAGATTGGATTTATGAAAGATGACAGCGTGTAGGATCTGCCTCGCAGAGGATAATTGGTTTTGATCAGTAAAAAGGCTAATGCAAGAACGACACACATAAAATTAATGCATTTTTCTACTTATTCGTCTTAAGTAGTTTATTAATTTTTGCCTTGAACTACTAATAATTTATTAGATTCGATCGGACAACTTTCACATTTTTCTATTCACTTTTGACCTGTTTTCTTAGAAAAACCCTTTATTCTCTCAATTAATACACGCTACTGTAATTTAAAGTGAATACGTTATACGTGTAGTGTTCCATAATTTTAATTCACCTGGTACAGGAAATATTTGGGTTTGGGGTAAAAGAATTGTGCCTGGAAAGATATAAAAACATTCCTTTTGTGTTTTCGTTTTTAAAAAGTACCAAGATATTTCTTTAATATGCATACGTTCTTTCATTATCAGTTGAAGCCTAAGCAACTGTTCAGAACTTCGACGCCCCGTCGTCTTGAAATAGTCAGGTCTCAGGTTTCAATTTAATTTGCTTTTAACATTGAATACAAACAGCTATCGATTGAGTAAAGAGATTAGATTCATGTTTTAAAAAAATCCGTTTAGATGTGTTAGTCAACTTCTTATTTAGTAATAAAATTGGCAAACTCGGTTTGATATTGGGCTGAGGCTATTGACATTCACTGGATAATTATTCGATTATTTCGAAGTGTTCCTCACCAACCACCCAACATGCAAATTACGAAATCTAGATAACAAAATCAATCAAGTAAAACAATTTAGATATCTGAGATATGTTTAAACAGAAACTTCGAGACCGATATCGGATGGCTCGTTGGGATAGCGAGAGATGGCTTCTAAAAGCAAAGTTAAATATTAACAAACAGTAGGAAATCTTTAGAAAAAAAATGTACTGGATTGTACGCAATATCAATACTCCTATATTGAAATGAATGCTGGACAATCTCAAGTGGTTTTACAGACGGATGCTGAGAATACCATGGACTAAACATGTGCGTAATGACAAAGCTTTAGATAAAATGAAATGTTCAAGAATACATACTTATCATCAGCAGATGTCAGTTGAAATTTCTGGATCACGGAACGAGGAAACATGATTCGGAAAATCGGGCACTCACAGGGCATATTGAAGGCAAGAGGAGCAGAATAAATCAGCGCATAATCTACATAACGATCTTGTTTAAATGCTTGGCAGAAGATAAATGACAAAATTGACCAAGAGCTACAAAAGACAGGAAATTATGGAGAACCCTGATCGATCGCAATGCTCGGAAGGATCACTGTATATAGAAGAAGCATTTTAAGATTATCGGATTTTTTTTTTATACAGAAGAGGTATTTTTTCTCAGAAATCCAGCAGGTGATATTTTGTTAACCGGGATTAATTTCCAACTTTGTAGAAGAACTGCCTTCTTGCAGACTCCTACTGTACATTTTATGGCTTCATTCGCCGAGTGGATTGATATGTCATATCTATCTATCATATTGTAAGACAGTGGACGCTGGACAATTTTCACATGAGAGAAGAGGAAAAATAGAGACAAAAAAGTTATGCGATTCAGCAGATGGAAACAGAGAACTTCACGAATGGAGTGTGTAAGCAAGGAAATAATTTTAAGAAAAATGGAAGCAAAATAAAATTATACTTGAAATCAAAAAGAGATATTTGAAATATCTGGAACGTAACGAGAAGTGAAACCAAGGATAGTATGACTCTCGCAGAGCCTACTGAAAGCAAGTGGAACATAGCAATACGACAAGTACCCACTTACTGAATTTTATTCATAGAAATGGAATGGGCTGGAGAGTAAACACACAAATATTGCTAGGCGCTACAAAAGATAAGAAGTTGTGAAGAGACATGATCGCCCAGATTCTTCAGCTTCACGGCACACAATGAAGGGGAAGAAGAAAAGTAGAAGAAGAAATATAAACTATTTAGAGAGCTCATGTGAGATTCATAAAACCTCTGTAACGTTATATGTTATCATTTGATGATCCCGAATGCTTTGCTATAGGTCGTCTATTCTACTTTGTCAGTTTAAACATCATAATAAATAAGGGGATCACGTCGACGTGGTTTAATCGATAGCAAACTTGTGTCGGTAAAAAAGTTTCGACTGATTATTGAGTTCGGACCTCACAGGGTTATTGTCCATTCCGTCTTGTAACACATCAAAGCGACGCTTAGAAAAATCCCCAAGAGTACCTCGACGTGATGTAATGTTGAGCAAGCTTGTCTCGCTAGATCTATTACGACTGAGTAATGAGTTCGATCCTCATTGGGTGTCCCATATACTCGGCTTTGTGCCTCATCTTAGTTACTCTTATAATCAACAGCTGCTGATCAAATATTTCTGGTTTTAATTTAATGCGAAAGTCACCACACTTAAAATGAATAAACTGATTCATGGTACTAAAATCATTTACTCTTTCATGCGCTTTGATATTTCCTGCATTCCGACTGCCCTTGAGGTCCCATTGAGAACTAGTATAGAAATGATTAATCAACATTAGCAGAAGTATAATATGAATCTGTTCGTAAAACACATGAAACAAAACAGGTGAATCAAAACACATGAAGACAACTGATAATGAAAATGATATATCTATAACAATATTTACAATAGATTCCATACTTAGTTAACGTTTATAAAAATGCATGATATATACTTGAATTGTTTCTAAAACCGAAGATAACTTTTACTAGACCATTATATTTTCTTTTTTTTTGTATGCGCGGTGTCCATCAGGATGTAGGCGATCATGACCTCCACATCTTCCTGTCTCTTGTAGCACTCAATAAGATTTGTGTTTTTGCTATTTCTCCCAGACCTTGTTCTGATACTCATTTAGTCGAAACCACCAATAATGTTACACGCTGCTTTCCTATGTCCGTCTATCCCTCAATCAGCCAGGTGAGTATCAGATTTTCCAAGCATTCCTTCCTAATTATGTGCCCCAGTAATTTCAACTGCCTCTTCCTGATATTAATTCTAAGTGTTATGATGTTGGTTTGGAGTTTGCAGAGACAAACGACAAATAACACGTAACAATAAAAAGGGTTTTAATAGGTTGGTCAAAGGTACAGAAATCGCCTGAGTAGTCTATAACTAGCTCAGCCAGGAACGTCTCGCTATTTAGCAACCCCCCCACATGGGTCGATGTGGCACAAGGCCGGTTTAATGTGGGCTTACCGAGCCCGTAGGCTCGGGCAAAAATATGCCCATTTAGAACCCGTATAAACGGGTTCAGGGACTGTCAACCACCCCGGACGAAACTTTGCCCTACGGCAAAGCCTCGTCCGAGTTCCTCTCCGCCGAGGCGGAGAGTTCGACAGCACGACTCCCTAGCCGCAGCCAGGAACAATATTTATTTGCATGTAACATACAAAATGTGGCACAAGGCCAAAAAGGGGGTTGGGGAAGGACGGTCATCATCTGTCTTAAACTAAAAACTTAGCTAGTCGCAACCACTGACCCAAACATACCAACAATAGTCCTAACACCAAAACAACACATTCTTCCATACCTTTCTTTCTACATCCACCATAATTCCTCAAATTCTCTATGAAATTCTACCTAGTCCCCATATATACAATTCAAAGTCTGTGGGGGGGGGATAACAATTTAAAAACCCCAATGAATATTTACAATATGCAAAAATATATACAAGAAACAAAACAAAATAAGATTAGTAATAAAATCCCCCACAATACCTAAATGTGGCAGCAACATCAGTTAACTAGACGAAATAATTGCGGGATTATAGCAGTAAAAACGGTCATCCTTCCCAAATCACTCACACAGACACACACCCATTTAGACACAATAACAAAAACGAAAAACCACACACACGAAACGAAAGTCATCCCGCAACCACCAGAGAACTGACGTCACTGGCCACCTAACGAGGGAAGGGATGGGGAATTAAACCAAAGAAAAAAATAGGGACAGAAATAAAAGGGGGGCTAATGGGCATTCATACCCTAGCTAAGTTAAGCAGAAACAAGAAAACTGAAGATTCAAAACTAAACCTAAACTAGCCTAATATCGGGACGGGTTGCTCTGTTCAACCCATGAGGGACGAAATCCTGCACCTAGCCGAGGTCCAAGTGCCACTCCAAGTCAGCTCCTCTCACTCTACACATTCGCGCAAGATTCACCCACCTTTTGGCGAATTCTGATGAAGGGAGTCGCCGCCTTTCCGTCCTAATCTTGACTTTAAGCTGATGCTTAAAGTACAAGATTAGTAGGGAAGAAGTGAACTTCTCGCCTCCATAGAATCCCTTCTGACGTGTCACCCAAATCACGACTCTCATAACTCCTAGCAAGCAGTGGAACACATAAAGTTCAGACTTCGTTAACGGCGGGGCCACATTGCTACAAACAGAAGCGGCCTCAAGGACGAAAAACTTTCCCTGCAACATGCGAACCATGAGACCTTCAACAAACTTACACAATGGTGCTACCAACTTGCAATGAAAGAAGACGTGACCAAGGGTCTCGACTTCCCCCTCACAACGTCGGCAGTTTGGATATTTCTCCAAACCCGCTGCGCAAAGTTTTTTGCCGACCCAGAGGGCCCCACGTATCACCAGCCAGGTGAGGGATGCCTCATCGTTGTTGAGACATTTCAACCCGGAAGCCCAAGGCCAGATTGAGCGAGCCTCCTGCTTCGTAAGACCGAGCTTGTCAATCAGATCATCATGAACGGACCCCCTGACTACCACCTGATATAATGCCCTACGAGACAACGCCTGGACGTTGTGGAGGCCAACCGTCGCCCGTAAGAGGTGTTTCAGAGCCAGACGACATTCACGGTAGAAGGAGCACTCGACACGAGGCAAACGGCCAGCCTCCTTCTCGCCCGAGTGCACACTTCTCAAGGATGGAAAGGATCTTCGGGCGTCTTCCTTCCAGAAGGCGCCCCCGTCATCCGTGTCGCGACACAAACGATCCAGGAACCCGATGCGAAGCATATCGAGACGAATCTCAATGCTAGGCATACCTAGACCGCCTTCAGTAGGATGAAGGCAACAGATCTCCCGACATACCCCTGGAGCTCTGCCTCTCCACAAGAAAGAGAACAAGAGCTGTACTAATGAACGCACTGTGGTAGACGGAAGTGGAAGTACCGAGAGTCGGTAAAGGAGAATCGGGTAGATATGCGAAACACATACCTCCGCCCTCCCCTTCAAGGAAAGATTCCTCCGAGACCACAATTTAATTGCGCCCTCGGCCTTCTCCCGTACCTCCGACCAATTCATATCCAACTGGATATCAGGACCGAACCAAACGCCGAGTATCTTGATCGGCCCATCCGTCCAGCTGAATGGTCCGGGAAGAGAAACCCCCTTCCACGCACCCAACCGCAAGCCAACAGACTTATCGCGGTTGATCTTGGCCCCTGTCACCATCTCATAGCCACTGATTTCTCTGCTGACTTCGTTAATCTCGGCTCTGCTCGACACAAGAACCGAAACGTCGTCAGCATAGGCAGAATACCTGGCCGAGGTGGTAGCACCAGGTAAAGAGATTCCGCGTAGGACCGGATTCGCCTTTAACTTGCGAAGGAAAGGTTCCAACGCAAGAACGTAAAGCATAGGCGAGAGCGGACAACCCTGACGAATAGATCGAGACAATACGAAAGGTTCCGATCTTACCCCGTTCACTTCTACCAGCGCACCGGGAGTCGCATACATAAGCCGGATCCAGGATCGAAAGTACGGCCCGAAACCGGCAGCCGAAAGAACAGCCTCCAAGAATCGATGGTCAACCCTATCAAAGGCCTTGGACTGATCTAAATTGATCAGCGCGGCTTCACTGTCGACTTTCTCGATGATCAGGCGCACCATATGAAGGTTGTCCTGAATAGTCCGGCCCTTCACAGAACAAGTCTGCTCGGAGCCAATCAGACTAGACAGGACAAGCTGCAAACGGTTAGCCAAGACCTTAGCCAAAATCTTTAACTCTGTATTTAACATAGTTAAAGGGCGAAAGTTACCTATCCCATCCCCACCGCTTTTGCCCTTACGCACCAACTTGATCACACCCCTGGTGAAGCGTTGAGGTATAGACCCCTGCTTCATCCAGTTGTTGAAGACCAGCTGCAGCAAAGGAACAAAAACGGGCGACTGCCTCAAGTAAACTTCGTAAGGAAGACCATCTAATCCCGGAGATTTATCCAGGCCAACCTGTTTCAGCGCTTCCCAGATTTCCGACTCAGTGATGGGACCCTCGCACCCAGCCGCTTCAGCTGCCTCAAGGCAGGGAAAGTCAGCTAAATAGGTGTCGAACTGAGCAGAGCTCAGACCGGGCTCCCTGGTAAAAAAGTCGCTCAGCCTGGCTATGGGGCCCATAAACCCCAATGAGACGCAAAGCCTTATCATTTATGGTAGCATCCAGCACGCAAAGCCTGCCCGCCGGATCTGCGAAGACAAGAGCACACGCAGCCTTCAAAGTCTTGCTCACCAGCCAAGAGACACCCCTCGAGCGTCCATCAAAACATGCTGAATAAAGAGTAAACTCCCTAGACAGAATGTCTTCATAATCGCGAGAAGAAAAACGGGTCTCTTGCACACAACATATATTCACACCGAGGCTCTGAAGGTCGCGAACGAGTCTCACCCTTCGAGACTCCGACCTCAGGCCTCGGACATTCAAACTAGCTAACCAGAGTGCCATTATCGAATCGACTAGGGTCGCCCATCAGAGTTGAACATAGCTGGGGTGAGGACACCGACAGCCTGTCCCATTGAACCTGACGCCATCTCATTGTCGACAGCATCACCATAAGACAGACCGCCGATGTCCGCAGGATATGTTAATTTTAGTGCCCTATAAAGGGAAGGGTGAACAAAAACAGGGACCCTCCCTTTGCACTTTTTTGTGGGATCCAAGTCGGGTTCATAAACCGCCGCTGGGGGCACCAATTTCAGGGCCGAGTTCGCCTCCTCGATCATGCCCCAGATCTCCCGCGTACCCGGGCCGGATCGGACGACAGTCAGGAGTCTACGGGCATTTCTGAACTTTTCCGGCACCTCCACATCAACTCCATTAATGTGCCGGAAGTTAAACAGAATCCTCAGCGGCCTCGGGTTTTTAGTCTGCCCGCAGACCCTATCTAATTGCTCCCCGGATACGCGGCAGACGTCTTCCCCTGGGAGATATGGCGGTTTGATTTTCCTTTTCCTCTTCTCTGCTACTGGCGGCAACTCCGGGCTTCTCTCCCTCTTTTTTTGAGGAGAATGAGAGGGAGTAGGAGTGGGCGTGCATGTCGGTGTATGAGAGGGAGTGATGCCTGATGAGGTCTTAAAAGGGGAAGGAGTTTTGGAGGTACTGGATCTTGTTGGTGAGTTCGTCAGAGATTTAGGCGGAGGTGGTCTGACGAATTTGTTGGTACCTGAAGGGGAAGACGGGGCAGAGGATGAGGGGCAGGGCACCCCCAGCGACTTGGAATTCTTGGCCCGTTTTGCCTCTAATTTTTCCTTCAGCTTTTTTAAATTTAAAATTTTCTCCCAGCTGGGTTCGTTTAGATTCTGCGTCTCTGTGGCTGATTTTTCGTAAGACGCCGAGGCGTCGCCCTCAGAGCTGGTAGAGGGAATGGGGATGTAGGTGGGTTTATCCCTGGAGTTATGCTGGGACAGAGGTCCCGCTGTCTGGACCTTCCCTTTGGCCCTACCTACTACACGCCATTCCCCCTCATCCTTCTCCTTATCCACACTTGTGGAAGGCGTCGGTTTGAGGGGTAATGAGGGCATCGACCCAACCGAGGGATTTTCCCCACCGGTCCGTTTAGTAGGTAGGCCCATTACAGGCGCCGCGGATTTTTCAGTGTCGGCCAAAGGGGGATTTGGGTCGCCAGCAACCGGAGCTCCAGGGGCCTTCTTCCCTGGGCAGGAGGAGGAGAGATGACCAGTCACTCCACACCTCCAGCATACTGGTTTTCTGCCAGTCACAATGACTGGCAATCTCCGATTGCCAAAATCCAGACAGTTGGGGATGGACTTGAAGGCCGCCTCGTCTATCATGATATCGAAAGTCCACCCCCCGTTCAAATTGTCCGAGAGAGCCCCTAAAATTTGGCCGTACTGCATAAAAAATGCAGCCAGGAGCTCTCCGGAAATTTGAGGAGGAACCTCAAAAACTGCCACCCTGGTCCTTCGCCTGCCTAGATATTCCGTGCGGAGAATAAGGTCTTTCGTAATTAATTCTCTCTTTGCCATATCTAGGCAATCTTCTGGCGTGGGCAGCAGCACGTCCCACATAAAAAACTTTACGCCTTTAATAACTCTTTGGGGTTTTATCCCCAGGGACATAAGTGATTTAATCACTGTGTCTTTCGTGGATCGACAGATTTTGCGCGTACGCCTGTCAACCGCGAAGACGGTCACCATTCGTTGTTCGAATGTCTGAAGCTCTTGAACGTCTTTGAGGATGCCATCTTTGTTTACAAGATGGGCAAAATCCTTTGCCTTTTCCAAGAACTCCGCGATATTCACTATACAGCTCGGTGGGGACTTCCAGCAAGAGGGCGATTCCTCGGCTGTAGACTTAGCTTGTGCCACTTTCGGCGCCTTGTCGTTTGATGAGTTGGAGACCTGCATAGCCTCCTCCTTGTCATTTACACTTGTCTGGTCTGGCTTGTTTGGGGTAACCTTACCCCGTTTTTTACTTTTGGGTTTATCTGGGGGGTCGGCTTTAGCAGCCGCCCCAAAGAGGTCTTTTTTGACCCCTGACCGACTCATCTCGTCGGCCATTAAAGGGTTAACGCGGAAAAGCTGGCCAAATTGCAAGGAGCTGGGATAGGGGGAGAAGAGAAGTAATAAAAATAATAAAAAAAATAAGAAGGAGAAGAAAAAAAAAAAAAAAAAAAAAGGTAGTTTCTTCTAAAATTAGAAGAAATTAAATAAAGTAAACAAAAAGTCAAACTATAAAATAACAATAAACTTTAGAAAAATAAAAAACAAATCTATAAACTAACTAGTCTCGTAAGACTTTTTAAAAAAAATAAAGATGGCGCCCGAAGGCAGCCGAAAATAAAAGAAACTCCTACTTTTTTTTTTCTCAATTAAAACACAGAAAGAAAAAGAAAAGAAAGAAAAATGTCTGGTTTGACACTAGTCAAACCAAACTAAAAAAGGTTTGCGGCCGAAGCCGCTAAAGTAATAAATTAAATAAAAAGCAGAAACTTAAAAATTACAGGATTGCGACCGAAGTCGCTAAATAAAACGGGGGAGGGTAAAAAACGAAAAGGAGGACAAATTAAAACAAAACTTTTTCTTTTTTCCTTTCTTTAACTAGTAAAACAGAAAATAAAAAAGCCGGTAAGACTGCCTTACCGAACTAAAAAAATGTTGGCCGAAGCCAAGAAATAAATAAATTTAAAGGAAAGAAATAAAACAAATCAAAAATCAAAACTTAAAAAATAACTTAACTTAACGAACAAAAGTCAATAAAGTTCTTCAAAAATTACACGTTCGCCGGTACAAAAATTGGTCCTGAAAATTAACAACACGCCTTCCTACAAAGGAAGCCGCAAAGTCAGTTAACGAAACTAGCCGCAGCCAGGAACAATATTTATTTGCATGTAACATACAAAATGTGGCACAAGGCCAAAAAGGGGGTTGGGGAAGGACGGTCATCATCTGTCTTAAACTAAAAACTTAGCTAGTCGCAAACACTGACCCAAACATACCAACAATAGACCTAGCACCAAAACAACACATTCTTCCATACCTTTCTTTCTACATCCACCATAATTCCTCAAATTCTCTATGAAATTCTAACTAGTCCCCATATGTACAATTCAAAGTCTGTGGGGGGGGGGATAACAATTTAAAAACCCCAATGAATATTTACAATATGCAAAAATATATACAAGAAACAAAACAAAATAAGATTAGTAATAAAACCCCCCACAATACCTAAATGTGGCAGAAACATCAGTTAACTAGACGAAATAATTGCGGGATTATAGCAGTAAAAACGGTCATCCTTCCCAAATCACTCACACAGACACACACCCATTTAGACACAATAACAAAAACGAAAAACCACACACACGAAACGAAAGTCATCCCGCAACCACCAGAGAACTGACGTCACTGGCCACCTAACGAGGGAAGGGATGGGGAATTAAACCAAAGAAAAAAAATAGGGACAGAAATAAAAGGGGGGTTAATGGGCATTCATACCCTAGCTAAGTTAAGCAGAAACAAGAAAACTAAAGATTCAAAACTAAACCTAAACTAGCCTAATATCGGGACGGGTTGCTCTGTTCAACCCATGAGGGACGAAATCCTGCACCTAGCCGAGGTCCAAGTGCCACTCCAAGTCAGCTCCTCTCACTCTACACATTCGCGCAAGATTCACCCACCTTTTGGCGAATTCTGATGAAGGGAGTCGCCGCCTCTCCGTCCTAATCTTGACTTTAAGCTGATGCTTAAAGTACAAGATTAGTAGGGAAGAAGTGAACTTCTCGCCTCCATAGAATCCCTTCTGACGTGTCACCCAAATCACGACTCTCATAACTCCTAGCAAGCAGTGGAACACATAAAGTTCAGACTTCGTTAACGTCGGGGCCACATTGCTACAAACAGAAGCGGCCTCAAGGACGAAAAACTTTCCCTGCAACATGCGAACCATGAGACCTTCAACAAACTTACACAATGGTGCTACCAACTTGCAATGAAAGAAGACGTGACCAAGGGTCTCGACTTCCCCCTCACAACGTCGGCAGTTTGGATATTTCTCCAAACCCGCTGCGCAAAGTTTTTTGCCGACCCAGAGGGCCCCACGTATCACCAGCCAGGTGAGGGATGCCTCATCGTTGTTGAGACATTTCAACCCGGAAGCCCAAGGCCAGATTGAGCGAGCCTCCTGCTTCGTAAGACCGAGCTTGTCAATCAGATCATCATGAACGGACCCCCTGACTACCACCTGATATAATGCCCTACGAGACAACGCCTGGACGTTGTGGAGGCCAACCGTCGCCCGTAAGAGGTGTTTCAGAGCCAGACGACATTCACGGTAGAAGGAGCACTCGACACGAGGCAAACGGCCAGCCTCCTTCTCGCCCGAGTGCACACTTCTCAAGGATGGAAAGGATCTTCGGGCGTCTTCCTTCCAGAAGGCGCCCCCGTCATCCGTGTCGCGACACAAACGATCCAGGAACCCGATGCGAAGCATATCGAGACGAATCTCAATGCTAGGCATACCTAGACCGCCTTCAGTAGGATGAAGGCAACAGATCTCCCGACATACCCCTGGAGCTCTGCCTCTCCACAAGAAAGAGAACAAGAGCTGTACTAATGAACGCACTGTGGTAGACGGAAGTGGAAGTACCGAGAGTCGGTAAAGGAGAATCGGGTAGATATGCGAAACACATACCTCCGCCCTCCCCTTCAAGGAAAGATTCCTCCGAGACCACAATTTAATTGCGCCCTCGGCCTTCTCCCGTACCTCCGACCAATTCATATCCAACTGGATATCAGGACCGAACCAGACGCCGAGTATCTTGATCGGCCCATCCGTCCAGCTGAATGGTCCGGGAAGAGAAACCCCCTTCCACGGACCCAACCGCAAGCCAACAGACTTATCGCGGTTGATCTTGGCCCCTGTCACCATCTCATAGCCACTGATTTCTCTGCTGACTTCGTTAATCTCGGCTCTGCTCGACACAAGAACCGAAACGTCGTCAGCATAGGCAGAATACCTGGCCGAGGTGGTAGCACCAGGTAAAGAGATTCCGCGTAGGACCGGATTCGCCTTTAACTTGCGAAGGAAAGGTTCCAACGCAAGAACGTAAAGCATAGGCGAGAGCGGACAACCCTGACGAATAGATCGAGACAATACGAAAGGTTCCGATCTTACCCCGTTCACTTCTACCAGCGCACCGGGAGTCACATACATAAGCCGGATCCAGGAGCGAAAGTACGGCCCGAAACCGGCAGCCGAAAGAACAGCCTCCAAGAATCGATGGTCAACCCTATCAAAGGCCTTGGACTGATCTAAATTGATCAGCGCGGCTTCACTGTCGACTTTCTCGATGATCAGGCGCACCATATGAAGGTTGTCCTGAATAGTCCGGCCCTTCACAGAACAAGTCTGCTCGGAGCCAATCAGACTAGACAGGACAAGCTGCAAACGGTTAGCCAAGACCTTAGCCAAAATCTTTAACTCTGTATTTAACATAGTTAAAGGGCGAAAGTTACCTATCCCATCCCCACCGCTTTTGCCCTTACGCACCAACTTGATCACACCCCTGGTGAAGCGTTGAGGTATAGACCCCTGCTTCATCCAGTTGTTGAAGACCAGCTGCAGCAAAGGAACAAAAACGGGCGACTGCCTCAAGTAAACTTCGTAAGGAAGACCATCTAATCCCGGAGATTTATCCAGGCCAACCTGTTTCAGCGCTTCCCAGATTTCCGACTCAGTGATGGGGCCCTCGCACCCAGCCGCTTCAGCTGCCTCAAGGCAGGGAAAGTCAGCTAAATAGGTGTCGAACTGAGCAGAGCTCAGACCGGGCTCCCTGGTAAAAAGATCCCGAAAGTAATCCCGAAAAGCCTCGCATATGCCCGAGTTTGTAGTCACTGTCCGCCCATCCGGCAATGTGACGCTCGCGATATGCCGTCTTGAAGCATTCCTACTTTCCTCTGCACGCAATTCTGCGGCCATATTCGTCGCCTCAGAGGACATTCTTTTTAACCTAGCCCTAACTACCAGAGCTTGATCCTTCTTGGTAAGCAAGGAGGACAACTCTGCCTTAGCTAGGACTACTTCCCCACTATCACGGGATTTCACAGCCCGATCGACTCTTTGCTCTAACACCGTTTGCGCCGCTAATCTATCTACGTTGAGTCGACGACTAAAATCGGCAGCAAACGTTCGGATTTTAGATTTAAGTTTGTCCCACCAGGCATTTCCCACCACAGCCCCCGTCAGTTCCCTTTGTAAGGTTAGTAAAAACTGGTCCCGGAAATGCTGCTCGCCAAATAACGAGCAGTTGAATTTCCAGTAGCCAGTTATCCTAACATTAGGCTTATCTAAGTTTACACGGACCCGGACAAGCCTATGATCCGAATAAACTATATAATGAAAACTTGGACACCCTAAGAGTCCTACATCGACTCTCCTAACTAAAACTCGGTCGAGGTAGCTCGCAAGCACACCTACAGCCGAGCTGCCACTATTTGTCCAAGTCCACACTACCCGCTGAGGGTGTTCATTCCGGTACTTGTCGATGAGATCAAACCCATCGACAAAGCCCCGAAAATGCTCCACTCCCCAGTTTTTAGTACCCTCTTTATATTTGGGCCCTATACGATCTATATCGGGGTCAAGGACGGCATTCCAATCCCCCGCTAAAATTAACCGACGTGATGTCGTCATAAACGGCTCGATCTGCCGAAACAAAGCAAGTCGCTCAGCCTGGCTATGGGGCCCATAAACCCCAATGAGACGCAAAGCCTTATCATTTATGGTAGCATCCAGCACGCAAAGCCTGCCCGCCGGATCTGCGAAGACAAGAGCACACGCAGCCTTCAAAGTCTTGCTCACCAGCCAAGAGACACCCCTCGAGCGTCCATCAAAACATGCTGAATAAAGAGTAAACTCCCTAGACAGAATGTCTTCATAATCGCGAGAAGAAAAACGGGTCTCTTGCACACAACATATATTCACACCGAGGCTCTGAAGGTCGCGAACGAGTCTCACCCTTCGAGACTCCGACCTCAGGCCTCGGACATTCAAACTAGCTAACCAGAGTGCCATTATCGAATCGACTAGGGTCGCCCATCAGAGTTGAACATAGCTGGGGTGAGGACACCGACAGCCTGTCCCATTGAACCTGACGCCATCTCATTGTCGACAGCATCACCATAAGACAGACCGCCGATGTCCGCAGGATAAGTTAATTTTAGCGCCCTATACAGGGAAGGGTGAACAAAAACAGGGACCCTCCCTCTGCATGTTTTCAATGGATCAAGGTCAGGTTCATAAACCGCCGCTGGGGGCACCAATTTCAGGGACGAGTTCGCCTCCTCGATCATGCCCCAAATCTCCCGCGTACCCGGGCCGGATCGGACGACAGTCAGGAGTCTACGGGCATTTTTGAACTTTTCCGGCACCTCCACATCAACTCCATTGATGTGCCGGAAGTTAAAGAGAATCCTCAGCGGCCTCGGGTTTTTAGTCTGCCCGCAGACCCTTTCTAATTGCTCCCCGGATACGCGGCAGACGTCTTCCCCTGGGAGATATGGCGGTTTGATCTTTTTCTTTCTCTTCTCAGCTACTGCGGGCAACTCCGGGCTTCTCTCCCTCTTTTTTTGAGGAGTATGAGAGGGAGTAGGTGTGGGCGTGCATGTCGGAGTATGAGAGGGAGTGATGCCTGATGAGGTTTTGAAAGGGGAAGGAGTTTTTGAAGTACAAGATCTTGTTGGCGAGTTGGTCAGAGATTTGGGCGGAGGTGGTTTCATGAATTTGTTGGTTCCTGAAGGGGAAGACGGGGCAGAGGATGAGGGGCAAGGCCCCCAGCGCGACTTACGGTTCTTAGAGCGACTAGCATCTAGCTTTTCTTTTAGCTTTTTTAAATTTAAAATTTTCTGCCAGCTAGGTTCACATAGCTTCTGCGTCTCTGTGGCTGATTTTTCGTAGGACGCCGAGGCGTCGCCCTCAGAGCTGGTAGAGGGAATGGGGATGTAGGTGGGTTTGTCCCTGGAGTTATGCTGGGACAGAGGTCCCGCTGTCTGGACCTTCCCTTTGGCCCTACCTACTACACGCCATTCCCCCTCATCCTTCTCCTTATCCACACTTGTGGAAGGCGTTGGTTTGAGGGGTAATGAGGGCATCGACCCAACCGAGGGATTTTCCCCACCGGTCCGTTTAGTAGGTAGGCCCATTACAGGCGCCGCGGATTTTTCAGTGTCGGCCAAAGGGGGATTTGGGTCGCCAGCAACCGGAGCTCCAGGGGCCTTCTTCCCTGGGCAGGAGGAGGAGAGATGACCAGTCACTCCACATCTCCAGCATACTGGTTTTCTGCCAGTCACAATGACTGGCAATCTCCGGTTGCCAAAATCCAGACAGTTGGGGATGGACTTGAAGGCCGCCTCGTCTATCATGATATCGAAAGTCCACCCCCCGTTCAAATTGTCCGAGAGAGCCCCTAAAATTTGGCCGTACTGCATAAAAAATGCAGCCAGGAGCTCTCCGGAAATTTGAGGAGGAACCTCAAAAACTGCCACCCTGGTCCTTCGCCTGCCTAGATATTCCGTGCGGAGAATAAGGTCTTTCGTAATTAATTCTCTCTTTGCCATATCTAGGCAATCTTCTGGCGTGGGCAGCAGCACGTCCCACATAAAAAACTTTACGCCTTTAATAACTCTTTGGGGTTTTATCCCCAGGGACATAAGTGATTTGATCACTGTGTCTTTCGTGGATCGACAGATTTTGCGCGTACGCCTATCAACCGCGAAGACGGTCACCATTCTTTGTTCGAATGTCTGAAGCTCTTGAACGTCTTTGAGGATGCCATCTTTGTTTACAAGATGGGCAAAATCCTTTGCCTTTTCCAAGAACTCCGCGATATTCACTATACAGCTCGGTGGGGACTTCCAGCAAGAGGGCGATTCCTCGGCTGTAGACTTAGCTTGTGCCACTTTCGGCACCTTGTCGTTTGATGAGTTGGAGACCTGCATAGCCTCCTCCTTGTCATTTACACTTGTCTGGTCTGGCTTGTTTGGGGTAACCTTACCCCGTTTTTTACTTTTGGGTTTATCTGGGGGGTCGGCTTTAACAGCCGCCCCAAAGAGGTCTTTTTTGACCCCTGACCGACTCATCTCATCGGCCATTCCAAAGGGCTAAAACAGTAAAGCTGGCCAAATTGCAAGGAGCTGGGATAGGGGAGAAGAGAAGTAATAATAAAAAAAATAAAAAGGAGAAGAAAAAAAAAAGGTAGTTTCTTCTAAAATTAGAAGAACTTAAATAAAGTAAACAAAAAGTCAAACTATAAAATAACAATAAACTTTAGAAAAATAAAAAACAAGAAGGCAAACTATAAACTAACTAGTCTCGTAAGACTTTAAAAAGAAATTAAAGATGGCGCCCGAAGGCAGCCGAAAATAAAAGAGACTCCTACTTTTTTTTTTTCTCAATTAAAACACAGAAAGAAAAAGAAAAGAAAGAAAAATGTCTGGTTTGACACTAGTCAAACCAAACTAAAAAATAAAGGTTTGCGGCCGAAGCCGCTAAAGAAATAAATTAACTAAAAAGCAGAAAATTAAAAATTACAGGATTGCGACCAAAGTCGCTAAATAAAACGGGGGAGGGTAAAAAAAACGAAAAGGAGGACAAATTAAAACAAAACTTTTTCTTTTTTCCTTTCTTTAACTAGTAAAACAGAAAATAAAAAAGCCGGTAAGACTGCCTTACCGAACTAAAAAAATGTTGGCCGAAGCCAAGAAATAAATAAATTTAAAGGAAAGAAATAAAACAAATGAAAAATCAAAACTTAAAAAATAACTTAACTTAACGAACAAAAGTCAATAAAGTTCTTCAAAAATTACACGTTCGCCGGTACAAAAATTGGTCCTGAAAATTAACAACACGCCTTCCTACAAAGGAAGCCGCAAAGTCAGTTAACGAAACTAGCCGCAGCCAGGAACAATATTTATTTGCATGTAACATACAAAATGTGGCACAAGGCCAAAAAGGGGGTTGGGGAAGGACGGTCATCATCTGTCTTAAACTAAAAACTTAGCTAGTCGCAAAACACTGACCCAAACATACCAACAATAGACCTAGCACCAAAACAACACATTCTTCCATACCTTTCTTTCTACATCCACCATAATTCCTCAAATTCTCTATGAAATTCTAACTAGTCCCCATATGTACAATTCAAAGTCTGTGGGGGGGGGGATAACAATTTAAAAACCCCGATGAATATTTACAATATGCAAAAATATATACAAGAAACAAAACAAAATAAGATTAGTAATAAAACCCCCCACAATACCTAAATGTGGCAGAAACATCAGTTAACTAGACGAAATAATTGCGGGATTATAGCAGTAAAAACGGTCATCCTTCCCAAATCACTCACACAGACACACACCCATTTAGACACAATAACAAAAACGAAAAACCACACACACGAAACGAAAGTCATCCCGCAACCACCAGAGAACTGACGTCACTGGCCACCTAACGAGGGAAGGGATGGGGAATTAAACCAAAGAAAAAAATAGGGACAAAAATAAAAGGGGGGGGGCTAATGAGCATTCATACCCTAGCTAAGTTAAGCAGAAACAAGAAAACTAAAGATTCAAAACTAAACCTAAACTAGCCTAATATCGGGACGGGTTGCTCTGTTCAACCCATGAGGGACGAAATCCTGCACCTAGCCGAGGTCCAAGTGCCACTCCAAGTCAGCTCCTCTCACTCTACACATTCGCGCAAGATTCACCCACCTTTTGGCGAATTCTGATGAAGGGAGTCGCCGCCTTTCCGTCCTAATCTTGACTTTAAGCTGATGCTTAAAGTACAAGATTAGTAGGGAAGAAGTGAACTTCTCGCCTCCATAGAATCCCTTCTGACGTGTCACCCAAATCACGACTCTCATAACTCCTAGCAAGCAGTGGAACACATAAAGTTCAGACTTCGTTAACGGCGGGGCCACATTGCTACAAACAGAAGCGGCCTCAAGGACGAAAAACTTTCCCTGCAACATGCGAACCATGAGACCTTCAACAAACTTACACAATGGTGCTACCAACTTGCAATGAAAGAAGACGTGACCAAGGGTCTCGACTTCCCCCTCACAACGTCGGCAGTTTGGATATTTCTCCAAACCCGCTGCGCAAAGTTTTTTGCCGACCCAGAGGGCCCCACGTATCACCAGCCAGGTGAGGGATGCCTCATCGTTGTTGAGACATTTCAACCCGGAAGCCCAAGGCCAGATTGAGCGAGCCTCCTGCTTCGTAAGACCGAGCTTGTCAATCAGATCATCATGAACGGACCCCCTGACTACCACCTGATATAATGCCCTACGAGACAACGCCTGGACGTTGTGGAGGCCAACCGTCGCCCGTAAGAGGTGTTTCAGAGCCAGACGACATTCACGGTAGAAGGAGCACTCGACACGAGGCAAACGGCCAGCCTCCTGCTCGCCCGAGTGCACACTTCTCAAGGATGGAAAGGATCTTCGGGCGTCTTCCTTCCAGAAGGCGCCCCCGTCATCCGTGTCGCGACACAAACGATCCAGGAACCCGATGCTAAGCATATCGAGACGAATCTCAATGCTAGGCATACCTAGACCGCCTTCAGTAGGATGAAGGCAACAGATCTCCCGACATACCCCTGGAGCTCTGCCTCTCCACAAGAAAGAGAACAAGAGCTGTACTAATGAACGCACTGTGGTAGACGGAAGTGGAAGTACCGAGAGTCGGTAAAGGAGAATCGGGTAGATATGCGAAACACATACCTCCGCCCTCCCCTTCAAGGAAAGATTCCTCCGAGACCACAACTTAATTGCGCCCTCGGCCTTCTCCCGTACCTCCGACCAATTCATATCCAACTGGATATCAGGACCGAACCAGACGCCGAGTATCTTGATCGGCCCATCCGTCCAGCTGAATGGTCCGGGAAGAGAAACCCCCTTCCACGCACCCAACCGCAAGCCAACAGACTTATCGCGGTTGATCTTGGCCCCTGTCACCATCTCATAGCCACTGATTTCTCTGCTGACTTCGTTAATCTCGGCTCTGCTCGACACAAGAACCGAAACGTCGTCAGCATAGGCAGAATACCTGGCCGAGGTGGTAGCACCAGGTAAAGAGATTCCGCGTAGGACCGGATTCGCCTTTAACTTGCGAAGGAAAGGTTCCAACGCAAGAACGTAAAGCATAGGCGAGAGCGGACAACCCTGACGAATAGATCGAGACAATACGAAAGGTTCCGATCTTACCCCGTTCACTTCTACCAGCGCACCGGGAGTCGCATACATAAGCCGGATCCAGGAGCGAAAGTACGGCCCGAAACCGGCAGCCGAAAGAACAGCCTCCAAGAATCGATGGTCAACCCTATCAAAGGCCTTGGACTGATCTAAATTGATCAGCGCGGCTTCACTGTCGACTTTCTCGATGATCAGGCGCACCATATGAAGGTTGTCCTGAATAGTCCGGCCCTTCACAGAACAAGTCTGCTCGGAGCCAATCAGACTAGACAGGACAAGCTGCAAACGGTTAGCCAAGACCTTAGCCAAAATCTTTAACTCTGTATTTAACATAGTTAAAGGGCGAAAGTTACCTATCCCATCCCCACCGCTTTTGCCCTTACGCACCAACTTGATCACACCCCTGGTGAAGCGTTGAGGTATAGACCCCTGCTTCATCCAGTTGTTGAAGACCAGCTGCAGCAAAGGAACAAAAACGGGCGACTGCCTCAAGTAAACTTCGTAAGGAAGACCATCTAATCCCGGAGATTTATCCAGGCCAACCTGTTTCAGCGCTTCCCAGATTTCCGACTCAGTGATGGGGCCCTCGCACCCAGCCGCTTCAGCTGCCTCAAGGCAGGGAAAGTCAGCTAAATAGGTGTCGAACTGAGCAGAGCTCAGACCGGGCTCCCTGGTAAAAAGATCCCGAAAGTAATCCCGAAAAGCCTCGCATATGCCCGAGTTTGTAGTCACTGTCCGCCCATCCGGCAATGTGACGCTCGCGATATGCCGTCTTGAAGCATTCCTACTTTCCTCTGCACGCAATTCTGCGGCCATATTCGTCGCCTCAGAGGACATTCTTTTTAACCTAGCCCTAACTACCAGAGCTTGATCCTTCTTGGTAAGCAAGGAGGACAACTCTGCCTTAGCTAGGACTACTTCCCCACTATCACGGGATTTCACAGCCCGATCGACTCTTTGCTCTAACACCGTTTGCGCCGCTAATCTATCTACGTTGAGTCGACGACTAAAATCGGCAGCAAACGTTCGAATTTTAGATTTAAGTTTGTCCCACCAGGCATTTCCCACCACAGCCCCCGTCAGTTCCCTTTGTAAGGTTAGTAAAAACTGGTCCCGGAAATGCTGCTCGCCAAATAACGAGCAGTTGAATTTCCAGTAGCCAGTTATCCTAACATTAGGCTTATCTAAGTTTACACGGACCCGGACAAGCCTATGATCCGAATAAACTATATAATGAAAACTTGGACACCCTAAGAGTCCTACATCGACTCTCCTAACTAAAACTCGGTCGAGGTAGCTCGCAAGCACACCTACAGCCGAGCTGCCACTATTTGTCCAAGTCCACACTACCCGCTGAGGGTGTTCATTCCGGTACTTGTCGATGAGATCAAACCCATCGACAAAGCCCCGAAAATGCTCCACTCCCCAGTTTTTAGTACCCTCTTTATATTTGGGCCCTATACGATCTATATCGGGGTCAAGGACGGCATTCCAATCCCCCGCTAAAATTAACCGACGTGATGTCGTCATAAACGGCTCGATCTGCCGAAACAAAGCAAGTCGCTCAGCCTGGCTATGGGGCCCATAAACCCCAATGAGACGCAAAGCCTTATCATTTATGGTAGCATCCAGCACGCAAAGCCTGCCCGCCGGATCTGCGAAGACAAGAGCACACGCAGCCTTCAAAGTCTTGCTCACCAGCCAAGAGACACCCCTCGAGCGTCCATCAAAACATGCTGAATAAAGAGTAAACTCCCTAGACAGAATGTCTTCATAATCGCGAGAAGAAAAACGGGTCTCTTGCACACAACATATATTCACACCGAGGCTCTGAAGGTCGCGAACGAGTCTCACCCTTCGAGACTCCGACCTCAGGCCTCGGACATTCAAACTAGCTAACCAGAGTGCCATTATCGAATCGACTAGGGTCGCCCATCAGAGTTGAACATAGCTGGGGTGAGGACACCGACAGCCTGTCCCATTGAACCTGACGCCATCTCATTGTCGACAGCATCACCATAAGACAGACCGCCGATGTCCGCAGGATAAGTTAATTTTAGCGCCCTATACAGGGAAGGGTGAACAAAAACAGGGACCCTCCCTCTGCATGTTTTCAATGGATCAAGGTCAGGTTCATAAACCGCCGCTGGGGGCACCAATTTCAGGGACGAGTTCGCCTCCTCGATCATGCCCCAAATCTCCCGCGTACCCGGGCCGGATCGGACGACAGTCAGGAGTCTACGGGCATTTTTGAACTTTTCCGGCACCTCCACATCAACTCCATTGATGTGCCGGAAGTTAAAGAGAATCCTCAGCGGCCTCGGGTTTTTAGTCTGCCCGCAGACCCTTTCTAATTGCTCCCCGGATACGCGGCAGACGTCTTCCCCTGGGAGATATGGCGGTTTGATCTTTTTCTTTCTCTTCTCAGCTACTGCGGGCAACTCCGGGCTTCTCTCCCTCTTTTTTTGAGGAGTATGAGAGGGAGTAGGTGTGGGCGTGCATGTCGGAGTATGAGAGGGAGTGATGCCTGATGAGGTTTTGAAAGGGGAAGGAGTTTTTGAAGTACAAGATCTTGTTGGCGAGTTGGTCAGAGATTTGGGCGGAGGTGGTTTCATGAATTTGTTGGTTCCTGAAGGGGAAGACGGGGCAGAGGATGAGGGGCAAGGCCCCCAGCGCGACTTACGGTTCTTAGAGCGACTAGCATCTAGCTTTTCTTTTAGCTTTTTTAAATTTAAAATTTTCTGCCAGCTAGGTTCACATAGCTTCTGCGTCTCTGTGGCTGATTTTTCGTAGGACGCCGAGGCGTCGCCCTCAGAGCTGGTAGAGGGAATGGGGATGTAGGTGGGTTTGTCCCTGGAGTTATGCTGGGACAGAGGTCCCGCTGTCTGGACCTTCCCTTTGGCCCTACCTACTACACGCCATTCCCCCTCATCCTTCTCCTTATCCACACTTGTGGAAGGCGTTGGTTTGAGGGGTAATGAGGGCATCGACCCAACCGAGGGATTTTCCCCACCGGTCCGTTTAGTAGGTAGGCCCATTACAGGCGCCGCGGATTTTTCAGTGTCGGCCAAAGGGGGATTTGGGTCGCCAGCAACCGGAGCTCCAGGGGCCTTCTTCCCTGGGCAGGAGGAGGAGAGATGACCAGTCACTCCACATCTCCAGCATACTGGTTTTCTGCCAGTCACAATGACTGGCAATCTCCGGTTGCCAAAATCCAGACAGTTGGGGATGGACTTGAAGGCCGCCTCGTCTATCATGATATCGAAAGTCCACCCCCCGTTCAAATTGTCCGAGAGAGCCCCTAAAATTTGGCCGTACTGCATAAAAAATGCAGCCAGGAGCTCTCCGGAAATTTGAGGAGGAACCTCAAAAACTGCCACCCTGGTCCTTCGCCTGCCTAGATATTCCGTGCGGAGAATAAGGTCTTTCGTAATTAATTCTCTCTTTGCCATATCTAGGCAATCTTCTGGCGTGGGCAGCAGCACGTCCCACATAAAAAACTTTACGCCTTTAATAACTCTTTGGGGTTTTATCCCCAGGGACATAAGTGATTTGATCACTGTGTCTTTCGTGGATCGACAGATTTTGCGCGTACGCCTATCAACCGCGAAGACGGTCACCATTCTTTGTTCGAATGTCTGAAGCTCTTGAACGTCTTTGAGGATGCCATCTTTGTTTACAAGATGGGCAAAATCCTTTGCCTTTTCCAAGAACTCCGCGATATTCACTATACAGCTCGGTGGGGACTTCCAGCAAGAGGGCGATTCCTCGGCTGTAGACTTAGCTTGTGCCACTTTCGGCACCTTGTCGTTTGATGAGTTGGAGACCTGCATAGCCTCCTCCTTGTCATTTACACTTGTCTGGTCTGGCTTGTTTGGGGTAACCTTACCCCGTTTTTTACTTTTGGGTTTATCTGGGGGGTCGGCTTTAGCAGCCGCCCCAAAGAGGTCTTTTTTGACCCCTGACCGACTCATCTCATCGGCCATTCCAAAGGGCTAAAACAGTAAAGCTGGCCAAATTGCAAGGAGCTGGGATAGGGGAGAAGAGAAGTAATAATAAAAAAAATAAAAAGGAGAAGAAAAAAAAAAGGTAGTTTCTTCTAAAATTAGAAGAACTTAAATAAAGTAAACAAAAAGTCAAACTATAAAATAACAATAAACTTTAGAAAAATAAAAAACAAGAAGGCAAACTATAAACTAACTAGTCTCGTAAGACTTTAAAAAGAAATTAAAGATGGCGCCCGAAGGCAGCCGAAAATAAAAGAGACTCCTACTTTTTTTTTTTCTCAATTAAAACACAGAAAGAAAAAGAAAAGAAAGAAAAATGTCTGGTTTGACACTAGTCAAACCAAACTAAAAAATAAAGGTTTGCGGCCGAAGCCGCTAAAGAAATAAATTAACTAAAAAGCAGAAAATTAAAAATTACAGGATTGCGACCAAAGTCGCTAAATAAAACGGGGGAGGGTAAAAAAAACGAAAAGGAGGACAAATTAAAACAAAACTTTTTCTTTTTTCCTTTCTTTAACTAGTAAAACAGAAAATAAAAAAGCCGGTAAGACTGCCTTACCGAACTAAAAAAATGTTGGCCGAAGCCAAGAAATAAATAAATTTAAAGGAAAGAAATAAAACAAATGAAAAATCAAAACTTAAAAAATAACTTAACTTAACGAACAAAAGTCAATAAAGTTCTTCAAAAATTACACGTTCGCCGGTACAAAAATTGGTCCTGAAAATTAACAACACGCCTTCCTACAAAGGAAGCCGCAAAGTCAGTTAACGAAACTAGCCGCAGCCAGGAACAATATTTATTTGCATGTAACATACAAAATGTGGCACAAGGCCAAAAAAGGGGGTTGGGGAAGGACGGTCATCATCTGTCTTAAACTAAAAACTTAGCTAGTCGCAAACACTGACCCAAACATACCAACAATAGACTAGCACCAAAACAACACATTCTTCCATACCTTTCTTACTACATCCACCATAATTCCTCAAATTCTCTATGAAATTCTAACTATTCCCCATATGTACAATTCAAAGTCTGTGGGGGGGGGGGATAACAATTTAAAAACCCCGATGAATATTTACAATATGCAAAAATATATACAAGAAACAAAACAAAATAAGATTAGTAATAAAACCCCCCACAATACCTAAATGTGGCAGAAACATCAGTTAACTAGACGAAATAATTGCGGGATTATAGCAGTAAAAACGGTCATCCTTCCCAAATCACTCACACAGACACACACCCATTTAGACACAATAACAAAAACGAAAAACCACACACACGAAACGAAAGTCATCCCGCAACCACCAGAGAACTGACGTCACTGGCCACCTAACGAGGGAAGGGATGGGGAATTAAACCAAAGAAAAAAAATAGGGACAGAAATAAAAGGGGGGCTAATGGGCATTCATACCCTAGCTAAGTTAAGCAGGAACAAGAAAACTAAAGATTCAAAACTAAACCTAAACTAGCCTAATATCGGGACGGGTTGCTCTGTTCAACCCATGAGGGACGAAATCCTGCACCTAGCCGAGGTCCAAGTGCCACTCCAAGTCAGCTCCTCTCACTCTACACATTCGCGCAAGATTCACCCACCTTTTGGCGAATTCTGATGAAGGGAGTCGCCGCCTTTCCGTCCTAATCTTGACTTTAAGCTGATGCTTAAAGTACAAGATTAGTAGGGAAGAAGTGAACTTCTCGCCTCCATAGAATCCCTTCTGACGTGTCACCCAAATCACGATTCTCATAACTCCTAGCAAGCAGTGGAACACATAAAGTTCAGACTTCGTTAACGGCGGGGCCACATTGCTACAAACAGAAGCGGCCTCAAGGACGAAAAACTTTCCCTGCAACATGCGAACCATGAGACCTTCAACAAACTTACACAATGGTGCTACCAACTTGCAATGAAAGAAGACGTGACCAAGGGTCTCGACTTCCCCCTCACAACGTCGGCAGTTTGGATATTTCTCCAAACCCGCTGCGCAAAGTTTTTTGCCGACCCAGAGGGCCCCACGTATCACCAGCCAGGTGAGGGATGCCTCATCGTTGTTGAGACATTTCAACCCGGAAGCCCAAGGCCAGATTGAGCGAGCCTCCTGCTTCGTAAGACCGAGCTTGTCAATCAGATCATCATGAACGGACCCCCTGACTACCACCTGATATAATGCCCTACGAGACAACGCCTGGACGTTGTGGAGGCCAACCGTCGCCCGTAAGAGGTGTTTCAGAGCCAGACGACATTCACGGTAGAAGGAGCACTCGACACGAGGCAAACGGCCAGCCTCCTTCTCGCCCGAGTGCACACTTCTCAAGGATGGAAAGGATCTTCGGGCGTCTTCCTTCCAGAAGGCGCCCCCGTCATCCGTGTCGCGACACAAACGATCCAGGAACCCGATGCGAAGCATATCGAGACGAATCTCAATGCTAGGCATACCTAGACCGCCTTCAGTAGGATGAAGGCAACAGATCTCCCGACATACCCCTGGAGCTCTGCCTCTCCACAAGAAAGAGAACAAGAGCTGTACTAATGAACGCACTGTGGTAGACGGAAGTGGAAGTACCGAGAGTCGGTAAAGGAGAATCGGGTAGATATGCGAAACGCATACCTCCGCCCTCCCCTTCAAGGAAAGATTCCTCCGAGACCACAACTTAATTGCGCCCTCGGCCTTCTCCCGTACCTCCGACCAATTCATATCCAACTGGATATCAGGACCGAACCAGACGCCGAGTATCTTGATCGGCCCATCCGTCCAGCTGAATGGTCCGGGAAGAGAAACCCCCTTCCACGCACCCAACCGCAAGCCAACAGACTTATCGCGGTTGATCTTGGCCCCTGTCACCATCTCATAGCCACTGATTTCTCTGCTGACTTCGTTAATCTCGGCTCTGCTCGACACAAGAACCGAAACGTCGTCAGCATAGGCAGAATACCTGGCCGAGGTGGTAGCACCAGGTAAAGAGATTCCGCGTAGGACCGGATTCGCCTTTAACTTGCGCAGGAAAGGTTCCAACGCAAGAACGTAAAGCATAGGCGAGAGCGGACAACCCTGACGAATAGATCGAGACAATACGAAAGGTTCCGATCTTACCCCGTTCACTTCTACCAGCGCACCGGGAGTCGCATACATAAGCCGGATCCAGGAGCGAAAGTACGGCCCGAAACCGGCAGCCGAAAGAACAGCCTCCAAGAATCGATGGTCAACCCTATCAAAGGCCTTGGACTGATCTAAATTGATCAGCGCGGCTTCACTGTCGACTTTCTCGATGATCAGGCGCACCATATGAAGGTTGTCCTGAATAGTCCGGCCCTTCACAGAACAAGTCTGCTCGGAGCCAATCAGACTAGACAGGACAAGCTGCAAACGGTTAGCCAAGACCTTAGCCAAAATCTTTAACTCTGTATTTAACATAGTTAAAGGGCGAAAGTTACCTATCCCATCCCCACCGCTTTTGCCCTTACGCACCAACTTGATCACACCCCTGGTGAAGCGTTGAGGTATAGACCCCTGCTTCATCCAGTTGTTGAAGACCAGCTGCAGCAAAGGAACAAAAACGGGCGACTGCCTCAAGTAAACTTCGTAAGGAAGACCATCTAATCCCGGAGATTTATCCAGGCCAACCTGTTTCAGCGCTTCCCAGATTTCCGACTCAGTGATGGGACCCTCGCACCCAGCCGCTTCAGCTGCCTCAAGGCAGGGAAAGTCAGCTAAATAGGTGTCGAACTGAGCAGAGCTCAGACCGGGCTCCCTGGTAAAAAGATCCCGAAAGTAATCCCGAAAAGCCTCGCATATGCCCGAGTTTGTAGTCACTGTCCGCCCATCCGGCAATGTGACGCTCGCGATATGCCGTCTTGAAGCATTCCTACTTTCCTCTGCACGCAATTCTGCGGCCATATTCGTCGCCTCAGAGGACATTCTTTTTAACCTAGCCCTAACTACCAGAGCTTGATCCTTCTTGGTAAGCAAGGAGGACAACTCTGCCTTAGCTAGGACTACTTCCCCACTATCACGGGATTTCACAGCCCGATCGACTCTTTGCTCTAACACCGTTTGCGCCGCTAATCTATCTACGTTGAGTCGACGACTAAAATCGGCAGCAAACGTTCGGATTTTAGATTTAAGTTTGTCCCACCAGGCATTTCCCACCACAGCCCCCGTCAGTTCCCTTTGTAAGGTTAGTAAAAACTGGTCCCGGAAATGCTGCTCGCCAAATAACGAGCAGTTGAATTTCCAGTAGCCAGTTATCCTAACATTAGGCTTATCTAAGTTTACACGGACCCGGACAAGCCTATGATCCGAATAAACTATATAATGAAAACTTGGACACCCTAAGAGTCCTACATCGACTCTCCTAACTAAAACTCGGTCGAGGTAGCTCGCAAGCACACCTACAGCCGAGCTGCCACTATTTGTCCAAGTCCACACTACCCGCTGAGGGTGTTCATTCCGGTACTTGTCGATGAGATCAAACCCATCGACAAAGCCCCGAAAATGCTCCACTCCCCAGTTTTTAGTACCCTCTTTATATTTGGGCCCTATACGATCTATATCGGGGTCAAGGACGGCATTCCAATCCCCCGCTAAAATTAACCGACGTGATGTCGTCATAAACGGCTCGATCTGCCGAAACAAAGCAAGTCGCTCAGCCTGGCTATGGGGCCCATAAACCCCAATGAGACGCAAAGCCTTATCATTTATGGTAGCATCCAGCACGCAAAGCCTGCCCGCCGGATCTGCGAAGACAAGAGCACACGCAGCCTTCAAAGTCTTGCTCACCAGCCAAGAGACACCCCTCGAGCGTCCATCAAAACATGCTGAATAAAGAGTAAACTCCCTAGACAGAATGTCTTCATAATCGCGAGAAGAAAAACGGGTCTCTTGCACACAACATATATTCACACCGAGGCTCTGAAGGTCGCGAACGAGTCTCACCCTTCGAGACTCCGACCTCAGGCCTCGGACATTCAAACTAGCTAACCAGAGTGCCATTATCGAATCGACTAGGGTCGCCCATCAGAGTTGAACATAGCTGGGGTGAGGACACCGACAGCCTGTCCCATTGATCCTGACGCCATCTCACTGTCGACGGTATCACCATGAGACAGACCGCCGATGTCCGCAGGATAAGTTAATTTTAGCGCCCTATACAGGGAAGGGTGAACAAAAACAGGGACCCTCCCTCTGCATGTTTTCAATGGATCAAGGTCAGGTTCATAAACCGCCGCTGGGGGCACCAATTTCAGGGACGAGTTCGCCTCCTCGATCATGCCCCAAATCTCCCGCGTACCCGGGCCGGATCGGACGACAGTCAGGAGTCTACGGGCATTTTTGAACTTTTCCGGCACCTCCACATCAACTCCATTGATGTGCCGGAAGTTAAAGAGAATCCTCAGCGGCCTCGGGTTTTTAGTCTGCCCGCAGACCCTTTCTAATTGCTCCCCGGATACGCGGCAGACGTCTTCCCCTGGGAGATATGGCGGTTTGATCTTTTTCTTTCTCTTCTCAGCTACTGCGGGCAACTCCGGGCTTCTCTCCCTCTTTTTTTGAGGAGTATGAGAGGGAGTAGGTGTGGGCGTGCATGTCGGAGTATGAGAGGGAGTGATGCCTGATGAGGTTTTGAAAGGGGAAGGAGTTTTTGAAGTACAAGATCTTGTTGGCGAGTTGGTCAGAGATTTGGGCGGAGGTGGTTTCATGAATTTGTTGGTTCCTGAAGGGGAAGACGGGGCAGAGGATGAGGGGCAAGGCCCCCAGCGCGACTTACGGTTCTTAGAGCGACTGGCATCTAGCTTTTCTTTTAGCTTTTTTAAATTTAAAATTTTCTGCCAGCTAGGTTCACATAGCTTCTGCGTCTCTGTGGCTGATTTTTCGTAGGACGCCGAGGCGTCGCCCTCAGAGCTGGTAGAGGGAATGGGGATGTAGGTGGGTTTGTCCCTGGAGTTATGCTGGGACAGAGGTCCCGCTGTCTGGACCTTCCCTTTGGCCCTACCTACTACACGCCATTCCCCCTCATCCTTCTCCTTATCCACACTTGTGGAAGGCGTTGGTTTGAGGGGTAATGAGGGCATCGACCCAACCGAGGGATTTTCCCCACCGGTCCGTTTAGTAGGTAGGCCCATTACAGGCGCCGCGGATTTTTCAGTGTCGGCCAAAGGGGGATTTGGGTCGCCAGCAACCGGAGCTCCAGGGGCCTTCTTCCCTGGGCAGGAGGAGGAGAGATGACCAGTCACTCCACATCTCCAGCATACTGGTTTTCTGCCAGTCACAATGACTGGCAATCTCCGGTTGCCAAAATCCAGACAGTTGGGGATGGACTTGAAGGCCGCCTCGTCTATCATGATATCGAAAGTCCACCCCCCGTTCAAATTGTCCGAGAGAGCCCCTAAAATTTGGCCGTACTGCATAAAAAATGCAGCCAAGAGCTCTCCGGAAATTTGAGGAGGAACCTCAAAAACTGCCACCCTGGTCCTTCGCCTGCCTAGATATTCCGTGCGGAGAATAAGGTCTTTCGTAATTAATTCTCTCTTTGCCATATCTAGGCAATCTTCTGGCGTGGGCAGCAGCACGTCCCACATAAAAAACTTTACGCCTTTAATAACTCTTTGGGGTTTTATCCCCAGGGACATAAGTGATTTGATCACCGTGTCTTTCGTGGATCGACAGATTTTGCGCGTACGCCTGTCAACCGCGAAGACGGTCACCATTCGTTGTTCGAATGTCTGAAGCTCTTGAACGTCTTTGAGGATGCCATCTTTGTTTACCAGATGGGCAAAATCCTTTGCCTTTTCCAAGAACTCCGCGATATTCACTATACAGCTCGGTGGGGACTTCCAGCAAGAGGGCGATTCCTCGGCTGTAGACTTAGCTTGTGCCACTTTCGGCACCTTGTCGTTTGATGAGTTGGAGACCTGCATAGCCTCCTCCTTGTCATTTACACTTGTCTGGTCTGGCTTGTTTGGGGTAACCTTACCCCGTTTTTTACTTTTGGATTTATCTGGGGGGTCGGCTTTCGCAGCCGCCCCAAAGAGGTCTTTTTTGACCCCTGACCGACTCATCTCGTCGGCCATTAAAGGGTTAACGCGGAAAAGCTGGCCAAATTGCAAGGAGCTGGGATAGGGGGAGAAGAGAAGTAATAATAAAAAAATAAAAAGGAGAAGAAAAAAAAGGGTAGTTTCTTCTAAAATTAGAAGAAATTAAATAAAGTAAACAAAAAGTCAAACTATAAAATAACAATAAACTTTAGAAAAATAAAAAACAAATCTATAAACTAACTAGTCTCGTAAGACTTTTTAAAAAAAATAAAGATGGCGCCCGAAGGCAGCCGAAAATAAAAGAAACTCCTACTTTTTTTTTTCTCAATTAAAACACAGAAAGAAAAAGAAAAGAAAGAAAAATGTCTGGTTTGACACTAGTCAAACCAAACTAAAAAAGGTTTGCGGCCGAAGCCGCTAAAGAAATAAATTAAATAAAAAGCAGAAACTTAAAAATTACAGGATTGCGACCGAAGTCGCTAAATAAAACGGGGGAGGGTAAAAAACGAAAAGGAGGACAAATTAAAACAAAACTTTTTCTTTTTTCCTTTCTTTAACTAGTAAAACAGAAAATAAAAAAGCCGGTAAGACTGCCTTACCGAACTAAAAAAATGTTGGCCGAAGCCAAGAAATAAATAAATTTAAAGGAAAGAAATAAAACAAATGAAAAATCAAAACTTAAAAAATAACTTAACTTAACGAACAAAAGTCAATAAAGTTCTTCAAAAATTACACGTTCGCCGGTACAAAAATTGGTCCTGAAAATTAACAACACGCCTTCCTACAAAGGAAGCCGCAAAGTCAGTTAACGAAACTAGCCGCAGCCAGGAACAATATTTATTTGCATGTAACATACAAAATGTGGCACAAGGCCAAAAAAGGGGGTTGGGGAAGGACGGTCATCATCTGTCTTAAACTAAAAACTTAGCTAGTCGCAAACACTGACCCAAACATACCAACAATAGACTAGCACCAAAACAACACATTCTTCCATACCTTTCTTACTACATCCACCATAATTCCTCAAATTCTCTATGAAATTCTAACTATTCCCCATATGTACAATTCAAAGTCTGTGGGGGGGGGATAACAATTTAAAAACCCCGATGAATATTTACAATATGCAAAAATATATACAAGAAACAAAACAAAATAAGATTAGTAATAAAACCCCCCACAATACCTAAATGTGGCAGAAACATCAGTTAACTAGACGAAATAATTGCGGGATTATAGCAGTAAAAACGGTCATCCTTCCCAAATCACTCACACAGACACACACCCATTTAGACACAATAACAAAAACGAAAAACCACACACACGAAACGAAAGTCATCCCGCAACCACCAGAGAACTGACGTCACTGGCCACCTAACGAGGGAAGGGATGGGGAATTAAACCAAAGAAAAAAAAATAGGGACAGAAATAAAAGGGGGGCTAATGGGCATTCATACCCTAGCTAAGTTAAGCAGGAACAAGAAAACTAAAGATTCAAAACTAAACCTAAACTAGCCTAATATCGGGACGGGTTGCTCTGTTCAACCCATGAGGGACGAAATCCTGCACCTAGCCGAGGTCCAAGTGCCACTCCAAGTCAGCTCCTCTCACTCTACACATTCGCGCAAGATTCACCCACCTTTTGGCGAATTCTGATGAAGGGAGTCGCCGCCTTTCCGTCCTAATCTTGACTTTAAGCTGATGCTTAAAGTACAAGATTAGTAGGGAAGAAGTGAACTTCTCGCCTCCATAGAATCCCTTCTGACGTGTCACCCAAATCACGATTCTCATAACTCCTAGCAAGCAGTGGAACACATAAAGTTCAGACTTCGTTAACGGCGGGGCCACATTGCTACAAACAGAAGCGGCCTCAAGGACGAAAAACTTTCCCTGCAACATGCGAACCATGAGACCTTCAACAAACTTACACAATGGTGCTACCAACTTGCAATGAAAGAAGACGTGACCAAGGGTCTCGACTTCCCCCTCACAACGTCGGCAGTTTGGATATTTCTCCAAACCCGCTGCGCAAAGTTTTTTGCCGACCCAGAGGGCCCCACGTATCACCAGCCAGGTGAGGGATGCCTCATCGTTGTTGAGACATTTCAACCCGGAAGCCCAAGGCCAGATTGAGCGAGCCTCCTGCTTCGTAAGACCGAGCTTGTCAATCAGATCATCATGAACGGACCCCCTGACTACCACCTGATATAATGCCCTACGAGACAACGCCTGGACGTTGTGGAGGCCAACCGTCGCCCGTAAGAGGTGTTTCAGAGCCAGACGACATTCACGGTAGAAGGAGCACTCGACACGAGGCAAACGGCCAGCCTCCTTCTCGCCCGAGTGCACACTTCTCAAGGATGGAAAGGATCTTCGGGCGTCTTCCTTCCAGAAGGCGCCCCCGTCATCCGTGTCGCGACACAAACGATCCAGGAACCCGATGCGAAGCATATCGAGACGAATCTCAATGCTAGGCATACCTAGACCGCCTTCAGTAGGATGAAGGCAACAGATCTCCCGACATACCCCTGGAGCTCTGCCTCTCCACAAGAAAGAGAACAAGAGCTGTACTAATGAACGCACTGTGGTAGACGGAAGTGGAAGTACCGAGAGTCGGTAAAGGAGAATCGGGTAGATATGCGAAACGCATACCTCCGCCCTCCCCTTCAAGGAAAGATTCCTCCGAGACCACAACTTAATTGCGCCCTCGGCCTTCTCCCGTACCTCCGACCAATTCATATCCAACTGGATATCAGGACCGAACCAGACGCCGAGTATCTTGATCGGCCCATCCGTCCAGCTGAATGGTCCGGGAAGAGAAACCCCCTTCCACGCACCCAACCGCAAGCCAACAGACTTATCGCGGTTGATCTTGGCCCCTGTCACCATCTCATAGCCACTGATTTCTCTGCTGACTTCGTTAATCTCGGCTCTGCTCGACACAAGAACCGAAACGTCGTCAGCATAGGCAGAATACCTGGCCGAGGTGGTAGCACCAGGTAAAGAGATTCCGCGTAGGACCGGATTCGCCTTTAACTTGCGCAGGAAAGGTTCCAACGCAAGAACGTAAAGCATAGGCGAGAGCGGACAACCCTGACGAATAGATCGAGACAATACGAAAGGTTCCGATCTTACCCCGTTCACTTCTACCAGCGCACCGGGAGTCGCATACATAAGCCGGATCCAGGAGCGAAAGTACGGCCCGAAACCGGCAGCCGAAAGAACAGCCTCCAAGAATCGATGGTCAACCCTATCAAAGGCCTTGGACTGATCTAAATTGATCAGCGCGGCTTCACTGTCGACTTTCTCGATGATCAGGCGCACCATATGAAGGTTGTCCTGAATAGTCCGGCCCTTCACAGAACAAGTCTGCTCGGAGCCAATCAGACTAGACAGGACAAGCTGCAAACGGTTAGCCAAGACCTTAGCCAAAATCTTTAACTCTGTATTTAACATAGTTAAAGGGCGAAAGTTACCTATCCCATCCCCACCGCTTTTGCCCTTACGCACCAACTTGATCACACCCCTGGTGAAGCGTTGAGGTATAGACCCCTGCTTCATCCAGTTGTTGAAGACCAGCTGCAGCAAAGGAACAAAAACGGGCGACTGCCTCAAGTAAACTTCGTAAGGAAGACCATCTAATCCCGGAGATTTATCCAGGCCAACCTGTTTCAGCGCTTCCCAGATTTCCGACTCAGTGATGGGACCCTCGCACCCAGCCGCTTCAGCTGCCTCAAGGCAGGGAAAGTCAGCTAAATAGGTGTCGAACTGAGCAGAGCTCAGACCGGGCTCCCTGGTAAAAAGATCCCGAAAGTAATCCCGAAAAGCCTCGCATATGCCCGAGTTTGTAGTCACTGTCCGCCCATCCGGCAATGTGACGCTCGCGATATGCCGTCTTGAAGCATTCCTACTTTCCTCTGCACGCAATTCTGCGGCCATATTCGTCGCCTCAGAGGACATTCTTTTTAACCTAGCCCTAACTACCAGAGCTTGATCCTTCTTGGTAAGCAAGGAGGACAACTCTGCCTTAGCTAGGACTACTTCCCCACTATCACGGGATTTCACAGCCCGATCGACTCTTTGCTCTAACACCGTTTGCGCCGCTAATCTATCTACGTTGAGTCGACGACTAAAATCGGCAGCAAACGTTCGAATTTTAGATTTAAGTTTGTCCCACCAGGCATTTCCCACCACAGCCCCCGTCAGTTCCCTTTGTAAGGTTAGTAAAAACTGGTCCCGGAAATGCTGCTCGCCAAATAACGAGCAGTTGAATTTCCAGTAGCCAGTTATCCTAACATTAGGCTTATCTAAGTTTACACGGACCCGGACAAGCCTATGATCCGAATAAACTATATAATGAAAACTTGGACACCCTAAGAGTCCTACATCGACTCTCCTAACTAAAACTCGGTCGAGGTAGCTCGCAAGCACACCTACAGCCGAGCTGCCACTATTTGTCCAAGTCCACACTACCCGCTGAGGGTGTTCATTCCGGTACTTGTCGATGAGATCAAACCCATCGACAAAGCCCCGAAAATGCTCCACTCCCCAGTTTTTAGTACCCTCTTTATATTTGGGCCCTATACGATCTATATCGGGGTCAAGGACGGCATTCCAATCCCCCGCTAAAATTAACCGACGTGATGTCGTCATAAACGGCTCGATCTGCCGAAACAAAGCAAGTCGCTCAGCCTGGCTATGGGGCCCATAAACCCCAATGAGACGCAAAGCCTTATCATTTATGGTAGCATCCAGCACGCAAAGCCTGCCCGCCGGATCTGCGAAGACAAGAGCACACGCAGCCTTCAAAGTCTTGCTCACCAGCCAAGAGACACCCCTCGAGCGTCCATCAAAACATGCTGAATAAAGAGTAAACTCCCTAGACAGAATGTCTTCATAATCGCGAGAAGAAAAACGGGTCTCTTGCACACAACATATATTCACACCGAGGCTCTGAAGGTCGCGAACGAGTCTCACCCTTCGAGACTCCGACCTCAGGCCTCGGACATTCAAACTAGCTAACCAGAGTGCCATTATCGAATCGACTAGGGTCGCCCATCAGAGTTGAACATAGCTGGGGTGAGGACACCGACAGCCTGTCCCATTGAACCTGACGCCATCTCATTGTCGACAGCATCACCATAAGACAGACCGCCGATGTCCGCAGGATAAGTTAATTTTAGCGCCCTATACAGGGAAGGGTGAACAAAAACAGGGACCCTCCCTCTGCATGTTTTCAATGGATCAAGGTCAGGTTCATAAACCGCCGCTGGGGGCACCAATTTCAGGGACGAGTTCGCCTCCTCGATCATGCCCCAAATCTCCCGCGTACCCGGGCCGGATCGGACGACAGTCAGGAGTCTACGGGCATTTTTGAACTTTTCCGGCACCTCCACATCAACTCCATTGATGTGCCGGAAGTTAAAGAGAATCCTCAGCGGCCTCGGGTTTTTAGTCTGCCCGCAGACCCTTTCTAATTGCTCCCCGGATACGCGGCAGACGTCTTCCCCTGGGAGATATGGCGGTTTGATCTTTTTCTTTCTCTTCTCAGCTACTGCGGGCAACTCCGGGCTTCTCTCCCTCTTTTTTTGAGGAGTATGAGAGGGAGTAGGTGTGGGCGTGCATGTCGGAGTATGAGAGGGAGTGATGCCTGATGAGGTTTTGAAAGGGGAAGGAGTTTTTGAAGTACAAGATCTTGTTGGCGAGTTGGTCAGAGATTTGGGCGGAGGTGGTTTCATGAATTTGTTGGTTCCTGAAGGGGAAGACGGGGCAGAGGATGAGGGGCAAGGCCCCCAGCGCGACTTACGGTTCTTAGAGCGACTGGCATCTAGCTTTTCTTTTAGCTTTTTTAAATTTAAAATTTTCTGCCAGCTAGGTTCACATAGCTTCTGCGTCTCTGTGGCTGATTTTTCGTAGGACGCCGAGGCGTCGCCCTCAGAGCTGGTAGAGGGAATGGGGATGTAGGTGGGTTTGTCCCTGGAGTTATGCTGGGACAGAGGTCCCGCTGTCTGGACCTTCCCTTTGGCCCTACCTACTACACGCCATTCCCCCTCATCCTTCTCCTTATCCACACTTGTGGAAGGCGTTGGTTTGAGGGGTAATGAGGGCATCGACCCAACCGAGGGATTTTCCCCACCGGTCCGTTTAGTAGGTAGGCCCATTACAGGCGCCGCGGATTTTTCAGTGTCGGCCAAAGGGGGATTTGGGTCGCCAGCAACCGGAGCTCCAGGGGCCTTCTTCCCTGGGCAGGAGGAGGAGAGATGACCAGTCACTCCACATCTCCAGCATACTGGTTTTCTGCCAGTCACAATGACTGGCAATCTCCGGTTGCCAAAATCCAGACAGTTGGGGATGGACTTGAAGGCCGCCTCGTCTATCATGATATCGAAAGTCCACCCCCCGTTCAAATTGTCCGAGAGAGCCCCTAAAATTTGGCCGTACTGCATAAAAAATGCAGCCAAGAGCTCTCCGGAAATTTGAGGAGGAACCTCAAAAACTGCCACCCTGGTCCTTCGCCTGCCTAGATATTCCGTGCGGAGAATAAGGTCTTTCGTAATTAATTCTCTCTTTGCCATATCTAGGCAATCTTCTGGCGTGGGCAGCAGCACGTCCCACATAAAAAACTTTACGCCTTTAATAACTCTTTGGGGTTTTATCCCCAGGGACATAAGTGATTTGATCACCGTGTCTTTCGTGGATCGACAGATTTTGCGCGTACGCCTGTCAACCGCGAAGACGGTCACCATTCGTTGTTCGAATGTCTGAAGCTCTTGAACGTCTTTGAGGATGCCATCTTTGTTTACCAGATGGGCAAAATCCTTTGCCTTTTCCAAGAACTCCGCGATATTCACTATACAGCTCGGTGGGGACTTCCAGCAAGAGGGCGATTCCTCGGCTGTAGACTTAGCTTGTGCCACTTTCGGCACCTTGTCGTTTGATGAGTTGGAGACCTGCATAGCCTCCTCCTTGTCATTTACACTTGTCTGGTCTGGCTTGTTTGGGGTAACCTTACCCCGTTTTTTACTTTTGGATTTATCTGGGGGGTCGGCTTTCGCAGCCGCCCCAAAGAGGTCTTTTTTGGACCCCTGACCGACTCATCTCGTCGGCCATTAAAGGGTTAACGCGGAAAAGCTGGCCAAATTGCAAGGAGCTGGGATAGGGGGAGAAGAGAAGTAATAATAAAAAAATAAAAAGGAGAAGAAAAAAAAGGGTAGTTTCTTCTAAAATTAGAAGAAATTAAATAAAGTAAACAAAAAGTCAAACTATAAAATAACAATAAACTTTAGAAAAATAAAAAACAAGAAGGCAAACTATAAACTAACTAGTCTCGTAAGACTTTAAAAAAAATAAAGATGGCGCCCGAAGGCAGCCGAAAATAAAAGAGACTCCTACTTTTTTTTTTCTCAATTAAAACACAGAAAGAAAAAGAAAAGAAAGAAAAATGTCTGGTTTGACACTAGTCAAACCAAACTAAAAAAAGGTTTGCGGCCGAAGCCGCTAAAGAAATAAATTAAATAAAAAGCAGAAACTTAAAAATTACAGGATTGCGACCGAAGTCGCTAAATAAAACGGGGGAGGGTAAAAAACGAAAAGGAGGACAAATTAAAACAAAACTTTTTCTTTTTTCTTTTCTTCAACTGGAATAACAACAGAAAATAAAAAAGCCGGTAAGACTGCCTTACCGAACTAAAAAAATGTTGGCCGAAGCCAAGAAATAAATAAATTTAAAGGAAAGAAATAAAACAAATGAAAAATCAAAACTTAAAAAATAACTTAACTTAACGAACAAAAGTCAATAAAGTTCTTCAAAAATTACACGTTCGCCGGTACAAAAATTGGTCCTGAAAATTAACAACACGCCTTCCTACAAAGGAAGCCGCAAAGTCAGTTAACGAAACTAGCCGCAGCCAGGAACAATATTTATTTGCATGTAACATACAAAATGTGGCACAAGGCCAAAAAGGGGGTTGGGGAAGGACGGTCATCATCTGTCTTAAACTAAAAACTTAGCTAGTCGCAAACACTGACCCAAACATACCAACAATAGACTAGCACCAAAACAACACATTCTTCCATACCTTTCTTACTACATCCACCATAATTCCTCAAATTCTCTATGAAATTCTAACTATTCCCCATATGTACAATTCAAAGTCTGTGGGGGGGGGGGGATAACAATTTAAAAACCCCGATGAATATTTACAATATGCAAAAATATATACAAGAAACAAAACAAAATAAGATTAGTAATAAAACCCCCCACAATACCTAAATGTGGCAGAAACATCAGTTAACTAGACGAAATAATTGCGGGATTATAGCAGTAAAAACGGTCATCCTTCCCAAATCACTCACACAGACACACACCCATTTAGACACAATAACAAAAACGAAAAAACCACACACACGAAACGAAAGTCATCCCGCAACCACCAGAGAACTGACGTCACTGGCCACCTAACGAGGGAAGGGATGGGGAATTAAACCAAAGAAAAGAATAGGGACAGAAATAAAAGGGGGGCTAATGGGCATTCATACCCTAGCTAAGTTAAGCAGAAACAAGAAAACTAAAGATTCAAAACTAAACCTAAACTAGCCTAATATCGGGACGGGTTGCTCTGTTCAACCCATGAGGGACGAAATCCTGCACCTAGCCGAGGTCCAAGTGCCACTCCAAGTCAGCTCCTCTCACTCTACACATTCGCGCAAGATTCACCCACCTTTTGGCGAATTCTGATGAAGGGAGTCGCCGCCTTTCCGTCCTAATCTTGACTTTAAGCTGATGCTTAAAGTACAAGATTAGTAGGGAAGAAGTGAACTTCTCGCCTCCATAGAATCCCTTCTGACGTGTCACCCAAATCACGACTCTCATAACTCCTAGCAAGCAGTGGAACACATAAAGTTCAGACTTCGTTAACGGCGGGGCCACATTGCTACAAACAGAAGCGGCCTCAAGGACGAAAAACTTTCCCTGCAACATGCGAACCATGAGACCTTCAACAAACTTACACAATGGTGCTACCAACTTGCAATGAAAGAAGACGTGACCAAGGGTCTCGACTTCCCCCTCACAACGTCGGCAGTTTGGATATTTCTCCAAACCCGCTGCGCAAAGTTTTTTGCCGACCCAGAGGGCCCCACGTATCACCAGCCAGGTGAGGGATGCCTCATCGTTGTTGAGACATTTCAACCCGGAAGCCCAAGGCCAGATTGAGCGAGCCTCCTGCTTCGTAAGACCGAGCTTGTCAATCAGATCATCATGAACGGACCCCCTGACTACCACCTGATATAATGCCCTACGAGACAACGCCTGGACGTTGTGGAGGCCAACCGTCGCCCGTAAGAGGTGTTTCAGAGCCAGACGACATTCACGGTAGAAGGAGCACTCGACACGAGGCAAACGGCCAGCCTCCTTCTCGCCCGAGTGCACACTTCTCAAGGATGGAAAGGATCTTCGGGCGTCTTCCTTCCAGAAGGCGCCCCCGTCATCCGTGTCGCGACACAAACGATCCAGGAACCCGATGCGAAGCATATCGAGACGAATCTCAATGCTAGGCATACCTAGACCGCCTTCAGTAGGATGAAGGCAACAGATCTCCCGACATACCCCTGGAGCTCTGCCTCTCCACAAGAAAGAGAACAAGAGCTGTACTAATGAACGCACTGTGGTAGACGGAAGTGGAAGTACCGAGAGTCGGTAAAGGAGAATCGGGTAGATATGCGAAACACATACCTCCGCCCTCCCCTTCAAGGAAAGATTCCTCCGAGACCACAATTTAATTGCGCCCTCGGCCTTCTCCCGTACCTCCGACCAATTCATATCCAACTGGATATCAGGACCGAACCAGACGCCGAGTATCTTGATCGGCCCATCCGTCCAGCTGAATGGTCCGGGAAGAGAAACCCCCTTCCACGCACCCAACCGCAAGCCAACAGACTTATCGCGGTTGATCTTGGCCCCTGTCACCATCTCATAGCCACTGATTTCTCTGCTGACTTCGTTAATCTCGGCTCTGCTCGACACAAGAACCGAAACGTCGTCAGCATAGGCAGAATACCTGGCCGAGGTGGTAGCACCAGGTAAAGAGATTCCGCGTAGGACCGGATTCGCCTTTAACTTGCGAAGGAAAGGTTCCAACGCAAGAACGTAAAGCATAGGCGAGAGCGGACAACCCTGACGAATAGATCGAGACAATACGAAAGGTTCCGATCTTACCCCGTTCACTTCTACCAGCGCACCGGGAGTCGCATACATAAGCCGGATCCAGGAGCGAAAGTACGGCCCGAAACCGGCAGCCGAAAGAACAGCCTCCAAGAATCGATGGTCAACCCTATCAAAGGCCTTGGACTGATCTAAATTGATCAGCGCGGCTTCACTGTCGACTTTCTCGATGATCAGGCGCACCATATGAAGGTTGTCCTGAATAGTCCGGCCCTTCACAGAACAAGTCTGCTCGGAGCCAATCAGACTAGACAGGACAAGCTGCAAACGGTTAGCCAAGACCTTAGCCAAAATCTTTAACTCTGTATTTAACATAGTTAAAGGGCGAAAGTTACCTATCCCATCCCCACCGCTTTTGCCCTTACGCACCAACTTGATCACACCCCTGGTGAAGCGTTGAGGTATAGACCCCTGCTTCATCCAGTTGTTGAAGACCAGCTGCAGCAAAGGAACAAAAACGGGCGACTGCCTCAAGTAAACTTCGTAAGGAAGACCATCTAATCCCGGAGATTTATCCAGGCCAACCTGTTTCAGCGCTTCCCAGATTTCCGACTCAGTGATGGGACCCTCGCACCCAGCCGCTTCAGCTGCCTCAAGGCAGGGAAAGTCAGCTAAATAGGTGTCGAACTGAGCAGAGCTCAGACCGGGCTCCCTGGTAAAAAGATCCCGAAAGTAATCCCGAAAAGCCTCGCATATGCCCGAGTTTGTAGTCACTGTCCGCCCATCCGGCAATGTGACGCTCGCGATATGCCGTCTTGAAGCATTCCTACTTTCCTCTGCACGCAATTCTGCGGCCATATTCGTCGCCTCAGAGGACATTCTTTTTAACCTAGCCCTAACTACCAGAGCTTGATCCTTCTTGGTAAGCAAGGAGGACAACTCTGCCTTAGCTAGGACTACTTCCCCACTATCACGGGATTTCACAGCCCGATCGACTCTTTGCTCTAACACCGTTTGCGCCGCTAATCTATCTACGTTGAGTCGACGACTAAAATCGGCAGCAAACGTTCGAATTTTAGATTTAAGTTTGTCCCACCAGGCATTTCCCACCACAGCCCCCGTCAGTTCCCTTTGTAAGGTTAGTAAAAACTGGTCCCGGAAATGCTGCTCGCCAAATAACGAGCAGTTGAATTTCCAGTAGCCAGTTATCCTAACATTAGGCTTATCTAAGTTTACACGGACCCGGACAAGCCTATGATCCGAATAAACTATATAATGAAAACTTGGACACCCTAAGAGTCCTACATCGACTCTCCTAACTAAAACTCGGTCGAGGTAGCTCGCAAGCACACCTACAGCCGAGCTGCCACTATTTGTCCAAGTCCACACTACCCGCTGAGGGTGTTCATTCCGGTACTTGTCGATGAGATCAAACCCATCGACAAAGCCCCGAAAATGCTCCACTCCCCAGTTTTTAGTACCCTCTTTATATTTGGACCCTATACGATCTATATCGGGGTCAAGGACGGCATTCCAATCCCCCGCTAAAATTAACCGACGTGATGTCGTCATAAACGGCTCGATCTGCCGAAACAAAGCAAGTCGCTCAGCCTGGCTATGGGGCCCATAAACCCCAATGAGACGCAAAGCCTTATCATTTATGGTAGCATCCAGCACGCAAAGCCTGCCCGCCGGATCTGCGAAGACAAGAGCACACGCAGCCTTCAAAGTCTTGCTCACCAGCCAAGAGACACCCCTCGAGCGTCCATCAAAACATGCTGAATAAAGAGTAAACTCCCTAGACAGAATGTCTTCATAATCGCGAGAAGAAAAACGGGTCTCTTGCACACAACATATATTCACACCGAGGCTCTGAAGGTCGCGAACGAGTCTCACCCTTCGAGACTCCGACCTCAGGCCTCGGACATTCAAACTAGCTAACCAGAGTGCCATTATCGAATCGACTAGGGTCGCCCATCAGAGTTGAACATAGCTGGGGTGAGGACACCGACAGCCTGTCCCATTGATCCTGACGCCATCTCACTGTCGACGGTATCACCATGAGACAGACCGCCGATGTCCGCAGGATAGGTTAATTTTAGCGCCCTATACAGGGAAGGGTGAACAAAAACAGGGACCCTCCCTCTGCATGTTTTCAATGGATCAAGGTCAGGTTCATAAACCGCCGCTGGGGGCACCAATTTCAGGGACGAGTTCGCCTCCTCGATCATGCCCCAAATCTCCCGCGTACCCGGGCCGGATCGGACGACAGTCAGGAGTCTACGGGCATTTTTGAACTTTTCCGGCACCTCCACATCAACTCCATTGATGTGCCGGAAGTTAAAGAGAATCCTCAGCGGCCTCGGGTTTTTAGTCTGCCCGCAGACCCTTTCTAATTGCTCCCCGGATACGCGGCAGACGTCTTCCCCTGGGAGATATGGCGGTTTGATCTTTTTCTTTCTCTTCTCAGCTACTGCGGGCAACTCCGGGCTTCTCTCCCTCTTTTTTTGAGGAGTATGAGAGGGAGTAGGTGTGGGCGTGCATGTCGGAGTATGAGAGGGAGTGATGCCTGATGAGGTTTTGAAAGGGGAAGGAGTTTTTGAAGTACAAGATCTTGTTGGCGAGTTGGTCAGAGATTTGGGCGGAGGTGGTTTCATGAATTTGTTGGTTCCTGAAGGGGAAGACGGGGCAGAGGATGAGGGGCAAGGCCCCCAGCGCGACTTACGGTTCTTAGAGCGACTGGCATCTAGCTTTTCTTTTAGCTTTTTTAATTTAAAATTTTCTGCCAGCTAGGTTCACATAGCTTCTGCGTCTCTGTGGCTGATTTTTCGTAGGACGCCGAGGCGTCGCCCTCAGAGCTGGTAGAGGGAATGGGGATGTAGGTGAGTTTGTCCCTGGAGTTATGCTGGGACAGAGGTCCCGCTGTCTGGACCTTCCCTTTGGCCCTACCTACTACACGCCATTCCCCCTCATCCTTCTCCTTATCCACACTTGTGGAAGGCGTCGGTTTGAGGGGTAATGAGGGCATCGACCCAACCGAGGGATTTTCCCCACCGGTCCGTTTAGTAGGTAGGCCCATTACAGGCGCCGCGGATTTTTCAGTGTCGGCCAAAGGGGGATTTGGGTCGCCAGCAACCGGAGCTCCAGGGGCCTTCTTCCCTGGGCAGGAGGAGGAGAGATGACCAGTCACTCCACATCTCCAGCATACTGGTTTTCTGCCAGTCACAATGACTGGCAATCTCCGGTTGCCAAAATCCAGACAGTTGGGGATGGACTTGAAGGCCGCCTCGTCTATCATGATATCGAAAGTCCACCCCCCGTTCAAATTGTCCGAGAGAGCCCCTAAAATTTGGCCGTACTGCATAAAAAATGCAGCCAAGAGCTCTCCAGAAATTTGAGGAGGAACCTCAAAAACTGCCACCCTGGTCCTTCGCCTGCCTAGATATTCCGTGCGGAGAATAAGGTCTTTCGTAATTAATTCTCTCTTTGCCATATCTAGGCAATCTTCTGGCGTGGGCAGCAGCACGTCCCACATAAAAAACTTTACGCCTTTAATAACTCTTTGGGGTTTTATCCCCAGGGACATAAGTGATTTGATCACCGTGTCTTTCGTGGATCGACAGATTTTGCGCGTACGCCTGTCAACCGCGAAGACGGTCACCATTCGTTGTTCGAATGTCTGAAGCTCTTGAACGTCTTTGAGGATGCCATCTTTGTTTACCAGATGGGCAAAATCCTTTGCCTTTTCCAAGAACTCCGCGATATTCACTATACAGCTCGGTGGGGACTTCCAGCAAGAGGGCGATTCCTCGGCTGTAGACTTAGCTTGTGCCACTTTCGGCACCTTGTCGTTTGATGAGTTGGAGACCTGCATAGCCTCCTCCTTGTCATTTACACTTGTCTGGTCTGGCTTGTTTGGGGTAACCTTACCCCGTTTTTTACTTTTGGATTTATCTGGGGGGTCGGCTTTCGCAGCCGCCCCAAAGAGGTCTTTTTTGACCCCTGACCGACTCATCTCGTCGGCCATTAAAGGGTTAACGCGGAAAAGCTGGCCAAATTGCAAGGAGCTGGGATAGGGGGAGAAGAGAAGTAATAAGAAAAATAAAAAGGAGAAGAAAAAAAAAGGTAGTTTCTTCTAAAATTAGAAGAAATTAAATAAAGTAAACAAAAAGTCAAACTATAAAATAACAATAAACTTTAGAAAAATAAAAAACAAGAAGGCAAACTATAAACTAACTAGTCTCGTAAGACTTTAAAAAAAATAAAGATGGCGCCCGAAGGCAGCCGAAAATAAAAGAGACTCCTACTTTTTTTTTTCTCAATTAAAACACAGAAAGAAAAAGAAAAGAAAGAAAAATGTCTGGTTTGACACTAGTCAAACCAAACTAAAAAAAGGTTTGCGGCCGAAGCCGCTAAAGAAATAAATTAAATAAAAAGCAGAAACTTAAAAATTACAGGATTGCGACCGAAGTCGCTAAATAAAACGGGGGAGGGTAAAAAACGAAAAGGAGGACAAATTAAAACAAAACTTTTTCTTTTTTCTTTTCTTCAACTGGAATAACAACAGAAAATAAAAAAGCCGGTAAGACTGCCTTACCGAACTAAAAAAATGTTGGCCGAAGCCAAGAAATAAATAAATTTAAAGGAAAGAAATAAAACAAATGAAAAATCAAAACTTAAAAAATAACTTAACTTAACGAACAAAAGTCAATAAAGTTCTTCAAAAATTACACGTTCGCCGGTACAAAAATTGGTCCTGAAAATTAACAACACGCCTTCCTACAAAGGAAGCCGCAAAGTCAGTTAACGAAACTAGCCGCAGCCAGGAACAATATTTATTTGCATGTAACATACAAAATGTGGCACAAGGCCAAAAAGGGGGTTGGGGAAGGACGGTCATCATCTGTCTTAAACTAAAAACTTAGCTAGTCGCAACCACTGACCCAAACATACCAACAATAGTCCTAACACCAAAACAACACATTCTTCCATACCTTTCTTTCTACATCCACCATAATTCCTCAAATTCTCTATGAAATTCTACCTAGTCCCCATATGTACAATTCAAAGTCTGTGGGGGGGGGGGATAACAATTTAAAAACCCCGATGAATATTTACAATATGCAAAAATATATACAAGAAACAAAACAAAATAAGATTAGTAATAAAACCCCCCACAATACCTAAATGTGGCAGAAACATCAGTTAACTAGACGAAATAATTGCGGGATTATAGCAGTAAAAACGGTCATCCTTCCCAAATCACTCACACAGACACACACCCATTTAGACACAATAACAAAAAACGAAAAACCACACACACGAAACGAAAGTCATCCCGCAACCACCAGAGAACTGACGTCACTGGCCACCTAACGAGGGAAGGGATGGGGAATTAAACCAAAGAAAAAATAGGGACAGAAATAAAAGGGGGGCTAATGGGCATTCATACCCTAGCTAAGTTAAGCAGAAACAAGAAAACTGAAGATTCAAAACTAAACCTAAACTAGCCTAATCGGGACGGGTTGCTCTGTTCAACCCATGAGGGACGAAATCCTGCACCTAGCCGAGGTCCAAGTGCCACTCCAAGTCAGCTCCTCTCACTCTACACATTCGCGCAAGATTCACCCACCTTTTGGCGAATTCTGATGAAGGGAGTCGCCGCCTTTCCGTCCTAATCTTGACTTTAAGCTGATGCTTAAAGTACAAGATTAGTAGGGAAGAAGTGAACTTCTCGCCTCCATAGAATCCCTTCTGACGTGTCACCCAAATCACGACTCTCATAACTCCTAGCAAGCAGTGGAACACATAAAGTTCGGACTTCGTTAACGGCGGGGCCACATTGCTACAAACAGAAGCGGCCTCAAGGACGAAAAACTTTCCCTGCAACATGCGAACCATGAGACCTTCAACAAACTTACACAATGGTGCTACCAACTTGCAATGAAAGAAGACGTGACCAAGGGTCTCGACTTCCCCCTCACAGCGTCGGCAGTTTGGATATTTCTCCAAACCCGCTGCGCAAAGTTTTTTGCCGACCCAGAGGGCCCCACGTATCACCAGCCAGGTGAGGGATGCCTCATCGTTGTTGAGACATTTCAACCCGGAAGCCCAAGGCCAGATTGAGCGAGCCTCCTGCTTCGTAAGACCGAGCTTGTCAATCAGATCATCATGAACGGACCCCCTGACTACCACCTGATATAATGCCCTACGAGACAACGCCTGGACGTTGTGGAGGCCAACCGTCGCCCGTAAGAGGTGTTTCAGAGCCAGACGACATTCACGGTAGAAGGAGCACTCGACACGAGGCAAACGGCCAGCCTCCTTCTCGCCCGAGTGCACACTTCTCAAGGATGGAAAGGATCTTCGGGCGTCTTCCTTCCAGAAGGCGCCCCCGTCATCCGTGTCGCGACACAAACGATCCAGGAACCCGATGCGAAGCATATCGAGACGAATCTCAATGCTAGGCATACCTAGACCGCCTTCAGTAGGATGAAGGCAACAGATCTCCCGACATACCCCTGGAGCTCTGCCTCTCCACAAGAAAGAGAACAAGAGCTGTACTAATGAACGCACTGTGGTAGACGGAAGTGGAAGTACCGAGAGTCGGTAAAGGAGAATCGGGTAGATATGCGAAACACATACCTCCGCCCTCCCCTTCAAGGAAAGATTCCTCCGAGACCACAATTTAATTGCGCCCTCGGCCTTCTCCCGTACCTCCGACCAATTCATATCCAACTGGATATCAGGACCGAACCAGACGCCGAGTATCTTGATCGGCCCATCCGTCCAGCTGAATGGTCCGGGAAGAGAAACCCCCTTCCACGCACCCAACCGCAAGCCAACAGACTTATCGCGGTTGATCTTGGCCCCTGTCACCATCTCATAGCCACTGATTTCTCTGCTGACTTCGTTAATCTCGGCTCTGCTCGACACAAGAACCGAAACGTCGTCAGCATAGGCAGAATACCTGGCCGAGGTGGTAGCACCAGGTAAAGAGATTCCGCGTAGGACCGGATTCGCCTTTAACTTGCGAAGGAAAGGTTCCAACGCAAGAACGTAAAGCATAGGCGAGAGCGGACAACCCTGACGAATAGATCGAGACAATACGAAAGGTTCCGATCTTACCCCGTTCACTTCTACCAGCGCACCGGGAGTCGCATACATAAGCCGGATCCAGGAGCGAAAGTACGGCCCGAAACCGGCAGCCGAAAGAACAGCCTCCAAGAATCGATGGTCAACCCTATCAAAGGCCTTGGACTGATCTAAATTGATCAGCGCGGCTTCACTGTCGACTTTCTCGATGATCAGGCGCACCATATGAAGGTTGTCCTGAATAGTCCGGCCCTTCACAGAACAAGTCTGCTCGGAGCCAATCAGACTAGACAGGACAAGCTGCAAACGGTTAGCCAAGACCTTAGCCAAAATCTTTAACTCTGTATTTAACATAGTTAAAGGGCGAAAGTTACCTATCCCATCCCCACCGCTTTTGCCCTTACGCACCAACTTGATCACACCCCTGGTGAAGCGTTGAGGTATAGACCCCTGCTTCATCCAGTTGTTGAAGACCAGCTGCAGCAAAGGAACAAAAACGGGCGACTGCCTCAAGTAAACTTCGTAAGGAAGACCATCTAATCCCGGAGATTTATCCAGGCCAACCTGTTTCAGCGCTTCCCAGATTTCCGACTCAGTGATGGGACCCTCGCACCCAGCCGCTTCAGCTGCCTCAAGGCAGGGAAAGTCAGCTAAATAGGTGTCGAACTGAGCAGAGCTCAGACCGGGCTCCCTGGTAAAAAGATCCCGAAAGTAATCCCGAAAAGCCTCGCATATGCCCGAGTTTGTAGTCACTGTCCGCCCATCCGGCAATGTGACGCTCGCGATATGCCGTCTTGAAGCATTCCTACTTTCCTCTGCACGCAATTCTGCGGCCATATTCGTCGCCTCAGAGGACATTCTTTTTAACCTAGCCCTAACTACCAGAGCTTGATCCTTCTTGGTAAGCAAGGAGGACAACTCTGCCTTAGCTAGGACTACTTCCCCACTATCACGGGATTTCACAGCCCGATCGACTCTTTGCTCTAACACCGTTTGCGCCGCTAATCTATCTACGTTGAGTCGACGACTAAAATCGGCAGCAAACGTTCGAATTTTAGATTTAAGTTTGTCCCACCAGGCATTTCCCACCACAGCCCCCGTCAGTTCCCTTTGTAAGGTTAGTAAAAACTGGTCCCGGAAATGCTGCTCGCCAAACAACGAGCAGTTGAATTTCCAGTAGCCAGTTATCCTAACATTAGGCTTATCTAAGTTTACACGGACCCGGACAAGCCTATGATCCGAATAAACTATATAATGAAAACTTGGACACCCTAAGAGTCCTACATCGACTCTCCTAACTAAAACTCGGTCGAGGTAGCTCGCAAGCACACCTACAGCCGAGCTGCCACTATTTGTCCAAGTCCACACTACCCGCTGAGGGTGTTCATTCCGGTACTTGTCGATGAGATCAAACCCATCGACAAAGCCCCGAAAATGCTCCACTCCCCAGTTTTTAGTACCCTCTTTATATTTGGACCCTATACGATCTATATCGGGGTCAAGGACGGCATTCCAATCCCCCGCTAAAATTAACCGACGTGATGTCGTCATAAACGGCTCGATCTGCCGAAACAAAGCAAGTCGCTCAGCCTGGCTATGGGGCCCATAAACCCCAATGAGACGCAAAGCCTTATCATTTATGGTAGCATCCAGCACGCAAAGCCTGTCCGCCGGATCTGCGAAGACAAGAGCACACGCAGCCTTCAAAGTCTTGCTCACCAGCCAAGAGACACCCCTCGAGCGTCCATCAAAACATGCTGAATAAAGAGTAAACTCCCTAGACAGAATGTCTTCATAATCGCGAGAAGAAAAACGGGTCTCTTGCACACAACATATATTCACACCGAGGCTCTGAAGGTCGCGAACGAGTCTCACCCTTCGAGACTCCGACCTCAGGCCTCGGACATTCAAACTAGCTAACCAGAGTGCCATTATCGAATCGACTAGGGTCGCCCATCAGAGTTGAACATAGCTGGGGTGAGAACACCGACAGCCTGTCCCATTGATCCTGACGCCATCTCACTGTCGACGGTATCACCATGAGACAGACCGCCGATGTCCGCAGGATAAGTTAATTTTAGCGCCCTATACAGGGAAGGGTGAACAAAAACAGGGACCCTCCCTCTGCATGTTTTCAATGGATCAAGGTCAGGTTCATAAACCGCCGCTGGGGGCACCAATTTCAGGGACGAGTTCGCCTCCTCGATCATGCCCCAAATCTCCCGCGTACCCGGGCCGGATCGGACGACAGTCAGGAGTCTACGGGCATTTTTGAACTTTTCCGGCACCTCCACATCAACTCCATTGATGTGCCGGAAGTTGAAGAGAATCTTCAGCGGCCTCGGGTTTTTCGTCTGCCCGCAGACCCTTTCTAATTGCTCCCCGGATACGCGGCAGACGTCTTCCCCTGTGAGATATGGTGGTTTGATCTTTTTCTTTCTCTTCTCTGCTACTGCAGGCAACTCCGGGCTTCTCTCCCTCTTTTTTTGAGGAGAATGAGAGGGAGTAGGTGTGGGCGTGCATGTCGGAGTATGAGAGGGAGTGATGCCTGATGAGGTCTTAAAAGGGGAAGGAGTTTTTGAGGTACAGGTTCTTGTTGGCGAATTGGTCAGAGATTTAGGCGGAGGTGGTTTCATAAATTTGTTGGTACCTGAAGGGGAAGACGGGGCAGAGGATGAGGGGCAGGGCACCCCCAGCGACTTGGAATTCTTAGCCCGTTTTGAGTCGATTTTTTCCTTTAACTTTTTAAGATTTAAAATTTTCTGCCAGCTAGGCTCGTTGAGTTTTTGCGCTGCTGTGGCTGACTTTTCGTAAGACGCCGAGGCGTCGCCCTCAGAGCTGGTAGAGGGAATGGGGATGTAGGTGGGTTTATCCCTGGAGTTATGCTGGGACAGAGGTCCCGCTGTCTGGACCTTCCCTTTGGCCCTACCTACTACACGCCATTCCCCCTCATCCTATTCCTTATCCACACTTGTGGAAGGCGTCGGTTTGAGGGGTAATGAGGGCATCGACCCAACCGAGGGATTTTCCCCACCGGTCCGTTTAGTAGGTAGGCCCATTACAGGCGCCGCGGATTTTTCAGTGTCGGCCAAAGGGGGATTTGGGTCGCCAGCAACCGGAGCTCCAGGGGCCTTCTTCCCTGGGCAGGAGGAGGAGAGATGACCAGTCACTCCACACCTCCAGCATACTGGTTTTCTGCCAGTCACAATGACTGGCAATCTCCGGTTGCCAAAATCCAGACAGTTGGGGATGGACTTGAAGGCCGCCTCGTCTATCATGATATCGAAAGTCCACCCCCCGTTCAAATTGTCCGAGAGAGCCCCTAAAATTTGGCCGTACTGCATAAAAAATGCAGCCAGGAGCTCTCCGGAAATTTGAGGAGGAACCTCAAAAACGGCCACCCTGGTCCTTCGCCTGCCTAGATATTCCGTGCGGAGAATAAGGTCTTTCGTAATTAATTCTCTCTTTGCCATATCTAGGCAATCTTCTGGCGTGGGCAGCAGCACGTCCCACATAAAAAACTTTACGCCTTTAATAACTCTTTGGGGTTTTATCCCCAGGGACATAAGTGATTTGATCACTGTGTCTTTCGTGGATCGACAGATTTTGCGCGTACGCCTGTCAACCGCGAAGACGGTCACCATTCGTTGTTCGAATGTCTGAAGCTCTTGAACGTCTTTGAGGATGCCATCTTTGTTTACCAGATGGGCAAAATCCTTTGCCTTTTCCAAGAACTCCGCGATATTCACTATACAGCTCGGTGGGGACTTCCAGCAAGAGGGCGATTCCTCGGCTGTAGACTTAGCTTGTGCCACTTTCGGCACCTTGTCTTTTGATGAGTTGGAGACCTGCATAGCCTCCTCCTTGTCATTTACACTTGTCTGGTCTGGCTTGTTTGGGGTAACCTTACCCCGTTTCTTATTCTTAGTTTTATCCGGGGGGTCGGCTTTAGCAGCCGCCCCAAAGAGGTCTTTTTTGACCCCTGACCGACTCATCTCGTCGGCCATTCCAAAGGGCTAAAACAGTAAAGCTGGCCAAATTGCAAGGAGCTGGGATAGGGGAGAAGAGAAGTAATAATAAAAAAAAAAAAAAAAAAAAAAAAAAAGGGAGAAGAAAAAAAAAGGTAGTTTCTTCTAAAATTAGAAGAACTTAAATAAAGTAAACAAAAAGTCAAACTATAAAATAACAATAAACTTTAGAAAAATAAAAAACAAGAAGGCAAACTATAAACTAACTAGTCTCGTAAGACTTTAAAAAGAAATTAAAGATGGCGCCCGAAGGCAGCCGAAAATAAAAGAAACTCCTACTTTTTTTTTTTTCTCAATTAACACACAGAAAGAAAAAGAAAAGAAAGAAAAATGTCTGGTTTGACACTAGTCAAACCAAACTAAAAAAGGTTTGCGGCCGAAGCCGCTAAAGAAATAAATTTAAAACAAAAGCTGAAACTTAAAAAATTAAAGGATTGCGACCGAAGTCGCTAAATAAAACGGGGGAGGGTAAAAAAACGAAAAGGAGGACAAATTAAAACAAAACTTTTTCTTTTTTCCTTTCTTTAACTAGTAAAACAGAAAATAAAAAAGCCGGTAAGACTGCCTTACCGAACTAAAAAATGTTGGCCGAAGCCAAGAAATAAATAAATTTAAAGGAAAGAAATAAAACAAATGAAAAATCAAAACTTAAAAAATAACTTAACTTAACGAACAAAAGTCAATAAATTTCTTCAAAAAATGCACGTTCGCCGGTCAAAAATTGGTCCTAAAAATTAACAACACGCCTTCCTACAAAGGAAGTCGCAAAGTCAATTCAAGAAACTAGCCGCAGACAGGAACAATATTTATTTGTACAAATGTACAAAATGTGGCACAAGGCCAAAAAGGGGGTTGGGGAAGGACGGTCATCATCTGTCTTAAACTAAAAACTTAGCTAGTCGCAAACACTGACCCAAACATACCAACAATAGTCCTAGCACCAAAACAACACATTCTTCCATACCTTTCTTACTACATCCACCATAATTCCTCAAATTCTCTATGAAATTCTAACTAGTCCCCATATGTACAATTCAAAGTCTGTGGGGGGGGGGATAACAATTTAAAAACCCCGATGAATATTTACAATATGCAAAAATATATACAAGAAACAAAACAAAATAAGATTAGTAATAAAACCCCCCACAATACCTAAATGTGGCAGAAACATCAGTTAACTAGACGAAATAATTGCGGGATTATAGCAGTAAAAACGGTCATCCTTCCCAAATCACTCACACAGACACACACCCATTTAGACACAATAACAAAAACGAAAAACCACACACACGAAACGAAAGTCATCCCGCAACCACCAGAGAACTGACGTCACTGGCCACCTAACGAGGGAAGGGATGGGGAATTAAACCAAAGAAAAGAATAGGGACAGAAATAAAAGGGGGGCTAATGGGCATTCATACCCTAGCTAAGTTAAGCAGAAACAAGAAAACTAAAGATTCAAAACTAAACCTAAACTAGCCTAATATCGGGACGGGTTGCTCTGTTCAACCCATGAGGGACGAAATCCTGCACCTAGCCGAGGTCCAAGTGCCACTCCAAGTCAGCTCCTCTCACTCTACACATTCGCGCAAGATTCACCCACCTTTTGGCGAATTCTGATGAAGGGAGTCGCCGCCTTTCCGTCCTAATCTTGACTTTAAGCTGATGCTTAAAGTACAAGATTAGTAGGGAAGAAGTGAACTTCTCGCCTCCATAGAATCCCTTCTGACGTGTCACCCAAATCACGACTCTCATAACTCCTAGCAAGCAGTGGAACACATAAAGTTCAGACTTCGTTAACGGCGGGGCCACATTGCTACAAACAGAAGCGGCCTCAAGGACGAAAAACTTTCCCTGCAACATGCGAACCATGAGACCTTCAACAAACTTACACAATGGTGCTACCAACTTGCAATGAAAGAAGACGTGACCAAGGGTCTCGACTTCCCCCTCACAACGTCGGCAGTTTGGATATTTCTCCAAACCCGCTGCGCAAAGTTTTTTGCCGACCCAGAGGGCCCCACGTATCACCAGCCAGGTGAGGGATGCCTCATCGTTGTTGAGACATTTCAACCCGGAAGCCCAAGGCCAGATTGAGCGAGCCTCCTGCTTCGTAAGACCGAGCTTGTCAATCAGATCATCATGAACGGACCCCCTGACTACCACCTGATATAATGCCCTACGAGACAACGCCTGGACGTTGTGGAGGCCAACCGTCGCCCGTAAGAGGTGTTTCAGAGCCAGACGACATTCACGGTAGAAGGAGCACTCGACACGAGGCAAACGGCCAGCCTCCTTCTCGCCCGAGTGCACACTTCTCAAGGATGGAAAGGATCTTCGGGCGTCTTCCTTCCAGAAGGCGCCCCCGTCATCCGTGTCGCGACACAAACGATCCAGGAACCCGATGCGAAGCATATCGAGACGAATCTCAATGCTAGGCATACCTAGACCGCCTTCAGTAGGATGAAGGCAACAGATCTCCCGACATACCCCTGGAGCTCTGCCTCTCCACAAGAAAGAGAACAAGAGCTGTACTAATGAACGCACTGTGGTAGACGGAAGTGGAAGTACCGAGAGTCGGTAAAGGAGAATCGGGTAGATATGCGAAACACATACCTCCGCCCTCCCCTTCAAGGAAAGATTCCTCCGAGACCACAATTTAATTGCGCCCTCGGCCTTCTCCCGTACCTCCGACCAATTCATATCCAACTGGATATCAGGACCGAACCAGACGCCGAGTATCTTGATCGGCCCATCCGTCCAGCTGAATGGTCCGGGAAGAGAAACCCCCTTCCACGCACCCAACCGCAAGCCAACAGACTTATCGCGGTTGATCTTGGCCCCTGTCACCATCTCATAGCCACTGATTTCTCTGCTGACTTCGTTAATCTCGGCTCTGCTCGACACAAGAACCGAAACGTCGTCAGCATAGGCAGAATACCTGGCCGAGGTGGTAGCACCAGGTAAAGAGATTCCGCGTAGGACCGGATTCGCCTTTAACTTGCGAAGGAAAGGTTCCAACGCAAGAACGTAAAGCATAGGCGAGAGCGGACAACCCTGACGAATAGATCGAGACAATACGAAAGGCTCCGATCTTACCCCGTTCACTTCTACCAGCGCACCGGGAGTCGCATACATAAGCCGGATCCAGGAGCGAAAGTACGGCCCGAAACCGGCAGCCGAAAGAACAGCCTCCAAGAATCGATGGTCAACCCTATCAAAGGCCTTGGACTGATCTAAATTGATCAGCGCGGCTTCACTGTCGACTTTCTCGATGATCAGGCGCACCATATGAAGGTTGTCCTGAATAGTCCGGCCCTTCACAGAACAAGTCTGCTCGGAGCCAATCAGACTAGACAGGACAAGCTGCAAACGGTTAGCCAAGACCTTAGCCAAAATCTTTAACTCTGTATTTAACATAGTTAAAGGGCGAAAGTTACCTATCCCATCCCCACCGCTTTTGCCCTTACGCACCAACTTGATCACACCCCTGGTGAAGCGTTGAGGTATAGACCCCTGCTTCATCCAGTTGTTGAAGACCAGCTGCAGCAAAGGAACAAAAACGGGCGACTGCCTCAAGTAAACTTCGTAAGGAAGACCATCTAATCCCGGAGATTTATCCAGGCCAACCTGTTTCAGCGCTTCCCAGATTTCCGACTCAGTGATGGGACCCTCGCACCCAGCCGCTTCAGCTGCCTCAAGGCAGGGAAAGTCAGCTAAATAGGTGTCGAACTGAGCAGAGCTCAGACCGGGCTCCCTGGTAAAAAGATCCCGAAAGTAATCCCGAAAAGCCTCGCATATGCCCGAGTTTGTAGTCACTGTCCGCCCATCCGGCAATGTGACGCTCGCGATATGCCGTCTTGAAGCATTCCTACTTTCCTCTGCACGCAATTCTGCGGCCATATTCGTCGCCTCAGAGGACATTCTTTTTAACCTAGCCCTAACTACCAGAGCTTGATCCTTCTTGGTAAGCAAGGAGGACAACTCTGCCTTAGCTAGGACTACTTCCCCACTATCACGGGATTTCACAGCCCGATCGACTCTTTGCTCTAACACCGTTTGCGCCGCTAATCTATCTACGTTGAGTCGACGACTAAAATCGGCAGCAAACGTTCGAATTTTAGATTTAAGTTTGTCCCACCAGGCATTTCCCACCACAGCCCCCGTCAGTTCCCTTTGTAAGGTTAGTAAAAACTGGTCCCGGAAATGCTGCTCGCCAAATAACGAGCAGTTGAATTTCCAGTAGCCAGTTATCCTAACATTAGGCTTATCTAAGTTTACACGGACCCGGACAAGCCTATGATCCGAATAAACTATATAATGAAAACTTGGACACCCTAAGAGTCCTACATCGACTCTCCTAACTAAAACTCGGTCGAGGTAGCTCGCAAGCACACCCACAGCCGAGCTGCCACTATTTGTCCAAGTCCACACTACCCGCTGAGGGTGTTCATTCCGGTACTTGTCGATGAGATCAAACCCATCGACAAAGCCCCGAAAATGCTCCACTCCCCAGTTTTTAGTACCCTCTTTATATTTGGACCCTATACGATCTATATCGGGGTCAAGGACGGCATTCCAATCCCCCGCTAAAATTAACCGACGTGATGTCGTCATAAACGGCTCGATCTGCCGAAACAAAGCAAGTCGCTCAGCCTGGCTATGGGGCCCATAAACCCCAATGAGACGCAAAGCCTTATCATTTATGGTAGCATCCAGCACGCAAAGCCTGCCCGCCGGATCTGCGAAGACAAGAGCACACGCAGCCTTCAAAGTCTTGCTCACCAGCCAAGAGACACCCCTCGAGCGTCCATCAAAACATGCTGAATAAAGAGTAAACTCCCTAGACAGAATGTCTTCATAATCGCGAGAAGAAAAACGGGTCTCTTGCACACAACATATATTCACACCGAGGCTCTGAAGGTCGCGAACGAGTCTCACCCTTCGAGACTCCGACCTCAGGCCTCGGACATTCAAACTAGCTAACCAGAGTGCCATTATCGAATCGACTAGGGTCGCCCATCAGAGTTGAACATAGCTGGGGTGAGGACACCGACAGCCTGTCCCATTGAACCTGACGCCATCTCATTGTCGACAGCATCACCATAAGACAGACCGCCGATGTCCGCAGGATATGTTAATTTTAGTGCCCTATAAAGGGAAGGGTGAACAAAAACAGGGACCCTCCCTTTGCACTTTTTTGTGGGATCCAAGTCGGGTTCATAAACCGCCGCTGGGGGCACCAATTTCAGGGCCGAGTTCGCCTCCTCGATCATGCCCCAGATCTCCCGCGTACCCGGGCCGGATCGGACGACAGTCAGGAGTCTACGGGCATTTCTGAACTTTTCCGGCACCTCCACATCAACTCCATTGATGTGCCGGAAGTTATAGAGAATCCTCAGCGGCCTCGGGTTTTTAGTCTGCCCGCAGACCCTATCTAATTGCTCCCCGGATACGCGGCAGACGTCTTCCCCTGGGAGATATGGCGGTTTGACTTTTTTCTTCCTCTTCTCTGCTACTGCAGGCAACTCCGGGCTTCTCTCCCTCTTTTTTTGAGGAGTATGAGAGGGAGTAGGTGTGGGCGTGCATGTCGGAGTATGAGAGGGAGTGATGCCAGATGAGGTCTTAAAAGGGGAAGGAGTTTTTGAGGTACAGGTTCTTGTGGGCGAATTGGTCAGAGATTTAGGCGGAGGTGGTTTCATGAATTTGTTGGTACCTGAAGGGGAAGACGGGGCAGAGGATGAGGGGCAGGGCACCCCCAGCGACTTAGAATTCTTGGCCCGTTTTGCCTCTAATTTTTCCTTCAGCTTCTTTAAATTTAAAATCTTCTGCCAGCCAGGCTCATTTAGCTTCTGCGTCTCTGTGGCTGATTTTTCGTAAGACGCCGAGGCGTCGCCCTCAGAGCTGGTAGAGGGAATGGGGATGTAGGTGGGTTTGTCCCTGGAGTTATGCTGGGACAGAGGTCCCGCTGTCTGGACCTTCCCTTTGGCCCTACCTACTACACGCCATTCCCCCTCATCCTTCTCCTTATCCACACTTGTGGAAGGCGTCGGTTTGAGGGGTAATGAGGGCATCGACCCAACCGAGGGATTTTCCCCACCGGTCCGTTTAGTAGGTAGGCCCATTACAGGCGCCGCGGATTTTTCAGTGTCGGCCAAAGGGGGATTTGGGTCGCCAGCAACCGGAGCTCCAGGGGCCTTCTTCCCTGGGCAGGAGGAGGAGAGATGACCAGTCACTCCACACCTCCAGCATACTGGTTTTCTGCCAGTCACAATGACTGGCAATCTCCGGTTGCCAAAATCCAGACAGTTGGGGATGGACTTGAAGGCCGCCTCGTCTATCATGATATCGAAAGTCCACCCCCCGTTCAAATTGTCCGAGAGAGCCCCTAAAATTTGGCCGTACTGCATAAAAAATGCAGCCAGGAGCTCTCCGGAAATTTGAGGAGGAACCTCAAAAACGGCCACCCTGGTCCTTCGCCTGCCTAGATATTCCGTGCGGAGAATAAGGTCTTTCGTAATTAATTCTCTCTTTGCCATATCTAGGCAATCTTCTGGCGTGGGCAGCAGCACGTCCCACATAAAAAACTTTACGCCTTTAATAACTCTTTGGGGTTTTATCCCCAGGGACATAAGTGATTTGATCACTGTGTCTTTCGTGGATCGACAGATTTTGCGCGTACGCCTGTCAACCGCGAAGACGGTCACCATTCGTTGTTCGAATGTCTGAAGCTCTTGAACGTCTTTGAGGATGCCATCTTTGTTTACCAGATGGGCAAAATCCTTTGCCTTTTCCAAGAACTCCGCGATATTCACTATACAGCTCGGTGGGGACTTCCAGCAAGAGGGCGATTCCTCGGCTGTAGACTTAGCTTGTGCCACTTTCGGCACCTTGTCATTTGATGAGTTGGAGACCTGCATAGCCTCCTCCTTGTCATTTACACTTGTCTGGTCTGGCTTGTTTGGGGTAACCTTACCCCGTTTTTTACTTTTGGATTTATCTGGGGGGTCGGCTTTAGCAGCCGCCCCAAAGAGGTCTTTTTTGACCCCTGACCGACTCATCTCGTCGGCCATTCCAAAGGGCTAAAACAGTAAAGCTGGCCAAATTGCAAGGAGCTGGGATAGGGGAGAAGAGAAGTAATAATAAAAAAAAAAAAAAAAAAAAAAAAAAAAGGGAGAAGAAAAAAAAAGGTAGTTTCTTCTAAAATTAGAAGAACTTAAATAAAGTAAACAAAAAGTCAAACTATAAAATAACAATAAACTTTAGAAAAATAAAAAACAAGAAGGCAAACTATAAACTAACTAGTCTCGTAAGACTTTAAAAAGAAATTAAAGATGGCGCCCGAAGGCAGCCGAAAATAAAAGAAACTCCTACTTTTTTTTTTTTCTCAATTAACACACAGAAAGAAAAAGAAAAGAAAGAAAAATGTCTGGTTTGACACTAGTCAAACCAAACTAAAAAAGGTTTGCGGCCGAAGCCGCTAAAGAAATAAATTTAAAACAAAAGCTGAAACTTAAAAAATTAAAGGATTGCGACCGAAGTCGCTAAATAAAACGGGGGAGGGTAAAAAAACGAAAAGGAGGACAAATTAAAACAAAACTTTTTCTTTTTTCCTTTCTTTAACTAGTAAAACAGAAAATAAAAAAGCCGGTAAGACTGCCTTACCGAACTAAAAAATGTTGGCCGAAGCCAAGAAATAAATAAATTTAAAGGAAAGAAATAAAACAAATGAAAAATCAAAACTTAAAAAATAACTTAACTTAACGAACAAAAGTCAATAAATTTCTTCAAAAAATGCACGTTCGCCGGTCAAAAATTGGTCCTAAAAATTAACAACACGCCTTCCTACAAAGGAAGTCGCAAAGTCAATTCAAGAAACTAGCCGCAGACAGGAACAATATTTATTTGCATGTAACATACAAAATGTGGCACAAGGCCAAAAAGGGGGTTGGGGAAGGACGGTCATCATCTGTCTTAAACTAAAAACTTAGCTAGTCGCAACCACTGACCCAAACATACCAACAATAGTCCTAACACCAAAACAACACATTCTTCCATACCTTTCTTTCTACATCCACCATAATTCCTCAAATTCTCTATGAAATTCTACCTAGTCCCCATATATACAATTCAAAGTCTGTGGGGGGGGGGGATAACAATTTAAAAACCCCAATGAATATTTACAATATGCAAAAATATATACAAGAAACAAAACAAAATAAGATTAGTAATAAAATCCCCCACAATACCTAAATGTGGCAGCAACATCAGTTAACTAGACGAAATAATTGCGGGATTATAGCAGTAAAAACGGTCATCCTTCCCAAATCACTCACACAGACACACACCCATTTAGACACAATAACAAAAACGAAAAACCACACACACGAAACGAAAGTCATCCCGCAACCACCAGAGAACTGACGTCACTGTCCACCTAACGAGGGAAGGGATGGGGAATTAAACCAAAGAAAAAAATAGGGACAGAAATAAAAGGGGGGCTAATGGGCATTCATACCCTAGCTAAGTTAAGCAGAAACAAGAAAACTGAAGATTCAAAACTAAACCTAAACTAGCCTAATATCGGGACGGGTTGCTCTGTTCAACCCATGAGGGACGAAATCCTGCACCTAGCCGAGGTCCAAGTGCCACTCCAAGTCAGCTCCTCTCACTCTACACATTCGCGCAAGATTCACCCACCTTTTGGCGAATTCTGATGAAGGGAGTCGCCGCCTTTCCGTCCTAATCTTGACTTTAAGCTGATGCTTAAAGTACAAGATTAGTAGGGAAGAAGTGAACTTCTCGCCTCCATAGAATCCCTTCTGACGTGTCACCCAAATCACGACTCTCATAACTCCTAGCAAGCAGTGGAACACATAAAGTTCAGACTTCGTTAACGGCGGGGCCACATTGCTACAAACAGAAGCGGCCTCAAGGACGAAAAACTTTCCCTGCAACATGCGAACCATGAGACCTTCAACAAACTTACACAATGGTGCTACCAACTTGCAATGAAAGAAGACGTGACCAAGGGTCTCGACTTCCCCCTCACAACGTCGGCAGTTTGGATATTTCTCCAAACCCGCTGCGCAAAGTTTTTTGCCGACCCAGAGGGCCCCACGTATCACCAGCCAGGTGAGGGATGCCTCATCGTTGTTGAGACATTTCAACCCGGAAGCCCAAGGCCAGATTGAGCGAGCCTCCTGCTTCGTAAGACCGAGCTTGTCAATCAGATCATCATGAACGGACCCCCTGACTACCACCTGATATAATGCCCTACGAGACAACGCCTGGACGTTGTGGAGGCCAACCGTCGCCCGTAAGAGGTGTTTCAGAGCCAGACGACATTCACGGTAGAAGGAGCACTCGACACGAGGCAAACGGCCAGCCTCCTTCTCGCCCGAGTGCACACTTCTCAAGGATGGAAAGGATCTTCGGGCGTCTTCCTTCCAGAAGGCGCCCCCGTCATCCGTGTCGCGACACAAACGATCCAGGAACCCGATGCGAAGCATATCGAGACGAATCTCAATGCTAGGCATACCTAGACCGCCTTCAGTAGGATGAAGGCAACAGATCTCCCGACATACCCCTGGAGCTCTGCCTCTCCACAAGAAAGAGAACAACAGCTGTACTAATGAACGCACTGTGGTAGACGGAAGTGGAAGTACCGAGAGTCGGTAAAGGAGAATCGGGTAGATATGCGAAACACATACCTCCGCCCTCCCCTTCAAGGAAAGATTCCTCCGAGACCACAACTTAATTGCGCCCTCGGCCTTCTCCCGTACCTCCGACCAATTCATATCCAACTGGATATCAGGACCGAACCAGACGCCGAGTATCTTGATCGGCCCATCCGTCCAGCTGAATGGTCCGGGAAGAGAAACCCCCTTCCACGCACCCAACCGCAAGCCAACAGACTTATCGCGGTTGATCTTGGCCCCTGTCACCATCTCATAGCCACTGATTTCTCTGCTGACTTCGTTAATCTCGGCTCTGCTCGACACAAGAACCGAAACGTCGTCAGCATAGGCAGAATACCTGGCCGAGGTGGTAGCACCAGGTAAAGAGATTCCGCGTAGGACCGGATTCGCCTTTAACTTGCGAAGGAAAGGTTCCAACGCAAGAACGTAAAGCATAGGCGAGAGCGGACAACCCTGACGAATAGATCGAGACAATACGAAAGGTTCCGATCTTACCCCGTTCACTTCTACCAGCGCACCGGGAGTCGCATACATAAGCCGGATCCAGGAGCGAAAGTACGGCCCGAAACCGGCAGCCGAAAGAACAGCCTCCAAGAATCGATGGTCAACCCTATCAAAGGCCTTGGACTGATCTAAATTGATCAGCGCGGCTTCACTGTCGACTTTCTCGATGATCAGGCGCACCATATGAAGGTTGTCCTGAATAGTCCGGCCCTTCACAGAACAAGTCTGCTCGGAGCCAATCAGACTAGACAGGACAAGCTGCAAACGGTTAGCCAAGACCTTAGCCAAAATCTTTAACTCTGTATTTAACATAGTTAAAGGGCGAAAGTTACCTATCCCATCCCCACCGCTTTTGCCCTTACGCACCAACTTGATCACACCCCTGGTGAAGCGTTGAGGTATAGACCCCTGCTTCATCCAGTTGTTGAAGACCAGCTGCAGCAAAGGAACAAAAACGGGCGACTGCCTCAAGTAAACTTCGTAAGGAAGACCATCTAATCCCGGAGATTTATCCAGGCCAACCTGTTTCAGCGCTTCCCAGATTTCCGACTCAGTGATGGGACCCTCGCACCCAGCCGCTTCAGCTGCCTCAAGGCAGGGAAAGTCAGCTAAATAGGTGTCGAACTGAGCAGAGCTCAGACCGGGCTCCCTGGTAAAAAGATCCCGAAAGTAATCCCGAAAAGCCTCGCATATGCCCGAGTTTGTAGTCACTGTCCGCCCATCCGGCAATGTGACGCTCGCGATATGCCGTCTTGAAGCATTCCTACTTTCCTCTGCACGCAATTCTGCGGCCATATTCGTCGCCTCAGAGGACATTCTTTTTAACCTAGCCCTAACTACCAGAGCTTGATCCTTCTTGGTAAGCAAGGAGGACAACTCTGCCTTAGCTAGGACTACTTCCCCACTATCACGGGATTTCACAGCCCGATCGACTCTTTGCTCTAACACCGTTTGCGCCGCTAATCTATCTACGTTGAGTCGACGACTAAAATCGGCAGCAAACGTTCGAATTTTAGATTTAAGTTTGTCCCACCAGGCATTTCCCACCACAGCCCCCGTCAGTTCCCTTTGTAAGGTTAGTAAAAACTGGTCCCGGAAATGCTGCTCGCCAAATAACGAGCAGTTGAATTTCCAGTAGCCAGTTATCCTAACATTAGGCTTATCTAAGTTTACACGGACCCGGACAAGCCTATGATCCGAATAAACTATATAATGAAAACTTGGACACCCTAAGAGTCCTACATCGACTCTCCTAACTAAAACTCGGTCGAGGTAGCTCGCAAGCACACCTACAGCCGAGCTGCCACTATTTGTCCAAGTCCACACTACCCGCTGAGGGTGTTCATTCCGGTACTTGTCGATGAGATCAAACCCATCGACAAAGCCCCGAAAATGCTCCACTCCCCAGTTTTTAGTACCCTCTTTATATTTGGACCCTATACGATCTATATCGGGGTCAAGGACGGCATTCCAATCCCCCGCTAAAATTAACCGACGTGGTGTCGTCATAAACGGCTCGATCTGCCGAAACAAAGCAAGTCGCTCAGCCTGGCTATGGGGCCCATAAACCCCAATGAGACGCAAAGCCTTATCATTTATGGTAGCATCCAGCACGCAAAGCCTGCCCGCCGGATCTGCGAAGACAAGAGCACACGCAGCCTTCAAAGTCTTGCTCACCAGCCAAGAGACACCCCTCGAGCGTCCATCAAAACATGCTGAATAAAGAGTAAACTCCCTAGACAGAATGTCTTCATAATCGCGAGAAGAAAAACGGGTCTCTTGCACACAACATATATTCACACCGAGGCTCTGAAGGTCGCGAACGAGTCTCACCCTTCGAGACTCCGACCTCAGGCCTCGGACATTCAAACTAGCTAACCAGAGTGCCATTATCGAATCGACTAGGGTCGCCCATCAGAGTTGAACATAGCTGGGGTGAGGACACCGACAGCCTGTCCCATTGAACCTGACGCCATCTCATTGTCGACAGCATCACCATAAGACAGACCGCCGATGTCCGCAGGATATGTTAATTTTAGTGCCCTATAAAGGGAAGGGTGAACAAAAACAGGGACCCTCCCTTTGCACTTTTTTGTGGGATCCAAGTCGGGTTCATAAACCGCCGCTGGGGGCACCAATTTCAGGGCCGAGTTCGCCTCCTCGATCATGCCCCAGATCTCCCGCGTACCCGGGCCGGATCGGACGACAGTCAGGAGTCTACGGGCATTTCTGAACTTTTCCGGCACCTCCACATCAACTCCATTAATGTGCCGGAAGTTAAACAGAATCCTCAGCGGCCTCGGGTTTTTAGTCTGCCCGCAGACCCTATCTAATTGCTCCCCGGATACGCGGCAGACGTCTTCCCCTGGGAGATATGGCGGTTTGATCTTTTTCTTTCTCTTCTCAGCTACTGCGGGCAACTCCGGGCTTCTCTCCCTCTTTTTTTGAGGAGTATGAGAGGGAGTAGGTGTGGGCGTGCATGTCGGAGTATGAGAGGGAGTGATGCCTGATGAGGTTTTGAAAGGGGAAGGAGTTTTTGAAGTACAAGATCTTGTTGGCGAGTTGGTCAGAGATTTGGGCGGAGGTGGTTTCATGAATTTGTTGGTTCCTGAAGGGGAAGACGGGGCAGAGGATGAGGGGCAAGGCCCCCAGCGCGACTTACGGTTCTTAGAGCGACTGGCATCTAGCTTTTCTTTTAGCTTTTTTAGATTTAAAATTTTCTGCCAGCTAGGTTCACATAGCTTCTGCGTCTCTGTGGCTGATTTTTCGTAGGACGCCGAGGCGTCGCCCTCAGAGCTGGTAGAGGGAATGGGGATGTAGGTGGGTTTGTCCCTGGAGTTATGCTGGGACAGAGGTCCCGCTGTCTGGACCTTCCCTTTGGCCCTACCTACTACACGCCATTCCCCCTCATCCTTCTCCTTATCCACACTTGTGGAAGGCGTTGGTTTGAGGGGTAATGAGGTCATCGACCCAACCGAGGGATTTTCCCCACCGGTCCGTTTAGTAGGTAGGCCCATTACAGGCGCCGCGGATTTTTCAGTGTCGGCCAAAGGGGGATTTGGGTCGCCAGCAACCGGAGCTCCAGGGGCCTTCTTCCCTGGGCAGGAGGAGGAGAGATGACCAGTCACTCCACACCTCCAGCATACTGGTTTTCTGCCAGTCACAATGACTGGCAATCTCCGGCTGCCAAAATCCAGACAGTTGGGGATGGACTTGAAGGCCGCCTCGTCTATCATGATATCGAAAGTCCACCCCCCGTTCAAATTGTCCGAGAGAGCCCCTAAAATTTGGCCGTACTGCATAAAAAATGCAGCCAGGAGCTCTCCGGAAATTTGAGGAGGAACCTCAAAAACTGCCACCCTGGTCCTTCGCCTGCCTAGATATTCCGTGCGGAGAATAAGGTCTTTCGTAATTAATTCTCTCTTTGCCATATCTAGGCAATCTTCTGGCGTGGGCAGCAGCACGTCCCACATAAAAAACTTTACGCCTTTAATAACTCTTTGGGGTTTTATCCCCAGGGACATAAGTGATTTGATCACTGTGTCTTTCGTGGATCGACAGATTTTGCGCGTACGCCTATCAACCGCGAAGACGGTCACCATTCTTTGTTCGAATGTCTGAAGCTCTTGAACGTCTTTGAGGATGCCATCTTTGTTTACAAGATGGGCAAAATCCTTTGCCTTTTCCAAGAACTCCGCGATATTCACTATACAGCTCGGTGGGGACTTCCAGCAAGAGGGCGATTCCTCGGCTGTAGACTTAGCTTGTGCCACTTTCGGCACCTTTTCATTCGTTGAGTTGGAGACTTGCATGGCCTCCTCCTTCTCACTTGTCTGGTCTGGTTTTTGGGGGGTAACCTTACCCCGTCTTTTATTCTTAGTTTTATCCGGGGGGTCGGCTTTAGCAGCCGCCCCAAAGAGGTCTTTTTTGACCCCTGACCGACTCATCTCGTCGGCCATTCTAAAGGGCTAAAACGGTAAAGCTGGCCAAATTGCAAGGAGCTGGGATAGGGGAGAAGAGAAGTAATAATAAAAAAAATAAAAAGGAGAAGAAAAAAAAAGGTAGTTTCTTCTAAAATTAGAAGAACTTAAATAAAGTAAACAAAAAGTCAAACAATAAAATAACAATAAACTTTAGAAAAATAAAAAACAAGAAGGCAAACTATAAACTAACTAGTCTCGTAAGACTTTAAAAAGAAATTAAAGATGGCGCCCGAAGGCAGCCGAAAATAAAAGAAACTCCTACTTTTTTTTTTTTTTTTCTCAATTAACACACAGAAAGAAAAAGAAAAGAAAGAAAAATGTCTGGTTTGACACTAGTCAAACCAAACTAAAAAAGGTTTGCGGCCGAAGCCGCTAAAGAAATAAATTAAATAAAAAGCAGAAAACTAAAAAAATTAAAGGATTGCGACCGAAGTCGCTAAATAAAACGGGGGAGGGTAAAAAACGAAAAGGAGGACAAATTAAAACAAAACTTTTTCTTTTTTCCTTTCTTTAACTAGTAAAACAGAAAATAAAAAAGCCGGTAAGACTGCCTTACCGAACTAAAAAATGTTGGCCGAAGCCAAGAAATAAATAAATTTAAAGGAAAGAAATAAAACAAATGAAAAATCAAAACTTAAAAAATAACTTAACTTAACGAACAAAAGTCAATAAATTTCTTCAAAAAATGCACGTTCGCCGGTCAAAAATTGGTCCTAAAAATTAACAACACGCCTTCCTACAAAGGAAGTCGCAAAGTCAATTCAAGAAACTAGCCGCAGACAGGAACAATATTTATTTGCATGTAACATACAAAATGTGGCACAAGGCCAAAAAGGGGGTTGGGGAAGGACGGTCATCATCTGTCTTAAACTAAAAACTTAGCTAGTCGCAAACACTGACCCAAACATACCAACAATAGTCCTAGCACCAAAACAACACATTCTTCCATACCTTTCTTACTACATCCACCATAATTCCTCAAATTCTCTATGAAATTCTAACTAGTCCCCATATGTACAATTCAAAGTCTGTGGGGGGGGATAACAATTTAAAAACCCCGATGAATATTTACAATATGCAAAAATATATACAAGAAACAAAACAAAATAAGATTAGTAATAAAACCCCCCACAATACCTAAATGTGGCAGAAACATCAGTTAACTAGACGAAATAATTGCGGGATTATAGCAGTAAAAACGGTCATCCTTCCCAAATCACTCACACAGACACACACCCATTTAGACACAATAACAAAAACGAAAAACCACACACACGAAACGAAAGTCATCCCGCAACCACCAGAGAACTGACGTCACTGGCCACCTAACGAGGGAAGGGATGGGGAATTAAACCAAAGAAAAGAATAGGGACAGAAATAAAAGGGGGGCTAATGGGCATTCATACCCTAGCTAAGTTAAGCAGAAACAAGAAAACTAAAGATTCAAAACTAAACCTAAACTAGCCTAATATCGGGACGGGTTGCTCTGTTCAACCCATGAGGGACGAAATCCTGCACCTAGCCGAGGTCCAAGTGCCACTCCAAGTCAGCTCCTCTCACTCTACACATTCGCGCAAGATTCACCCACCTTTTGGCGAATTCTGATGAAGGGAGTCGCCGCCTTTCCGTCCTAATCTTGACTTTAAGCTGATGCTTAAAGTACAAGATTAGTAGGGAAGAAGTGAACTTCTCGCCTCCATAGAATCCCTTCTGACGTGTCACCCAAATCACGACTCTCATAACTCCTAGCAAGCAGTGGAACACATAAAGTTCAGACTTCGTTAACGGCGGGGCCACATTGCTACAAACAGAAGCGGCCTCAAGGACGAAAAACTTTCCCTGCAACATGCGAACCATGAGACCTTCAACAAACTTACACAATGGTGCTACCAACTTGCAATGAAAGAAGACGTGACCAAGGGTCTCGACTTCCCCCTCACAACGTCGGCAGTTTGGATATTTCTCCAAACCCGCTGCGCAAAGTTTTTTGCCGACCCAGAGGGCCCCACGTATCACCAGCCAGGTGAGGGATGCCTCATCGTTGTTGAGACATTTCAACCCGGAAGCCCAAGGCCAGATTGAGCGAGCCTCCTGCTTCGTAAGACCGAGCTTGTCAATCAGATCATCATGAACGGACCCCCTGACTACCACCTGATATAATGCCCTACGAGACAACGCCTGGACGTTGTGGAGGCCAACCGTCGCCCGTAAGAGGTGTTTCAGAGCCAGACGACATTCACGGTAGAAGGAGCACTCGACACGAGGCAAACGGCCAGCCTCCTTCTCGCCCGAGTGCACACTTCTCAAGGATGGAAAGGATCTTCGGGCGTCTTCCTTCCAGAAGGCGCCCCCGTCATCCGTGTCGCGACACAAACGATCCAGGAACCCGATGCGAAGCATATCGAGACGAATCTCAATGCTAGGCATACCTAGACCGCCTTCAGTAGGATGAAGGCAACAGATCTCCCGACATACCCCTGGAGCTCTGCCTCTCCACAAGAAAGAGAACAAGAGCTGTACTAATGAACGCACTGTGGTAGACGGAAGTGGAAGTACCGAGAGTCGGTAAAGGAGAATCGGGTAGATATGCGAAACACATACCTCCGCCCTCCCCTTCAAGGAAAGATTCCTCCGAGACCACAACTTAATTGCGCCCTCGGCCTTCTCCCGTACCTCCGACCAATTCATATCCAACTGGATATCAGGACCGAACCAGACGCCGAGTATCTTGATCGGCCCATCCGTCCAGCTGAATGGTCCGGGAAGAGAAACCCCCTTCCACGCACCCAACCGCAAGCCAACAGACTTATCGCGGTTGATCTTGGCCCCTGTCACCATCTCATAGCCACTGATTTCTCTGCTGACTTCGTTAATCTCGGCTCTGCTCGACACAAGAACCGAAACGTCGTCAGCATAGGCAGAATACCTGGCCGAGGTGGTAGCACCAGGTAAAGAGATTCCGCGTAGGACCGGATTCGCCTTTAACTTGCGAAGGAAAGGTTCCAACGCAAGAACGTAAAGCATAGGCGAGAGCGGACAACCCTGACGAATAGATCGAGACAATACGAAAGGTTCCGATCTTACCCCGTTCACTTCTACCAGCGCACCGGGAGTCGCATACATAAGCCGGATCCAGGAGCGAAAGTACGGCCCGAAACCGGCAGCCGAAAGAACAGCCTCCAAGAATCGATGGTCAACCCTATCAAAGGCCTTGGACTGATCTAAATTGATCAGCGCGGCTTCACTGTCGACTTTCTCGATGATCAGGCGCACCATATGAAGGTTGTCCTGAATAGTCCGGCCCTTCACAGAACAAGTCTGCTCGGAGCCAATCAGACTAGACAGGACAAGCTGCAAACGGTTAGCCAAGACCTTAGCCAAAATCTTTAACTCTGTATTTAACATAGTTAAAGGGCGAAAGTTACCTATCCCATCCCCACCGCTTTTGCCCTTACACACCAACTTGATCACACCCCTGGTGAAGCGTTGAGGTATAGACCCCCGCTTCATCCAGTTGTTGAAGACCAGCTGCAGCAAAGGAACAAAAACGGGCGACTGCCTCAAGTAAACTTCGTAAGGAAGACCATCTAATCCCGGAGATTTATCCAGGCCAACCTGTTTCAGCGCTTCCCAGATTTCCGACTCAGTGATGGGACCCTCGCACCCAGCCGCTTCAGCTGCCTCAAGGCAGGGAAAGTCAGCTAAATAGGTGTCGAACTGAGCAGAGCTCAGACCGGGCTCCCTGGTAAAAAGATCCCGAAAGTAATCCCGAAAAGCCTCGCATATGCCCGAGTTTGTAGTCACTGTCCGCCCATCCGGCAATGTGACGCTCGCGATATGCCGTCTTGAAGCATTCCTACTTTCCTCTGCACGCAATTCTGCGGCCATATTCGTCGCCTCAGAGGACATTCTTTTTAGCCTAGCCCTAACTACCAGAGCTTGATCCTTCTTGGTAAGCAAGGAGGACAACTCTGCCTTAGCTAGGACTACTTCCCCACTATCACGGGATTTCACAGCCCGATCGACTCTTTGCTCTAACACCGTTTGCGCCGCTAATCTATCTACGTTGAGTCGACGACTAAAATCGGCAGCAAACGTTCGAATTTTAGATTTAAGTTTGTCCCACCAGGCATTTCCCACCACAGCCCCCGTCAGTTCCCTTTGTAAGGTTAGTAAAAACTGGTCCCGGAAATGCTGCTCGCCAAATAACGAGCAGTTGAATTTCCAGTAGCCAGTTATCCTAACATTAGGCTTATCTAAGTTTACACGGACCCGGACAAGCCTATGATCCGAATAAACTATATAATGAAAACTTGGACACCCTAAGAGTCCTACATCGACTCTCCTAACTAAAACTCGGTCGAGGTAGCTCGCAAGCACACCTACAGCCGAGCTGCCACTATTTGTCCAAGTCCACACTACCCGCTGAGGGTGTTCATTCCGGTACTTGTCGATGAGATCAAACCCATCGACAAAGCCCCGAAAATGCTCCACTCCCCAGTTTTTAGTACCCTCTTTATATTTGGACCCTATACGATCTATATCGGGGTCAAGGACGGCATTCCAATCCCCCGCTAAAATTAACCGACGTGATGTCGTCATAAACGGCTCGATCTGCCGAAACAAAGCAAGTCGCTCAGCCTGGCTATGGGGCCCATAAACCCCAATGAGACGCAAAGCCTTATCATTTATGGTAGCATCCAGCACGCAAAGCCTGCCCGCCGGATCTGCGAAGACAAGAGCACACGCAGCCTTCAAAGTCTTGCTCACCAGCCAAGAGACACCCCTCGAGCGTCCATCAAAACATGCTGAATAAAGAGTAAACTCCCTAGACAGAATGTCTTCATAATCGCGAGAAGAAAAACGGGTCTCTTGCACACAACATATATTCACACCGAGGCTCTGAAGGTCGCGAACGAGTCTCACCCTTCGAGACTCCGACCTCAGGCCTCGGACATTCAAACTAGCTAACCAGAGTGCCATTATCGAATCGACTAGGGTCGCCCATCAGAGTTGAACATAGCTGGGGTGAGAACACCGACAGCCTGTCCCATTGATCCTGACGCCATCTCACTGTCGACGGTATCACCATGAGACAGACCGCCGATGTCCGCAGGATAAGTTAATTTTAGCGCCCTATACAGGGAAGGGTGAACAAAAACAGGGACCCTCCCTCTGCATGTTTTCAATGGATCAAGGTCAGGTTCATAAACCGCCGCTGGGGGCACCAATTTCAGGGACGAGTTCGCCTCCTCGATCATGCCCCAAATCTCCCGCGTACCCGGGCCGGATCGGACGACAGTCAGGAGTCTACGGGCATTTTTGAACTTTTCCGGCACCTCCACATCAACTCCATTGATGTGCCGGAAGTTATAGAGAATCCTCAGCGGCCTCGGGTTTTTAGTCTGCCCGCAGACCCTATCTAATTGCTCCCCGGATACGCGGCAGACGTCTTCCCCTGGGAGATATGGCGGTTTGACCTTTTTCTTCCTCTTCTCTGCTACTGGCGGCAACTCCGGGCTTCTCTCCCTCTTTTTTTGAGGAGAATGAGAGGGAGTAGGAGTGGGCGTGCATGTCGGTGTATGAGAGGGAGTGATGCCTGATGAGGTCTTAAAAGGGGAAGGAGTTTTGGAGGTACTGGATCTTGTTGGTGAGTTCGTCAGAGATTTAGGCGGAGGTGGTCTGACGAATTTGTTGGTACCTGAAGGGGAAGACGGGGCAGAGGATGAGGGGCAGGGCACCCCCAGCGACTTGGAATTCTTGGCCCGTTTTGCCTCTAATTTTTCCTTCAGCTTCTTTAAATTTAAAATCTTCTGCCAGCCAGGCTCGTTGAGTTTTTGCGCTGCTGTGGCTGACTTTTCGTAAGACGCCGAGGCGTCGCCCTCAGAGCTGGTAGAGGGAATGGGGATGTAGGTGGGTTTATCCCTGGAGTTATGCTGGGACAGAGGTCCCGCTGTCTGGACCTTCCCTTTGGCCCTACCTACTACACGCCATTCCCCCTCATCCTTCTCCTTATCCACACTTGTGGAAGGCGTCGGTTTGAGGGGTAATGAGGGCATCGACCCAACCGAGGGATTTTCCCCACCGGTCCGTTTAGTAGGTAGGCCCATTACAGGCGCCGCGGATTTTTCAGTGTCGGCCAAAGGGGGATTTGGGTCGCCAGCAACCGGAGCTCCAGGGGCCTTCTTCCCTGGGCAGGAGGAGGAGAGATGACCAGTCACTCCACACCTCCAGCATACTGGTTTTCTGCCAGTCACAATGACTGGCAATCTCCGGTTGCCAAAATCCAGACAGTTGGGGATGGACTTGAAGGCCGCCTCGTCTATCATGATATCGAAAGTCCACCCCCCGTTCAAATTGTCCGAGAGAGCCCCTAAAATTTGGCCGTACTGCATAAAAAATGCAGCCAGGAGCTCTCCGGAAATTTGAGGAGGAACCTCAAAAACGGCCACCCTGGTCCTTCGCCTGCCTAGATATTCCGTGCGGAGAATAAGGTCTTTCGTAATTAATTCTCTCTTTGCCATATCTAGGCAATCTTCTGGCGTGGGCAGCAGCACGTCCCACATAAAAAACTTTACGCCTTTAATAACTCTTTGGGGTTTTATCCCCAGGGACATAAGTGATTTGATCACTGTGTCTTTCGTGGATCGACAGATTTTGCGCGTACGCCTATCAACCGCGAAGACGGTCACCATTCTTTGTTCGAATGTCTGAAGCTCTTGAACGTCTTTGAGGATGCCATCTTTGTTTACAAGATGGGCAAAATCCTTTGCCTTTTCCAAGAACTCCGCGATATTCACTATACAGCTCGGTGGGGACTTCCAGCAAGAGGGCGATTCCTCGGCTGTAGACTTAGCTTGTGCCACTTTCGGCACCTTTTCATTCGTTGAGTTGGAGACTTGCATGGCCTCCTCCTTCTCACTTGTCTGGTCTGGTTTTTTGGGGGTAACCTTACCCCGTTTCTTATTCTTAGTTTTATCCGGGGGGTCGGCTTTAGCAGCCGCCCCAAAGAGGTCTTTTTTGACCCCTGACCGACTCATCTCGTCGGCCATTCTAAAGGGCTAAACGGTAAAGCTGGCCAAATTGCAAGGAGCTGGGATAGGGGAGAAGAGAAGTAATAATAAAAAAAAAAATAAAAAGGAGAAGAAAAAAAAAGGTAGTTTCTTCTAAAATTAGAAGAACTTAAATAAAGTAAACAAAAAGTCAAACAATAAAATAACAATAAACTTTAGAAAAATAAAAAACAAGAAGGCAAACTATAAACTAACTAGTCTCGTAAGACTTTAAAAAGAAATTAAAGATGGCGCCCGAAGGCAGCCGAAAATAAAAGAAACTCCTACTTTTTTTTTTTTTTTTTTTCCTCAATTAACACACAGAAAGAAAAAGAAAAGAAAGAAAAATGTCTGGTTTGACACTAGTCAAACCAAACTAAAAAAGGTTTGCGGCCGAAGCCGCTAAAGAAATAAATTAAAAACAAAAGCTGAAACTTAAAAAATTAAAGGATTGCGACCGAAGTCGCTAAATAAAACGGGGGAGGGTAAAAAACGAAAAGGAGGACAAATTAAAACAAAACTTTTTCTTTTTTCCTTTCTTTAACTAGTAAAACAGAAAATAAAAAAGCCGGTAAGACTGCCTTACCGAACTAAAAAAATGTTGGCCGAAGCCAAGAAATAAATAAATTTAAAGGAAAGAAATAAAACAAATGAAAAATCAAAACTTAAAAAATAACTTAACTTAACGAACAAAAGTCAATAAATTTCTTCAAAAAATGCACGTTCGCCGGTCAAAAATTGGTCCTAAAAATTAACAACACGCCTTCCTACAAAGGAAGTCGCAAAGTCAATTCAAGAAACTAGCCGCAGACAGGAACAATATTTATTTGCATGTAACATACAAAATGTGGCACACGGCCAAAAAGGGGGTTGGGGAAGGACGGTCATCATCTGTCTTAAACTAAAAACTTAGCTAGTCGCAACCACTGACCCAAACATACCAACAATAGTCCTAACACCAAAACAACACATTCTTCCATACCTTTCTTTCTACATCCACCATAATTCCTGAAATTCTCTATGAAATTCTACCTAGTCCCCATATGTACAATTCAAAGTCTGTGGGGGGGGGGATAACAATTTAAAAACCCCAATGAATATTTACAATATGCAAAAATATGTACAAGAAACAAAACAAAATAAGATTAGTAATAAAACCCCCCACAATACCTAAATGTGGCAGAAACATCAGTTAACTAGACGAAATAATTGCGGGATTATAGCAGTAAAAACGGTCATCCTTCCCAAATCACTCACACAGACACACACCCATTTAGACACAATAACAAAAACGAAAAACCACACACACGAAACGAAAGTCATCCCGCAACCACCAGAGAACTGACGTCACTGGCCACCTAACGAGGGAAGGGATGGGGAATTAAACCAAAGAAAAGAATAGGGACAGAAATAAAAGGGGGGCTAATGGGCATTCATACCCTAGCTAAGTTAAGCAGAAACAAGAAAACTAAAGATTCAAAACTAAACCTAAACTAGCCTAATATCGGGACGGGTTGCTCTGTTCAACCCATGAGGGACGAAATCCTGCACCTAGCCGAGGTCCAAGTGCCACTCCAAGTCAGCTCCTCTCACTCTACACATTCGCGCAAGATTCACCCACCTTTTGGCGAATTCTGATGAAGGGAGTCGCCGCCTTTCCGTCCTAATCTTGACTTTAAGCTGATGCTTAAAGTACAAGATTAGTAGGGAAGAAGTGAACTTCTCGCCTCCATAGAATCCCTTCTGACGTGTCACCCAAATCACGACTCTCATAACTCCTAGCAAGCAGTGGAACACATAAAGTTCAGACTTCGTTAACGGCGGGGCCACATTGCTACAAACAGAAGCGGCCTCAAGGACGAAAAACTTTCCCTGCAACATGCGAACCATGAGACCTTCAACAAACTTACACAATGGTGCTACCAACTTGCAATGAAAGAAGACGTGACCAAGGGTCTCGACTTCCCCCTCACAACGTCGGCAGTTTGGATATTTCTCCAAACCCGCTGCGCAAAGTTTTTTGCCGACCCAGAGGGCCCCACGTATCACCAGCCAGGTGAGGGATGCCTCATCGTTGTTGAGACATTTCAACCCGGAAGCCCAAGGCCAGATTGAGCGAGCCTCCTGCTTCGTAAGACCGAGCTTGTCAATCAGATCATCATGAACGGACCCCCTGACTACCACCTGATATAATGCCCTACGAGACAACGCCTGGACGTTGTGGAGGCCAACCGTCGCCCGTAAGAGGTGTTTCAGAGCCAGACGACATTCACGGTAGAAGGAGCACTCGACACGAGGCAAACGGCCAGCCTCCTTCTCGCCCGAGTGCACACTTCTCAAGGATGGAAAGGATCTTCGGGCGTCTTCCTTCCAGAAGGCGCCCCCGTCATCCGTGTCGCGACACAAACGATCCAGGAACCCGATGCGAAGCATATCGAGACGAATCTCAATGCTAGGCATACCTAGACCGCCTTCAGTAGGATGAAGGCAACAGATCTCCCGACATACCCCTGGAGCTCTGCCTCTCCACAAGAAAGAGAACAAGAGCTGTACTAATGAACGCACTGTGGTAGACGGAAGTGGAAGTACCGAGAGTCGGTAAAGGAGAATCGGGTAGATATGCGAAACACATACCTCCGCCCTCCCCTTCAAGGAAAGATTCCTCCGAGACCACAACTTAATTGCGCCCTCGGCCTTCTCCCGTACCTCCGACCAATTCATATCCAACTGGATATCAGGACCGAACCAGACGCCGAGTATCTTGATCGGCCCATCCGTCCAGCTGAATGGTCCGGGAAGAGAAACCCCCTTCCACGCACCCAACCGCAAGCCAACAGACTTATCGCGGTTGATCTTGGCCCCTGTCACCATCTCATAGCCACTGATTTCTCTGCTGACTTCGTTAATCTCGGCTCTGCTCGACACAAGAACCGAAACGTCGTCAGCATAGGCAGAATACCTGGCCGAGGTGGTAGCACCAGGTAAAGAGATTCCGCGTAGGACCGGATTCGCCTTTAACTTGCGAAGGAAAGGTTCCAACGCAAGAACGTAAAGCATAGGCGAGAGCGGACAACCCTGACGAATAGATCGAGACAATACGAAAGGTTCCGATCTTACCCCGTTCACTTCTACCAGCGCACCGGGAGTCGCATACATAAGCCGGATCCAGGAGCGAAAGTACGGCCCGAAACCGGCAGCCGAAAGAACAGCCTCCAAGAATCGATGGTCAACCCTATCAAAGGCCTTGGACTGATCTAAATTGATCAGCGCGGCTTCACTGTCGACTTTCTCGATGATCAGGCGCACCATATGAAGGTTGTCCTGAATAGTCCGGCCCTTCACAGAACAAGTCTGCTCGGAGCCAATCAGACTAGACAGGACAAGCTGCAAACGGTTAGCCAAGACCTTAGCCAAAATCTTTAACTCTGTATTTAACATAGTTAAAGGGCGAAAGTTACCTATCCCATCCCCACCGCTTTTGCCCTTACGCACCAACTTGATCACACCCCTGGTGAAGCGTTGAGGTATAGACCCCTGCTTCATCCAGTTGTTGAAGACCAGCTGCAGCAAAGGAACAAAAACGGGCGACTGCCTCAAGTAAACTTCGTAAGGAAGACCATCTAATCCCGGAGATTTATCCAGGCCAACCTGTTTCAGCGCTTCCCAGATTTCCGACTCAGTGATGGGACCCTCGCACCCAGCCGCTTCAGCTGCCTCAAGGCAGGGAAAGTCAGCTAAATAGGTGTCGAACTGAGCAGAGCTCAGACCGGGCTCCCTGGTAAAAAGATCCCGAAAGTAATCCCGAAAAGCCTCGCATATGCCCGAGTTTGTAGTCACTGTCCGCCCATCCGGCAATGTGACGCTCGCGATATGCCGTCTTGAAGCATTCCTACTTTCCTCTGCACGCAATTCTGCGGCCATATTCGTCGCCTCAGAGGACATTCTTTTTAACCTAGCCCTAACTACCAGAGCTTGATCCTTCTTGGTAAGCAAGGAGGACAACTCTGCCTTAGCTAGGACTACTTCCCCACTATCACGGGATTTCACAGCCCGATCGACTCTTTGCTCTAACACCGTTTGCGCCGCTAATCTATCTACGTTGAGTCGACGACTAAAATCGGCAGCAAACGTTCGAATTTTAGATTTAAGTTTGTCCCACCAGGCATTTCCCACCACAGCCCCCGTCAGTTCCCTTTGTAAGGTTAGTAAAAACTGGTCCCGGAAATGCTGCTCGCCAAATAACGAGCAGTTGAATTTCCAGTAGCCAGTTATCCTAACATTAGGCTTATCTAAGTTTACACGGACCCGGACAAGCCTATGATCCGAATAAACTATATAATGAAAACTTGGACACCCTAAGAGTCCTACATCGACTCTCCTAACTAAAACTCGGTCGAGGTAGCTCGCAAGCACACCTACAGCCGAGCTGCCACTATTTGTCCAAGTCCACACTACCCGCTGAGGGTGTTCATTCCGGTACTTGTCGATGAGATCAAACCCATCGACAAAGCCCCGAAAATGCTCCACTCCCCAGTTTTTAGTACCCTCTTTATATTTGGACCCTATACGATCTATATCGGGGTCAAGGACGGCATTCCAATCCCCCGCTAAAATTAACCGACGTGATGTCGTCATAAACGGCTCGATCTGCCGAAACAAAGCAAGTCGCTCAGCCTGGCTATGGGGCCCATAAACCCCAATGAGACGCAAAGCCTTATCATTTATGGTAGCATCCAGCACGCAAAGCCTGCCCGCCGGATCTGCGAAGACAAGAGCACACGCAGCCTTCAAAGTCTTGCTCACCAGCCAAGAGACACCCCTCGAGCGTCCATCAAAACATGCTGAATAAAGAGTAAACTCCCTAGACAGAATGTCTTCATAATCGCGAGAAGAAAAACGGGTCTCTTGCACACAACATATATTCACACCGAGGCTCTGAAGGTCGCGAACGAGTCTCACCCTTCGAGACTCCGACCTCAGGCCTCGGACATTCAAACTAGCTAACCAGAGTGCCATTATCGAATCGACTAGGGTCGCCCATCAGAGTTGAACATAGCTGGGGTGAGAACACCGACAGCCTGTCCCATTGATCCTGACGCCATCTCACTGTCGACGGTATCACCATGAGACAGACCGCCGATGTCCGCAGGATAAGTTAATTTTAGCGCCCTATACAGGGAAGGGTGAACAAAAACAGGGACCCTCCCTCTGCATGTTTTCAATGGATCAAGGTCAGGTTCATAAACCGCCGCTGGGGGCACCAATTTCAGGGACGAGTTCGCCTCCTCGATCATGCCCCAAATCTCCCGCGTACCCGGGCCGGATCGGACGACAGTCAGGAGTCTACGGGCATTTTTGAACTTTTCCGGCACCTCCACATCAACTCCATTGATGTGCCGGAAGTTATAGAGAATCCTCAGCGGCCTCGGGTTTTTAGTCTGCCCGCAGACCCTATCTAATTGCTCCCCGGATACGCGGCAGACGTCTTCCCCTGGGAGATATGGCGGTTTGACCTTTTTCTTCCTCTTCTCTGCTACTGGCGGCAACTCCGGGCTTCTCTCCCTCTTTTTTTGAGGAGAATGAGAGGGAGTAGGAGTGGGCGTGCATGTCGGTGTATGAGAGGGAGTGATGCCTGATGAGGTCTTAAAAGGGGAAGGAGTTTTGGAGGTACTGGATCTTGTTGGTGAGTTCGTCAGAGATTTAGGCGGAGGTGGTCTGACGAATTTGTTGGTACCTGAAGGGGAAGACGGGGCAGAGGATGAGGGGCAGGGCACCCCCAGCGACTTGGAATTCTTGGCCCGTTTTGCCTCTAATTTTTCCTTCAGCTTCTTTAAATTTAAAATCTTCTGCCAGCCAGGCTCGTTGAGTTTTTGCGCTGCTGTGGCTGACTTTTCGTAAGACGCCGAGGCGTCGCCCTCAGAGCTGGTAGAGGGAATGGGGATGTAGGTGGGTTTATCCCTGGAGTTATGCTGGGACAGAGGTCCCGCTGTCTGGACCTTCCCTTTGGCCCTACCTACTACACGCCATTCCCCCTCATCCTTCTCCTTATCCACACTTGTGGAAGGCGTCGGTTTGAGGGGTAATGAGGGCATCGACCCAACCGAGGGATTTTCCCCACCGGTCCGTTTAGTAGGTAGGCCCATTACAGGCGCCGCGGATTTTTCAGTGTCGGCCAAAGGGGGATTTGGGTCGCCAGCAACCGGAGCTCCAGGGGCCTTCTTCCCTGGGCAGGAGGAGGAGAGATGACCAGTCACTCCACACCTCCAGCATACTGGTTTTCTGCCAGTCACAATGACTGGCAATCTCCGGTTGCCAAAATCCAGACAGTTGGGGATGGACTTGAAGGCCGCCTCGTCTATCATGATATCGAAAGTCCACCCCCCGTTCAAATTGTCCGAGAGAGCCCCTAAAATTTGGCCGTACTGCATAAAAAATGCAGCCAGGAGCTCTCCGGAAATTTGAGGAGGAACCTCAAAAACGGCCACCCTGGTCCTTCGCCTGCCTAGATATTCCGTGCGGAGAATAAGGTCTTTCGTAATTAATTCTCTCTTTGCCATATCTAGGCAATCTTCTGGCGTGGGCAGCAGCACGTCCCACATAAAAAACTTTACGCCTTTAATAACTCTTTGGGGTTTTATCCCCAGGGACATAAGTGATTTGATCACTGTGTCTTTCGTGGATCGACAGATTTTGCGCGTACGCCTATCAACCGCGAAGACGGTCACCATTCTTTGTTCGAATGTCTGAAGCTCTTGAACGTCTTTGAGGATGCCATCTTTGTTTACAAGATGGGCAAAATCCTTTGCCTTTTCCAAGAACTCCGCGATATTCACTATACAGCTCGGTGGGGACTTCCAGCAAGAGGGCGATTCCTCGGCTGTAGACTTAGCTTGTGCCACTTTCGGCACCTTTTCATTCGTTGAGTTGGAGACTTGCATGGCCTCCTCCTTCTCACTTGTCTGGTCTGGTTTTTTGGGGGTAACCTTACCCCGTTTCTTATTCTTAGTTTTATCCGGGGGGTCGGCTTTAGCAGCCGCCCCAAAGAGGTCTTTTTTGACCCCTGACCGACTCATCTCGTCGGCCATTCTAAAGGGCTAAACGGTAAAGCTGGCCAAATTGCAAGGAGCTGGGATAGGGGAGAAGAGAAGTAATAATAAAAAAAAAAATAAAAAGGAGAAGAAAAAAAAAGGTAGTTTCTTCTAAAATTAGAAGAACTTAAATAAAGTAAACAAAAAGTCAAACAATAAAATAACAATAAACTTTAGAAAAATAAAAAACAAGAAGGCAAACTATAAACTAACTAGTCTCGTAAGACTTTAAAAAGAAATTAAAGATGGCGCCCGAAGGCAGCCGAAAATAAAAGAAACTCCTACTTTTTTTTTTTTTTTTTTTCCTCAATTAACACACAGAAAGAAAAAGAAAAGAAAGAAAAATGTCTGGTTTGACACTAGTCAAACCAAACTAAAAAAGGTTTGCGGCCGAAGCCGCTAAAGAAATAAATTAAAAACAAAAGCTGAAACTTAAAAAATTAAAGGATTGCGACCGAAGTCGCTAAATAAAACGGGGGAGGGTAAAAAACGAAAAGGAGGACAAATTAAAACAAAACTTTTTCTTTTTTCCTTTCTTTAACTAGTAAAACAGAAAATAAAAAAGCCGGTAAGACTGCCTTACCGAACTAAAAAAATGTTGGCCGAAGCCAAGAAATAAATAAATTTAAAGGAAAGAAATAAAACAAATGAAAAATCAAAACTTAAAAAATAACTTAACTTAACGAACAAAAGTCAATAAATTTCTTCAAAAAATGCACGTTCGCCGGTCAAAAATTGGTCCTAAAAATTAACAACACGCCTTCCTACAAAGGAAGTCGCAAAGTCAATTCAAGAAACTAGCCGCAGACAGGAACAATATTTATTTGCATGTAACATACAAAATGTGGCACAAGGCCAAAAAAGGGGGTTGGGGAAGGACGGTCATCATCTGTCTTAAACTAAAAACTTAGCTAGTCGCAAACACTGACCCAAACATACCAACAATAGACTAGCACCAAAACAACACATTCTTCCATACCTTTCTTACTACATCCACCATAATTCCTCAAATTCTCTATGAAATTCTAACTATTCCCCATATGTACAATTCAAAGTCTGTGGGGGGGGGGATAACAATTTAAAAACCCCGATGAATATTTACAATATGCAAAAATATATACAAGAAACAAAACAAAATAAGATTAGTAATAAAACCCCCCACAATACCTAAATGTGGCAGAAACATCAGTTAACTAGACGAAATAATTGCGGGATTATAGCAGTAAAAACGGTCATCCTTCCCAAATCACTCACACAGACACACACCCATTTAGACACAATAACAAAAACGAAAAACCACACACACGAAACGAAAGTCATCCCGCAACCACCAGAGAACTGACGTCACTGGCCACCTAACGAGGGAAGGGATGGGGAATTAAACCAAAGAAAAAAAATAGGGACAGAAATAAAAGGGGGGGCTAATGGGCATTCATACCCTAGCTAAGTTAAGCAGAAACAAGAAAACTAAAGATTCAAACTAAACCTAAACTAGCCTAATATCGGGACGGGTTGCTCTGTTCAACCCATGAGGGACGAAATCCTGCACCTAGCCGAGGTCCAAGTGCCACTCCAAGTCAGCTCCTCTCACTCTACACATTCGCGCAAGATTCACCCACCTTTTGGCGAATTCTGATGAAGGGAGTCGCCGCCTTTCCGTCCTAATCTTGACTTTAAGCTGATGCTTAAAGTACAAGATTAGTAGGGAAGAAGTGAACTTCTCGCCTCCATAGAATCCCTTCTGACGTGTCACCCAAATCACGACTCTCATAACTCCTAGCAAGCAGTGGAACACATAAAGTTCAGACTTCGTTAACGGCGGGGCCACATTGCTACAAACAGAAGCGGCCTCAAGGACGAAAAACTTTCCCTGCAACATGCGAACCATGAGACCTTCAACAAACTTACACAATGGTGCTACCAACTTGCAATGAAAGAAGACGTGACCAAGGGTCTCGACTTCCCCCTCACAACGTCGGCAGTTTGGATATTTCTCCAAACCCGCTGCGCAAAGTTTTTTGCCGACCCAGAGGGCCCCACGTATCACCAGCCAGGTGAGGGATGCCTCATCGTTGTTGAGACATTTCAACCCGGAAGCCCAAGGCCAGATTGAGCGAGCCTCCTGCTTCGTAAGACCGAGCTTGTCAATCAGATCATCATGAACGGACCCCCTGACTACCACCTGATATAATGCCCTACGAGACAACGCCTGGACGTTGTGGAGGCCAACCGTCGCCCGTAAGAGGTGTTTCAGAGCCAGACGACATTCACGGTAGAAGGAGCACTCGACACGAGGCAAACGGCCAGCCTCCTTCTCGCCCGAGTGCACACTTCTCAAGGATGGAAAGGATCTTCGGGCGTCTTCCTTCCAGAAGGCGCCCCCGTCATCCGTGTCGCGACACAAACGATCCAGGAACCCGATGCGAAGCATATCGAGACGAATCTCAATGCTAGGCATACCTAGACCGCCTTCAGTAGGATGAAGGCAACAGATCTCCCGACATACCCCTGGAGCTCTGCCTCTCCACAAGAAAGAGAACAAGAGCTGTACTAATGAACGCACTGTGGTAGACGGAAGTGGAAGTACCGAGAGTCGGTAAAGGAGAATCGGGTAGATATGCGAAACACATACCTCCGCCCTCCCCTTCAAGGAAAGATTCCTCCGAGACCACAATTTAATTGCGCCCTCGGCCTTCTCCCGTACCTCCGACCAATTCATATCCAACTGGATATCAGGACCGAACCAGACGCCGAGTATCTTGATCGGCCCATCCGTCCAGCTGAATGGTCCGGGAAGAGAAACCCCCTTCCACGCACCCAACCGCAAGCCAACAGACTTATCGCGGTTGATCTTGGCCCCTGTCACCATCTCATAGCCACTGATTTCTCTGCTGACTTCGTTAATCTCGGCTCTGCTCGACACAAGAACCGAAACGTCGTCAGCATAGGCAGAATACCTGGCCGAGGTGGTAGCACCAGGTAAAGAGATTCCGCGTAGGACCGGATTCGCCTTTAACTTGCGAAGGAAAGGTTCCAACGCAAGAACGTAAAGCATAGGCGAGAGCGGACAACCCTGACGAATAGATCGAGACAATACGAAAGGTTCCGATCTTACCCCGTTCACTTCTACCAGCGCACCGGGAGTCGCATACATAAGCCGGATCCAGGAGCGAAAGTACGGCCCGAAACCGGCAGCCGAAAGAACAGCCTCCAAGAATCGATGGTCAACCCTATCAAAGGCCTTGGACTGATCTAAATTGATCAGCGCGGCTTCACTGTCGACTTTCTCGATGATCAGGCGCACCATATGAAGGTTGTCCTGAATAGTCCGGCCCTTCACAGAACAAGTCTGCTCGGAGCCAATCAGACTAGACAGGACAAGCTGCAAACGGTTAGCCAAGACCTTAGCCAAAATCTTTAACTCTGTATTTAACATAGTTAAAGGGCGAAAGTTACCTATCCCATCCCCACCGCTTTTGCCCTTACGCACCAACTTGATCACACCCCTGGTGAAGCGTTGAGGTATAGACCCCTGCTTCATCCAGTTGTTGAAGACCAGCTGCAGCAAAGGAACAAAAACGGGCGACTGCCTCAAGTAAACTTCGTAAGGAAGACCATCTAATCCCGGAGATTTATCCAGGCCAACCTGTTTCAGCGCTTCCCAGATTTCCGACTCAGTGATGGGACCCTCGCACCCAGCCGCTTCAGCTGCCTCAAGGCAGGGAAAGTCAGCTAAATAGGTGTCGAACTGAGCAGAGCTCAGACCGGGCTCCCTGGTAAAAAGATCCCGAAAGTAATCCCGAAAAGCCTCGCATATGCCCGAGTTTGTAGTCACTGTCCGCCCATCCGGCAATGTGACGCTCGCGATATGCCGTCTTGAAGCATTCCTACTTTCCTCTGCACGCAATTCTGCGGCCATATTCGTCGCCTCAGAGGACATTCTTTTTAACCTAGCCCTAACTACCAGAGCTTGATCCTTCTTGGTAAGCAAGGAGGACAACTCTGCCTTAGCTAGGACTACTTCCCCACTATCACGGGATTTCACAGCCCGATCGACTCTTTGCTCTAACACCGTTTGCGCCGCTAATCTATCTACGTTGAGTCGACGACTAAAATCGGCAGCAAACGTTCGAATTTTAGATTTAAGTTTGTCCCACCAGGCATTTCCCACCACAGCCCCCGTCAGTTCCCTTTGTAAGGTTAGTAAAAACTGGTCCCGGAAATGCTGCTCGCCAAATAACGAGCAGTTGAATTTCCAGTAGCCAGTTATCCTAACATTAGGCTTATCTAAGTTTACACGGACCCGGACAAGCCTATGATCCGAATAAACTATATAATGAAAACTTGGACACCCTAAGAGTCCTACATCGACTCTCCTAACTAAAACTCGGTCGAGGTAGCTCGCAAGCACACCTACAGCCGAGCTGCCACTATTTGTCCAAGTCCACACTACCCGCTGAGGGTGTTCATTCCGGTACTTGTCGATGAGATCAAACCCATCGACAAAGCCCCGAAAATGCTCCACTCCCCAGTTTTTAGTACCCTCTTTATATTTGGACCCTATACGATCTATATCGGGGTCAAGGACGGCATTCCAATCCCCCGCTAAAATTAACCGACGTGATGTCGTCATAAACGGCTCGATCTGCCGAAACAAAGCAAGTCGCTCAGCCTGGCTATGGGGCCCATAAACCCCAATGAGACGCAAAGCCTTATCATTTATGGTAGCATCCAGCACGCAAAGCCTGCCCGCCGGATCTGCGAAGACAAGAGCACACGCAGCCTTCAAAGTCTTGCTCACCAGCCAAGAGACACCCCTCGAGCGTCCATCAAAACATGCTGAATAAAGAGTAAACTCCCTAGACAGAATGTCTTCATAATCGCGAGAAGAAAAACGGGTCTCTTGCACACAACATATATTCACACCGAGGCTCTGAAGGTCGCGAACGAGTCTCACCCTTCGAGACTCCGACCTCAGGCCTCGGACATTCAAACTAGCTAACCAGAGTGCCATTATCGAATCGACTAGGGTCGCCCATCAGAGTTGAACATAGCTGGGGTGAGAACACCGACAGCCTGTCCCATTGATCCTGACGCCATCTCACTGTCGACGGTATCACCATGAGACAGACCGCCGATGTCCGCAGGATAAGTTAATTTTAGCGCCCTATACAGGGAAGGGTGAACAAAAACAGGGACCCTCCCTCTGCATGTTTTCAATGGATCAAGGTCAGGTTCATAAACCGCCGCTGGGGGCACCAATTTCAGGGACGAGTTCGCCTCCTCGATCATGCCCCAAATCTCCCGCGTACCCGGGCCGGATCGGACGACAGTCAGGAGTCTACGGGCATTTTTGAACTTTTCCGGCACCTCCACATCAACTCCATTGATGTGCCGGAAGTTATAGAGAATCCTCAGCGGCCTCGGGTTTTTAGTCTGCCCGCAGACCCTATCTAATTGCTCCCCGGATACGCGGCAGACGTCTTCCCCTGGGAGATATGGCGTTTTGACCTTTTTCTTCCTCTTCTCTGCTACTGGCGGCAACTCCGGGCTTCTCTCCCTCTTTTTTTGAGGAGAATGAGAGGGAGTAGGAGTGGGCGTGCATGTCGGTGTATGAGAGGGAGTGATGCCTGATGAGGTCTTAAAAGGGGAAGGAGTTTTGGAGGTACTGGATCTTGTTGGTGAGTTCGTCAGAGATTTAGGCGGAGGTGGTCTGACGAATTTGTTGGTACCTGAAGGGGAAGACGGGGCAGAGGATGAGGGGCAGGGCACCCCCAGCGACTTGGAATTCTTGGCCCGTTTTGCCTCTAATTTTTCCTTCAGCTTTTTTAAATTTAAAATCTTCTGCCAGCCAGGCTCATTTAGCTTCTGCGTCTCTGTGGCTGATTTTTCGTAAGACGCCGAGGCGTCGCCCTCAGAGCTGGTAGAGGGAATGGGGATGTAGGTGGGTTTGTCCCTGGAGTTATGCTGGGACAGAGGTCCCGCTGTCTGGACCTTCCCTTTGGCCCTACCTACTACACGCCATTCCCCCTCATCCTTCTCCTTATCCACACTTGTGGAAGGCGTTGGTTTGAGGGGTAATGAGGGCATCGACCCAACCGAGGGATTTTCCCCACCGGTCCGTTTAGTAGGTAGGCCCATTACAGGCGCCGCGGATTTTTCAGTGTCGGCCAAAGGGGGATTTGGGTCGCCAGCAACCGGAGCTCCAGGGGCCTTCTTCCCTGGGCAGGAGGAGGAGAGATGACCAGTCACTCCACACCTCCAGCATACTGGTTTTCTGCCAGTCACAATGACTGGCAATCTCCGGTTGCCAAAATCCAGACAGTTGGGGATGGACTTGAAGGCCGCCTCGTCTATCATGATATCGAAAGTCCACCCCCCGTTCAAATTGTCCGAGAGAGCCCCTAAAATTTGGCCGTACTGCATAAAAAATGCAGCCAGGAGCTCTCCGGAAATTTGAGGAGGAACCTCAAAAACTGCCACCCTGGTCCTTCGCCTGCCTAGATATTCCGTGCGGAGAATAAGGTCTTTCGTAATTAATTCTCTCTTTGCCATATCTAGGCAATCTTCTGGCGTGGGCAGCAGCACGTCCCACATAAAAAACTTTACGCCTTTAATAACTCTTTGGGGTTTTATCCCCAGGGACATAAGTGATTTGATCACTGTGTCTTTCGTGGATCGACAGATTTTGCGCGTACGCCTATCAACCGCGAAGACGGTCACCATTCTTTGTTCGAATGTCTGAAGCTCTTGAACGTCTTTGAGGATGCCATCTTTGTTTACAAGATGGGCAAAATCCTTTGCCTTTTCCAAGAACTCCGCGATATTCACTATACAGCTCGGTGGGGACTTCCAGCAAGAGGGCGATTCCTCGGCTGTAGACTTAGCTTGTGCCACTTTCGGCACCTTGTCATTTGATGAGTTGGAGACCTGCATAGCCTCCTCCTTGTCATTTACACTTGTCTGGTCTGGCTTGTTTGGGGTAACCTTACCCCGTTTTTTACTTTTGGATTTATCTGGGGGGTCGGCTTTAGCAGCCGCCCCAAAGAGGTCTTTTTTGACCCCTGACCGACTCATCTCGTCGGCCATTAAAGGGTTAACGCGGAAAAGCTGGCCTAATTGCAAGGAGCTGGGATAGGGGGAGAAGAGAAGTAATAATAAAAAAAATAAAAAGGAGAAGAAAAAAAAAAGGTAGTTTCTTCTAAAATTAGAAGAAATTAAATAAAGTAAACAAAAAGTCAAACTATAAAATAACAATAAACTTTAGAAAAATAAAAAACAAGAAGGCAAACTATAAACTAACTAGTCTCGTAAGACTTTAAAAAGAAATTAAAGATGGCGCCCGAAGGCAGCCGAAAATAAAAGAAACTCCTACTTTTTTTTTTTTTTATCTCAATTAACACACAGAAAGAAAAAGAAAAGAAAGAAAAATGTCTGGTTTGACACTAGTCAAACCAAACTAAAAAAGGTTTGCGGCCGAAGCCGCTAAAGAAATAAATTAAATAAAAAGCAGAAACTTAAAAATTACAGGATTGCGACCGAAGTCGCTAAATAAAACGGGGGAGGGTAAAAAACGAAAAGGAGGACAAATTAAAACAAAACTTTTTCCTTTTTCCTTTCTTTAACTAGTAAAACAGAAAATAAAAAAGCCGGTAAGACTGCCTTACCGAACTAAAAAATGTTGGCCGAAGCCAAGAAATAAATAAATTTAAAGGAAAGAAATAAAACAAATAAAAAATCAAAACTTAAAAAATAACTTAACTTAACGAACAAAAGTCAATAAATTTCTTCAAAAAATGCACGTTCGCCGGTCAAAAATTGGTCCTAAAAATTAACAACACGCCTTCCTACAAAGGAAGTCGCAAAGTCAATTCAAGAAACTAGCCGCAGACAGGAACAATATTTATTTGCATGTAACATACAAAATGTGGCACAAGGCCAAAAAGGGGGTTGGGGAAGGACGGTCATCATCTGTCTTAAACTAAAAACTTAGCTAGTCGCAAACACTGACCCAAACATACCAACAATAGTCCTAGCACCAAAACAACACATTCTTCCATACCTTTCTTACTACATCCACCATAATTCCTCAGATTCTCTATGAAATTCTAACTAGTCCCCATATGTACAATTCAAAGTCTGTGGGGGGGGGATAACAATTTAAAAACCCCGATGAATATTTACAATATGCAAAAATATATACAAGAAACAAAACAAAATAAGATTAGTAATAAAACCCCCCACAATACCTAAATGTGGCAGAAACATCAGTTAACTAGACGAAATAATTGCGGGATTATAGCAATAAAAACGGTCATCCTTCCCAAATCACTCACACAGACACACACCCATTTAGACACAATAACAAAAACGAAAAACCACACACACGAAACGAAAGTCATCCCGCAACCACCAGAGAACTGACGTCACTGGCCACCTAACGAGGGAAGGGATGGGGAATTAAACCAAAGAAAAAAATTGGGACAGAAATAAAAGGGGGGCTAATGGGCATTCATACCCTAGCTAAGTTAAGCAGAAACAAGAAAACTAAAGATTCAAAACTAAACCTAAACTAGCCTAATATCGGGACGGGTTGCTCTGTTCAACCCATGAGGGACGAAATCCTGCACCTAGCCGAGGTCCAAGTGCCACTCCAAGTCAGCTCCTCTCACTCTACACATTCGCGCAAGATTCACCCACCTTTTGGCGAATTCTGATGAAGGGAGTCGCCGCCTTTCCGTCCTAATCTTGACTTTAAGCTGATGCTTAAAGTACAAGATTAGTAGGGAAGAAGTGAACTTCTCGCCTCCATAGAATCCCTTCTGACGTGTCACCCAAATCACGACTCTCATAACTCCTAGCAAGCAGTGGAACACATAAAGTTCAGACTTCGTTAACGGCGGGGCCACATTGCTACAAACAGAAGCGGCCTCAAGGACGAAAAACTTTCCCTGCAACATGCGAACCATGAGACCTTCAACAAACTTACACAATGGTGCTACCAACTTGCAATGAAAGAAGACGTGACCAAGGGTCTCGACTTCCCCCTCACAACGTCGGCAGTTTGGATATTTCTCCAAACCCGCTGCGCAAAGTTTTTTGCCGACCCAGAGGGCCCCACGTATCACCAGCCAGGTGAGGGATGCCTCATCGTTGTTGAGACATTTCAGCCCGGAAGCCCAAGGCCAGATTGAGCGAGCCTCCTGCTTCGTAAGACCGAGCTTGTCAATCAGATCATCATGAACGGACCCCCTGACTACCACCTGATATAATGCCCTACGAGACAACGCCTGGACGTTGTGGAGGCCAACCGTCGCCCGTAAGAGGTGTTTCAGAGCCAGACGACATTCACGGTAGAAGGAGCACTCGACACGAGGCAAACGGCCAGCCTCCTTCTCGCCCGAGTGCACACTTCTCAAGGATGGAAAGGATCTTCGGGCGTCTTCCTTCCAGAAGGCGCCCCCGTCATCCGTGTCGCGACACAAACGATCCAGGAACCCGATGCGAAGCATATCGAGACGAATCTCAATGCTAGGCATACCTAGACCGCCTTCAGTAGGATGAAGGCAACAGATCTCCCGACATACCCCTGGAGCTCTGCCTCTCCACAAGAAAGAGAACAAGAGCTGTACTAATGAACGCACTGTGGTAGACGGAAGTGGAAGTACCGAGAGTCGGTAAAGGAGAATCGGGTAGATATGCGAAACACATACCTCCGCCCTCCCCTTCAAGGAAAGATTCCTCCGAGACCACAATTTAATTGCGCCCTCGGCCTTCTCCCGTACCTCCGACCAATTCATATCCAACTGGATATCAGGACCGAACCAGACGCCGAGTATCTTGATCGGCCCATCCGTCCAGCTGAATGGTCCGGGAAGAGAAACCCCCTTCCACGCACCCAACCGCAAGCCAACAGACTTATCGCGGTTGATCTTGGCCCCTGTCACCATCTCATAGCCACTGATTTCTCTGCTGACTTCGTTAATCTCGGCTCTGCTCGACACAAGAACCGAAACGTCGTCAGCATAGGCAGAATACCTGGCCGAGGTGGTAGCACCAGGTAAAGAGATTCCGCGTAGGACCGGATTCGCCTTTAACTTGCGAAGGAAAGGTTCCAACGCAAGAACGTAAAGCATAGGCGAGAGCGGACAACCCTGACGAATAGATCGAGACAATACGAAAGGTTCCGATCTTACCCCGTTCACTTCTACCAGCGCACCGGGAGTCGCATACATAAGCCGGATCCAGGAGCGAAAGTACGGCCCGAAACCGGCAGCCGAAAGAACAGCCTCCAAGAATCGATGGTCAACCCTATCAAAGGCCTTGGACTGATCTAAATTGATCAGCGCGGCTTCACTGTCGACTTTCTCGATGATCAGGCGCACCATATGAAGGTTGTCCTGAATAGTCCGGCCCTTCACAGAACAAGTCTGCTCGGAGCCAATCAGACTAGACAGGACAAGCTGCAAACGGTTAGCCAAGACCTTAGCCAAAATCTTTAACTCTGTATTTAACATAGTTAAAGGGCGAAAGTTACCTATCCCATCCCCACCGCTTTTGCCCTTACGCACCAACTTGATCACACCCCTGGTGAAGCGTTGAGGTATAGACCCCTGCTTCATCCAGTTGTTGAAGACCAGCTGCAGCAAAGGAACAAAAACGGGCGACTGCCTCAAGTAAACTTCGTAAGGAAGACCATCTAATCCCGGAGATTTATCCAGGCCAACCTGTTTCAGCGCTTCCCAGATTTCCGACTCAGTGATGGGACCCTCGCACCCAGCCGCTTCAGCTGCCTCAAGGCAGGGAAAGTCAGCTAAATAGGTGTCGAACTGAGCAGAGCTCAGACCGGGCTCCCTGGTAAAAAGATCCCGAAAGTAATCCCGAAAAGCCTCGCATATGCCCGAGTTTGTAGTCACTGTCCGCCCATCCGGCAATGTGACGCTCGCGATATGCCGTCTTGAAGCATTCCTACTTTCCTCTGCACGCAATTCTGCGGCCATATTCGTCGCCTCAGAGGACATTCTTTTTAACCTAGCCCTAACTACCAGAGCTTGATCCTTCTTGGTAAGCAAGGAGGACAACTCTGCCTTAGCTAGGACTACTTCCCCACTATCACGGGATTTCACAGCCCGATCGACTCTTTGCTCTAACACCGTTTGCGCCGCTAATCTATCTACGTTGAGTCGACGACTAAAATCGGCAGCAAACGTTCGAATTTTAGATTTAAGTTTGTCCCACCAGGCATTTCCCACCACAGCCCCCGTCAGTTCCCTTTGTAAGGTTAGTAAAAACTGGTCCCGGAAATGCTGCTCGCCAAATAACGAGCAGTTGAATTTCCAGTAGCCAGTTATCCTAACATTAGGCTTATCTAAGTTTACACGGACCCGGACAAGCCTATGATCCGAATAAACTATATAATGAAAACTTGGACACCCTAAGAGTCCTACATCGACTCTCCTAACTAAAACTCGGTCGAGGTAGCTCGCAAGCACACCTACAGCCGAGCTGCCACTATTTGTCCAAGTCCACACTACCCGCTGAGGGTGTTCATTCCGGTACTTGTCGATGAGATCAAACCCATCGACAAAGCCCCGAAAATGCTCCACTCCCCAGTTTTTAGTACCCTCTTTATATTTGGACCCTATACGATCTATATCGGGGTCAAGGACGGCATTCCAATCCCCCGCTAAAATTAACCGACGTGATGTCGTCATAAACGGCTCGATCTGCCGAAACAAAGCAAGTCGCTCAGCCTGGCTATGGGGCCCATAAACCCCAATGAGACGCAAAGCCTTATCATTTATGGTAGCATCCAGCACGCAAAGCCTGCCCGCCGGATCTGCGAAGACAAGAGCACACGCAGCCTTCAAAGTCTTGCTCACCAGCCAAGAGACACCCCTCGAGCGTCCATCAAAACATGCTGAATAAAGAGTAAACTCCCTAGACAGAATGTCTTCATAATCGCGAGAAGAAAAACGGGTCTCTTGCACACAACATATATTCACACCGAGGCTCTGAAGGTCGCGAACGAGTCTCACCCTTCGAGACTCCGACCTCAGGCCTCGGACATTCAAACTAGCTAACCAGAGTGCCATTATCGAATCGACTAGGGTCGCCCATCAGAGTTGAACATAGCTGGGGTGAGGACACCGACAGCCTGTCCCATTGAACCTGACGCCATCTCATTGTCGACAGCATCACCATAAGACAGACCGCCGATGTCCGCAGGATATGTTAATTTTAGTGCCCTATAAAGGGAAGGGTGAACAAAAACAGGGACCCTCCCTTTGCACTTTTTTGTGGGATCCAAGTCGGGTTCATAAACCGCCGCTGGGGGCACCAATTTCAGGGCCGAGTTCGCCTCCTCGATCATGCCCCAGATCTCCCGCGTACCCGGGCCGGATCGGACGACAGTCAGGAGTCTACGGGCATTTCTGAACTTTTCCGGCACCTCCACATCAACTCCATTAATGTGCCGGAAGTTAAACAGAATCCTCAGCGGCCTCGGGTTTTTAGTCTGCCCGCAGACCCTATCTAATTGCTCCCCGGATACGCGGCAGACGTCTTCCCCTGGGAGATATGGCGGTTTGATTTTCCTTTTCCTCTTCTCTGCTACTGGCGGCAACTCCGGGCTTCTCTCCCTCTTTTTTTGAGGAGAATGAGAGGGAGTAGGAGTGGGCGTGCATGTCGGTGTATGAGAGGGAGTGATGCCTGATGAGGTCTTAAAAGGGGAAGGAGTTTTGGAGGTACTGGATCTTGTTGGTGAGTTCGTCAGAGATTTAGGCGGAGGTGGTCTGACGAATTTGTTGGTACCTGAAGGGGAAGACGGGGCAGAGGATGAGGGGCAGGGCACCCCCAGCGACTTGGAATTCTTGGCCCGTTTTGCCTCTAATTTTTCCTTCAGCTTCTTTAAATTTAAAATCTTCTGCCAGCCAGGCTCATTTAGCTTCTGCGTCTCTGTGGCTGATTTTTCGTAAGACGCCGAGGCGTCGCCCTCAGAGCTGGTAGAGGGAATGGGGATGTAGGTGGGTTTGTCCCTGGAGTTATGCTGGGAGAGAGGTCCCGCTGTCTGGACCTTCCCTTTGGCCCTACCTACTACACGCCATTCCCCCTCATCCTTCTCCTTATCCACACTTGTGGAAGGCGTTGGTTTGAGGGGTAATGAGGGCATCGACCCAACCGAGGGATTTTCCCCACCGGTCCGTTTAGTAGGTAGGCCCATTACAGGCGCCGCGGATTTTTCAGTGTCGGCCAAAGGGGGATTTGGGTCGCCAGCAACCGGAGCTCCAGGGGCCTTCTTCCCTGGGCAGGAGGAGGAGAGATGACCAGTCACTCCACACCTCCAGCATACTGGTTTTCTGCCAGTCACAATGACTGGCAATCTCCGGTTGCCAAAGTCCAGACAGTTGGGGATGGACTTGAAGGCCGCCTCGTCTATCATGATATCGAAAGTCCACCCCCCGTTCAAATTGTCCGAGAGAGCCCCTAAAATTTGGCCGTACTGCATAAAAAATGCAGCCAGGAGCTCTCCGGAAATTTGAGGAGGAACCTCAAAAACTGCCACCCTGGTCCTTCGCCTGCCTAGATATTCCGTGCGGAGAATAAGGTCTTTCGTAATTAATTCTCTCTTTGCCATATCTAGGCAATCTTCTGGCGTGGGCAGCAGCACGTCCCACATAAAAAACTTTACGCCTTTAATAACTCTTTGGGGTTTTATCCCCAGGGACATAAGTGATTTGATCACCGTGTCTTTCGTGGATCGACAGATTTTGCGCGTACGCCTGTCAACCGCGAAGACGGTCACCATTCGTTGTTCGAATGTCTGAAGCTCTTGAACGTCTTTGAGGATGCCATCTTTGTTTACCAGATGGGCAAAATCCTTTGCCTTTTCCAAGAACTCCGCGATATTCACTATACAGCTCGGTGGGGACTTCCAGCAAGAGGGCGATTCCTCGGCTGTAGACTTAGCTTGTGCCACTTTCGGCACCTTGTCGTTTGATGAGTTGGAGACCTGCATAGCCTCCTCCTTGTCATTTACACTTGTCTGGTCTGGCTTGTTTGGGGTAACCTTACCCCGTTTTTTACTTTTGGATTTATCTGGGGGGTCGGCTTTCGCAGCCGCCCCAAAGAGGTCTTTTTTGACCCCTGACCGACTCATCTCGTCGGCCATTAAAGGGTTAACGCGGAAAAGCTGGCCAAATTGCAAGGAGCTGGGATAGGGGGAGAAGAGAAGTAATAAGAAAAATAAAAAGGAGAAGAAAAAAAAAGGTAGTTTCTTCTAAAATTAGAAGAAATTAAATAAAGTAAACAAAAAGTCAAACTATAAAATAACAATAAACTTTAGAAAAATAAAAAACAAGAAGGAAAACTATAAACTAACTAGTCTCGTAAGACTTTAAAAAGAAATTAAAGATGGCGCCCGAAGGCAGCCGAAAATAAAAGAAACTCCTACTTTTTTTTTTTTTTTATCTCAATTAACACACAGAAAGAAAAAGAAAAGAAAGAAAAATGTCTGGTTTGACACTAGTCAAACCAAACTAAAAAAGGTTTGCGGCCGAAGCCGCTAAAGAAATAAATTAAATAAAAAGCAGAAACTTAAAAATTACAGGATTGCGACCGAAGTCGCTAAATAAAACGGGGGAGGGTAAAAAACGAAAAGGAGGACAAATTAAAACAAAACTTTTTCCTTTTTCCTTTCTTTAACTAGTAAAACAGAAAATAAAAAAGCCGGTAAGACTGCCTTACCGAACTAAAAAATGTTGGCCGAAGCCAAGAAATAAATAAATTTAAAGGAAAGAAATAAAACAAATAAAAAATCAAAACTTAAAAAATAACTTAACTTAACGAACAAAAGTCAATAAATTTCTTCAAAAAATGCACGTTCGCCGGTCAAAAATTGGTCCTAAAAATTAACAACACGCCTTCCTACAAAGGAAGTCGCAAAGTCAATTCAAGAAACTAGCCGCAGACAGGAACAATATTTATTTGCATGTAACATACAAAATGTGGCACAAGGCCAAAAAGGGGGTTGGGGAAGGACGGTCATCATCTGTCTTAAACTAAAAACTTAGCTAGTCGCAAACACTGACCCAAACATACCAACAATAGTCCTAACACCAAAACAACACATTCTTCCATACCTTTCTTTCTACATCCACCATAATTCCTCAAATTCTCTATGAAATTCTAACTAGTCCCCATATGTACAATTCAAAGTCTGTGGGGGGGGGGGGGGAATAACAATTTAAAAACCCCAATGAATATTTACAATATGCAAAAATATATACAAGAAACAAAACAAAATAAGATTAGTAATAAAACCCCCCACAATACCTAAATGTGGCAGAAACATCAGTTAACTAGACGAAATAATTGCGGGATTATAGCAGTAAAAACGGTCATCCTTCCCAAATCACTCACACAGACACACACCCATTTAGACACAATAACAAAAACGAAAAACCACACACACGAAACGAAAGTCATCCCGCAACCACCAGAGAACTGACGTCACTGGCCACCTAACGAGGGAAGGGATGGGGAATTAAACCAAAGAAAAAATAGGGACAGAAATAAAAGGGGGGCTAATGGGCATTCATACCCTAGCTAAGTTAAGCAGAAACAAGAAAACTGAAGATTCAAAACTAAACCTAAACTAGCCTAATCGGGACGGGTTGCTCTGTTCAACCCATGAGGGACGAAATCCTGCACCTAGCCGAGGTCCAAGTGCCACTCCAAGTCAGCTCCTCTCACTCTACACATTCGCGCAAGATTCACCCACCTTTTGGCGAATTCTGATGAAGGGAGTCGCCGCCTTTCCGTCCTAATCTTGACTTTAAGCTGATGCTTAAAGTACAAGATTAGTAGGGAAGAAGTGAACTTCTCGCCTCCATAGAATCCCTTCTGACGTGTCACCCAAATCACGACTCTCATAACTCCTAGCAAGCAGTGGAACACATAAAGTTCAGACTTCGTTAACGGCGGGGCCACATTGCTACAAACAGAAGCGGCCTCAAGGACGAAAAACTTTCCCTGCAACATGCGAACCATGAGACCTTCAACAAACTTACACAATGGTGCTACCAACTTGCAATGAAAGAAGACGTGACCAAGGGTCTCGACTTCCCCCTCACAACGTCGGCAGTTTGGATATTTCTCCAAACCCGCTGCGCAAAGTTTTTTGCCGACCCAGAGGGCCCCACGTATCACCAGCCAGGTGAGGGATGCCTCATCGTTGTTGAGACATTTCAACCCGGAAGCCCAAGGCCAGATTGAGCGAGCCTCCTGCTTCGTAAGACCGAGCTTGTCAATCAGATCATCATGAACGGACCCCCTGACTACCACCTGATATAATGCCCTACGAGACAACGCCTGGACGTTGTGGAGGCCAACCGTCGCCCGTAAGAGGTGTTTCAGAGCCAGACGACATTCACGGTAGAAGGAGCACTCGACACGAGGCAAACGGCCAGCCTCCTTCTCGCCCGAGTGCACACTTCTCAAGGATGGAAAGGATCTTCGGGCGTCTTCCTTCCAGAAGGCGCCCCCGTCATCCGTGTCGCGACACAAACGATCCAGGAACCCGATGCGAAGCATATCGAGACGAATCTCAATGCTAGGCATACCTAGACCGCCTTCAGTAGGATGAAGGCAACAGATCTCCCGACATACCCCTGGAGCTCTGCCTCTCCACAAGAAAGAGAACAAGAGCTGTACTAATGAACGCACTGTGGTAGACGGAAGTGGAAGTACCGAGAGTCGGTAAAGGAGAATCGGGTAGATATGCGAAACACATACCTCCGCCCTCCCCTTCAAGGAAAGATTCCTCCGAGACCACAACTTAATTGCGCCCTCGGCCTTCTCCCGTACCTCCGACCAATTCATATCCAACTGGATATCAGGACCGAACCAGACGCCGAGTATCTTGATCGGCCCATCCGTCCAGCTGAATGGTCCGGGAAGAGAAACCCCCTTCCACGCACCCAACCGCAAGCCAACAGACTTATCGCGGTTGATCTTGGCCCCTGTCACCATCTCATAGCCACTGATTTCTCTGCTGACTTCGTTAATCTCGGCTCTGCTCGACACAAGAACCGAAACGTCGTCAGCATAGGCAGAATACCTGGCCGAGGTGGTAGCACCAGGTAAAGAGATTCCGCGTAGGACCGGATTCGCCTTTAACTTGCGAAGGAAAGGTTCCAACGCAAGAACGTAAAGCATAGGCGAGAGCGGACAACCCTGACGAATAGATCGAGACAATACGAAAGGTTCCGATCTTACCCCGTTCACTTCTACCAGCGCACCGGGAGTCGCATACATAAGCCGGATCCAGGAGCGAAAGTACGGCCCGAAACCGGCAGCCGAAAGAACAGCCTCCAAGAATCGATGGTCAACCCTATCAAAGGCCTTGGACTGATCTAAATTGATCAGCGCGGCTTCACTGTCGACTTTCTCGATGATCAGGCGCACCATATGAAGGTTGTCCTGAATAGTCCGGCCCTTCACAGAACAAGTCTGCTCGGAGCCAATCAGACTAGACAGGACAAGCTGCAAACGGTTAGCCAAGACCTTAGCCAAAATCTTTAACTCTGTATTTAACATAGTTAAAGGGCGAAAGTTACCTATCCCATCCCCACCGCTTTTGCCCTTACGCACCAACTTGATCACACCCCTGGTGAAGCGTTGAGGTATAGACCCCTGCTTCATCCAGTTGTTGAAGACCAGCTGCAGCAAAGGAACAAAAACGGGCGACTGCCTCAAGTAAACTTCGTAAGGAAGACCATCTAATCCCGGAGATTTATCCAGGCCAACCTGTTTCAGCGCTTCCCAGATTTCCGACTCAGTGATGGGACCCTCGCACCCAGCCGCTTCAGCTGCCTCAAGGCAGGGAAAGTCAGCTAAATAGGTGTCGAACTGAGCAGAGCTCAGACCGGGCTCCCTGGTAAAAAGATCCCGAAAGTAATCCCGAAAAGCCTCGCATATGCCCGAGTTTGTAGTCACTGTCCGCCCATCCGGCAATGTGACGCTCGCGATATGCCGTCTTGAAGCATTCCTACTTTCCTCTGCACGCAATTCTGCGGCCATATTCGTCGCCTCAGAGGACATTCTTTTTAACCTAGCCCTAACTACCAGAGCTTGATCCTTCTTGGTAAGCAAGGAGGACAACTCTGCCTTAGCTAGGACTACTTCCCCACTATCACGGGATTTCACAGCCCGATCGACTCTTTGCTCTAACACCGTTTGCGCCGCTAATCTATCTACGTTGAGTCGACGACTAAAATCGGCAGCAAACGTTCGAATTTTAGATTTAAGTTTGTCCCACCAGGCATTTCCCACCACAGCCCCCGTCAGTTCCCTTTGTAAGGTTAGTAAAAACTGGTCCCGGAAATGCTGCTCGCCAAATAACGAGCAGTTGAATTTCCAGTAGCCAGTTATCCTAACATTAGGCTTATCTAAGTTTACACGGACCCGGACAAGCCTATGATCCGAATAAACTATATAATGAAAACTTGGACACCCTAAGAGCCCTACATCAACTCTCCTAACTAAAACTCGGTCGAGGTAGCTCGCAAGCACACCTACAGCCGAGCTGCCACTATTTGTCCAAGTCCACACTACCCGCTGAGGGTGTTCATTCCGGTACTTGTCGATGAGATCAAACCCATCGACAAAGCCCCGAAAATGCTCCACTCCCCAGTTTTTAGTACCCTCTTTATATTTGGACCCTATACGATCTATATCGGGGTCAAGGACGGCATTCCAATCCCCCGCTAAAATTAACCGACGTGAGGTCGTCATAAACGGCTCGATCTGCCGAAACAAAGCAAGTCGCTCAGCCTGGCTATGGGGCCCATAAACCCCAATGAGACGCAAAGCCTTATCATTTATGGTAGCATCCAGCACGCAAAGCCTGCCCGCCGGATCTGCGAAGACAAGAGCACACGCAGCCTTCAAAGTCTTGCTCACCAGCCAAGAGACACCCCTCGAGCGTCCATCAAAACATGCTGAATAAAGAGTAAACCCCCTAGACAGAATGTCTTCATAATCGCGAGAAGAAAAACGGGTCTCTTGCACACAACATATATTCACACCGAGGCTCTGAAGGTCGCGAACGAGTCTCACCCTTCGAGACTCCGACCTCAGGCCTCGGACATTCAAACTAGCTAACCAGAGTGCCATTATCGAATCGACTAGGGTCGCCCATCAGAGTTGAACATAGCTGGGGTGAGAACACCGACAGCCTGTCCCATTGATCCTGACGCCATCTCACTGTCGACGGTATCACCATGAGACAGACCGCCGATGTCCGCAGGATAAGTTAATTTTAGCGCCCTATACAGGGAAGGGTGAACAAAAACAGGGACCCTCCCTCTGCATGTTTTCAATGGATCAAGGTCAGGTTCATAAACCGCCGCTGGGGGCACCAATTTCAGGGACGAGTTCGCCTCCTCGATCATGCCCCAAATCTCCCGCGTACCCGGGCCGGATCGGACGACAGTCAGGAGTCTACGGGCATTTTTGAACTTTTCCGGCACCTCCACATCAACTCCATTGATGTGCCGGAAGTTATAGAGAATCCTCAGCGGCCTCGGGTTTTTAGTCTGCCCGCAGACCCTATCTAATTGCTCCCCGGATACGCGGCAGACGTCTTCCCCTGGGAGATATGGCGGTTTGACCTTTTTCTTCCTCTTCTCTGCTACTGGCGGCAACTCCGGGCTTCTCTCCCTCTTTTTTTGAGGAGAATGAGAGGGAGTAGGAGTGGGCGTGCATGTCGGTGTATGAGAGGGAGTGATGCCTGATGAGGTCTTAAAAGGGGAAGGAGTTTTTGAGGTACAGGTTCTTGTTGGCGAATTGGTCAGAGATTTAGGCGGAGGTGGTTTCATAAATTTGTTGGTACCTGAAGGGGAAGACGGGGCAGAGGATGAGGGGCAGGGCACCCCCAGCGACTTAGAATTCTTGGCCCGTTTTGCCTCTAATTTTTCCTTCAGCTTCTTTAAATTTAAAATCTTCTGCCAGCCAGGCTCATTTAGCTTCTGCGTCTCTGTGGCTGATTTTTCGTAAGACGCCGAGGCGTCGCCCTCAGAGCTGGTAGAGGGAATGGGGATGTAGGTGGGTTTGTCCCTGGAGTTATGCTGGGACAGAGGTCCCGCTGTCTGGACCTTCCCTTTGGCCCTACCTACTACACGCCATTCCCCCTCATCCTTCTCCTTATCCACACTTGTGGAAGGCGTCGGTTTGAGGGGTAATGAGGGCATCGACCCAACCGAGGGATTTTCCCCACCGGTCCGTTTAGCAGGTAGGCCCATTACAGGCGCCGCGGATTTTTCAATGTCGGCCAAAGGGGGATTTGGGTCGCCAGCAACCGGAGCTCCAGGGGCCTTCTTCCCTGGGCAGGAGGAGGAGAGATGACCAGTCACTCCACACCTCCAGCATACTGGTTTTCTGCCAGTCACAATGACTGGCAATCTCCGGTTGCCAAAATCCAGACAGTTGGGGATGGACTTGAAGGCCGCCTCGTCTATCATGATATCGAAAGTCCACCCCCCGTTCAAATTGTCCGAGAGAGCCCCTAAAATTTGGCCGTACTGCATAAAAAATGCAGCCAGGAGCTCTCCGGAAATTTGAGGAGGAACCTCAAAAACTGCCACCCTGGTCCTTCGCCTGCCTAGATATTCCGTGCGGAGAATAAGGTCTTTCGTAATTAATTCTCTCTTTGCCATATCTAGGCAATCTTCTGGCGTGGGCAGCAGCACGTCCCACATAAAAAACTTTACGCCTTTAATAACTCTTTGGGGTTTTATCCCCAGGGACATAAGTGATTTGATCACTGTGTCTTTCGTGGATCGACAGATTTTGCGCGTACGCCTGTCAACCGCGAAGACGGTCACCATTCGTTGTTCGAATGTCTGAAGCTCTTGAACGTCTTTGAGGATGCCATCTTTGTTTACCAGATGGGCAAAATCCTTTGCCTTTTCCAAGAACTCCGCGATATTCACTATACAGCTCGGTGGGGACTTCCAGCAAGAGGGCGATTCCTCGGCTGTAGACTTAGCTTGTGCCACTTTCGGCACCTTGTCGTTTGATGAGTTGGAGACCTGCATAGCCTCCTCCTTGTCATTTACACTTGTCTGGTCTGGCTTGTTTGGGGTAACCTTACCCCGTTTTTTACTTTTGGATTTATCTGGGGGGTCGGCTTTCGCAGCCGCCCCAAAGAGGTCTTTTTTGACCCCTGACCGACTCATCTCGTCGGCCATTAAAGGGTTAACGCGGAAAAGCTGGCCAAATTGCAAGGAGCTGGGATAGGGGGAGAAGAGAAGTAATAAGAAAAATAAAAAGGAGAAGAAAAAAAAAGGTAGTTTCTTCTAAAATTAGAAGAAATTAAATAAAGTAAACAAAAAGTCAAACTATAAAATAACAATAAACTTTAGAAAAATAAAAAACAAGAAGGAAAACTATAAACTAACTAGTCTCGTAAGACTTTAAAAAGAAATTAAAGATGGCGCCCGAAGGCAGCCGAAAATAAAAGAAACTCCTACTTTTTTTTTTTTTTTATCTCAATTAACACACAGAAAGAAAAAGAAAAGAAAGAAAAATGTCTGGTTTGACACTAGTCAAACCAAACTAAAAAAGGTTTGCGGCCGAAGCCGCTAAAGAAATAAATTAAATAAAAAGCAGAAACTTAAAAATTACAGGATTGCGACCGAAGTCGCTAAATAAAACGGGGGAGGGTAAAAAACGAAAAGGAGGACAAATTAAAACAAAACTTTTTCCTTTTTCCTTTCTTTAACTAGTAAAACAGAAAATAAAAAAGCCGGTAAGACTGCCTTACCGAACTAAAAAATGTTGGCCGAAGCCAAGAAATAAATAAATTTAAAGGAAAGAAATAAAACAAATAAAAAATCAAAACTTAAAAAATAACTTAACTTAACGAACAAAAGTCAATAAATTTCTTCAAAAAATGCACGTTCGCCGGTCAAAAATTGGTCCTAAAAATTAACAACACGCCTTCCTACAAAGGAAGTCGCAAAGTCAATTCAAGAAACTAGCCGCAGACAGGAACAATATTTATTTGCATGTAACATACAAAATGTGGCACAAGGCCAAAAAGGGGGTTGGGGAAGGACGGTCATCATCTGTCTTAAACTAAAAACTTAGCTAGTCGCAAACACTGACCCAAACATACCAACAATAGTCCTAGCACCAAAACAACACATTCTTCCATACCTTTCTTACTACATCCACCATAATTCCTCAAATTCTCTATGAAATTCTAACTAGTCCCCATATGTACAATTCAAAGTCTGTGGGGGGGGGGGATAACAATTTAAAAACCCCGATGAATATTTACAATATGCAAAAATATATACAAGAAACAAAACAAAATAAGATTAGTAATAAAACCCCCCACAATACCTAAATGTGGCAGAAACATCAGTTAACTAGACGAAATAATTGCGGGATTATAGCAGTAAAAACGGTCATCCTTCCCAAATCACTCACACAGACACACACCCATTTAGACACAATAACAAAAACGAAAAACCACACACACGAAACGAAAGTCATCCCGCAACCACCAGAGAACTGACGTCACTGGCCACCTAACGAGGGAAGGGATGGGGAATTAAACCAAAGAAAAGAATAGGGACAGAAATAAAAGGGGGGCTAATGGGCATTCATACCCTAGCTAAGTTAAGCAGAAACAAGAAAACTAAAGATTCAAAACTAAACCTAAACTAGCCTAATATCGGGACGGGTTGCTCTGTTCAACCCATGAGGGACGAAATCCTGCACCTAGCCGAGGTCCAAGTGCCACTCCAAGTCAGCTCCTCTCACTCTACACATTCGCGCAAGATTCACCCACCTTTTGGCGAATTCTGATGAAGGGAGTCGCCGCCTTTCCGTCCTAATCTTGACTTTAAGCTGATGCTTAAAGTACAAGATTAGTAGGGAAGAAGTGAACTTCTCGCCTCCATAGAATCCCTTCTGACGTGTCACCCAAATCACGACTCTCATAACTCCTAGCAAGCAGTGGAACACATAAAGTTCAGACTTCGTTAACGGCGGGGCCACATTGCTACAAACAGAAGCGGCCTCAAGGACGAAAAACTTTCCCTGCAACATGCGAACCATGAGACCTTCAACAAACTTACACAATGGTGCTACCAACTTGCAATGAAAGAAGACGTGACCAAGGGTCCCGACTTCCCCCTCACAACGTCGGCAGTTTGGATATTTCTCCAAACCCGCTGCGCAAAGTTTTTTGCCGACCCAGAGGGCCCCACGTATCACCAGCCAGGTGAGGGATGCCTCATCGTTGTTGAGACATTTCAACCCGGAAGCCCAAGGCCAGATTGAGCGAGCCTCCTGCTTCGTAAGACCGAGCTTGTCAATCAGATCATCATGAACGGACCCCCTGACTACCACCTGATATAATGCCCTACGAGACAACGCCTGGACGTTGTGGAGGCCAACCGTCGCCCGTAAGAGGTGTTTCAGAGCCAGACGACATTCACGGTAGAAGGAGCACTCGACACGAGGCAAACGGCCAGCCTCCTTCTCGCCCGAGTGCACACTTCTCAAGGATGGAAAGGATCTTCGGGCGTCTTCCTTCCAGAAGGCGCCCCCGTCATCCGTGTCGCGACACAAACGATCCAGGAACCCGATGCGAAGCATATCGAGACGAATCTCAATGCTAGGCATACCTAGACCGCCTTCAGTAGGATGAAGGCAACAGATCTCCCGACATACCCCTGGAGCTCTGCCTCTCCACAAGAAAGAGAACAAGAGCTGTACTAATGAACGCACTGTGGTAGACGGAAGTGGAAGTACCGAGAGTCGGTAAAGGAGAATCGGGTAGATATGCGAAACACATACCTCCGCCCTCCCCTTCAAGGAAAGATTCCTCCGAGACCACAATTTAATTGCGCCCTCGGCCTTCTCCCGTACCTCCGACCAATTCATATCCAACTGGATATCAGGACCGAACCAGACGCCGAGTATCTTGATCGGCCCATCCGTCCAGCTGAATGGTCCGGGAAGAGAAACCCCCTTCCACGCACCCAACCGCAAGCCAACAGACTTATCGCGGTTGATCTTGGCCCCTGTCACCATCTCATAGCCACTGATTTCTCTGCTGACTTCGTTAATCTCGGCTCTGCTCGACACAAGAACCGAAACGTCGTCAGCATAGGCAGAATACCTGGCCGAGGTGGTAGCACCAGGTAAAGAGATTCCGCGTAGGACCGGATTCGCCTTTAACTTGCGAAGGAAAGGTTCCAACGCAAGAACGTAAAGCATAGGCGAGAGCGGACAACCCTGACGAATAGATCGAGACAATACGAAAGGTTCCGATCTTACCCCGTTCACTTCTACCAGCGCACCGGGAGTCGCATACATAAGCCGGATCCAGGAGCGAAAGTACGGCCCGAAACCGGCAGCCGAAAGAACAGCCTCCAAGAATCGATGGTCAACCCTATCAAAGGCCTTGGACTGATCTAAATTGATCAGCGCGGCTTCACTGTCGACTTTCTCGATGATCAGGCGCACCATATGAAGGTTGTCCTGAATAGTCCGGCCCTTCACAGAACAAGTCTGCTCGGAGCCAATCAGACTAGACAGGACAAGCTGCAAACGGTTAGCCAAGACCTTAGCCAAAATCTTTAACTCTGTATTTAACATAGTTAAAGGGCGAAAGTTACCTATCCCATCCCCACCGCTTTTGCCCTTACGCACCAACTTGATCACACCCCTGGTGAAGCGTTGAGGTATAGACCCCTGCTTCATCCAGTTGTTGAAGACCAGCTGCAGCAAAGGAACAAAAACGGGCGACTGCCTCAAGTAAACTTCGTAAGGAAGACCATCTAATCCCGGAGATTTATCCAGGCCAACCTGTTTCAGCGCTTCCCAGATTTCCGACTCAGTGATGGGACCCTCGCACCCAGCCGCTTCAGCTGCCTCAAGGCAGGGAAAGTCAGCTAAATAGGTGTCGAACTGAGCAGAGCTCAGACCGGGCTCCCTGGTAAAAAGATCCCGAAAGTAATCCCGAAAAGCCTCGCATATGCCCGAGTTTGTAGTCACTGTCCGCCCATCCGGCAATGTGACGCTCGCGATATGCCGTCTTGAAGCATTCCTACTTTCCTCTGCACGCAATTCTGCGGCCATATTCGTCGCCTCAGAGGACATTCTTTTTAACCTAGCCCTAACTACCAGAGCTTGATCCTTCTTGGTAAGCAAGGAGGACAACTCTGCCTTAGCTAGGACTACTTCCCCACTATCACGGGATTTCACAGCCCGATCGACTCTTTGCTCTAACACCGTTTGCGCCGCTAATCTATCTACGTTGAGTCGACGACTAAAATCGGCAGCAAACGTTCGGATTTTAGATTTAAGTTTGTCCCACCAGGCATTTCCCACCACAGCCCCCGTCAGTTCCCTTTGTAAGGTTAGTAAAAACTGGTCCCGGAAATGCTGCTCGCCAAATAACGAGCAGTTGAATTTCCAGTAGCCAGTTATCCTAACATTAGGCTTATCTAAGTTTACACGGACCCGGACAAGCCTATGATCCGAATAAACTATATAATGAAAACTTGGACACCCTAAGAGTCCTACATCGACTCTCCTAACTAAAACTCGGTCGAGGTAGCTCGCAAGCACACCTACAGCCGAGCTGCCACTATTTGTCCAAGTCCACACTACCCGCTGAGGGTGTTCATTCCGGTACTTGTCGATGAGATCAAACCCATCGACAAAGCCCCGAAAATGCTCCACTCCCCAGTTTTTAGTACCCTCTTTATATTTGGACCCTATACGATCTATATCGGGGTCAAGGACGGCATTCCAATCCCCCGCTAAAATTAACCGACGTGATGTCGTCATAAACGGCTCGATCTGCCGAAACAAAGCAAGTCGCTCAGCCTGGCTATGGGGCCCATAAACCCCAATGAGACGCAAAGCCTTATCATTTATGGTAGCATCCAGCACGCAAAGCCTGCCCGCCGGATCTGCGAAGACAAGAGCACACGCAGCCTTCAAAGTCTTGCTCACCAGCCAAGAGACACCCCTCGAGCGTCCATCAAAACATGCTGAATAAAGAGTAAACTCCCTAGACAGAATGTCTTCATAATCGCGAGAAGAAAAACGGGTCTCTTGCACACAACATATATTCACACCGAGGCTCTGAAGGTCGCGAACGAGTCTCACCCTTCGAGACTCCGACCTCAGGCCTCGGACATTCAAACTAGCTAACCAGAGTGCCATTATCGAATCGACTAGGGTCGCCCATCAGAGTTGAACATAGCTGGGGTGAGGACACCGACAGCCTGTCCCATTGATCCTGACGCCATCTCACTGTCGACGGTATCACCATGAGACAGACCGCCGATGTCCGCAGGATAAGTTAATTTTAGCGCCCTATACAGGGAAGGGTGAACAAAAACAGGGACCCTCCCTCTGCATGTTTTCAATGGATCAAGGTCAGGTTCATAAACCGCCGCTGGGGGCACCAATTTCAGGGACGAGTTCGCCTCCTCGATCATGCCCCAAATCTCCCGCGTACCCGGGCCGGATCGGACGACAGTCAGGAGTCTACGGGCATTTTTGAACTTTTCCGGCACCTCCACATCAACTCCATTGATGTGCCGGAAGTTATAGAGAATCCTCAGCGGCCTCGGGTTTTTAGTCTGCCCGCAGACCCTATCTAATTGCTCCCCGGATACGCGGCAGACGTCTTCCCCTGGGAGATATGGCGGTTTGACTTTTTTCTTCCTCTTCTCTGCTACTGCAGGCAACTCCGGGCTTCTCTCCCTCTTTTTTTGAGGAGTATGAGAGGGAGTAGGTGTGGGCGTGCATGTCGGAGTATGAGAGGGAGTGATGCCAGATGAGGTCTTAAAAGGGGAAGGAGTTTTTGAGGTACAGGTTCTTGTGGGCGAATTGGTCAGAGATTTAGGCGGAGGTGGTTTCATAAATTTGTTGGTACCTGAAGGGGAAGACGGGGCAGAGGATGAGGGGCAGGGCACCCCCAGCGACTTGGAATTCTTAGCCCGTTTTGAGTCGATTTTTTCCTTTAACTTTTTAAGATTTAAAATTTTCTGCCAGCTAGGCTCGTTGAGTTTTTGCGCTGCTGTGGCTGACTTTTCGTAAGACGCCGAGGCGTCGCCCTCAGAGCTGGTAGAGGGAATGGGGATGTAGGTGGGTTTGTCCCTGGAGTTATGCTGGGACAGAGGTCCCGCTGTCTGGACCTTCCCTTTGGCCCTACCTACTACACGCCATTCCCCCTCATCCTTCTCCTTATCCACACTTGTGGAAGGCGTTGGTTTGAGGGGTAATGAGGGCATCGACCCAACCGAGGGATTTTCCCCACCGGTCCGTTTAGTAGGTAGGCCCATTACAGGCGCCGCGGATTTTTCAGTGTCGGCCAAAGGGGGATTTGGGTCGCCAGCAACCGGAGCTCCAGGGGCCTTCTTCCCTGGGCAGGAGGAGGAGAGATGACCAGTCACTCCACACCTCCAGCATACTGGTTTTCTGCCAGTCACAATGACTGGCAATCTCCGGTTGCCAAAATCCAGACAGTTGGGGATGGACTTGAAGGCCGCCTCGTCTATCATGATATCGAAAGTCCACCCCCCGTTCAAATTGTCCGAGAGAGCCCCTAAAATTTGGCCGTACTGCATAAAAAATGCAGCCAAGAGCTCTCCGGAAATTTGAGGAGGAACCTCAAAAACTGCCACCCTGGTCCTTCGCCTGCCTAGATATTCCGTGCGGAGAATAAGGTCTTTCGTAATTAATTCTCTCTTTGCCATATCTAGGCAATCTTCTGGCGTGGGCAGCAGCACGTCCCACATAAAAAACTTTACGCCTTTAATAACTCTTTGGGGTTTTATCCCCAGGGACATAAGTGATTTGATCACTGTGTCTTTCGTGGATCGACAGATTTTGCGCGTACGCCTGTCAACCGCGGAGACGGTCACCATTCGTTGTTCGAATGTCTGAAGCTCTTGAACGTCTTTGAGGATGCCATCTTTGTTTACCAGATGGGCAAAATCCTTTGCCTTTTCCAAGAACTCCGCGATATTCACTATACAGCTCGGTGGGGACTTCCAGCAAGAGGGCGATTCCTCGGCTGTAGACTTAGCTTGTGCCACTTTCGGCACCTTGTCGTTTGATGAGTTGGAGACCTGCATAGCCTCCTCCTTGTCATTTACACTTGTCTGGTCTGGCTTGTTTGGGGTAACCTTACCCCGTTTTTTACTTTTGGATTTATCTGGGGGGTCGGCTTTCGCAGCCGCCCCAAAGAGGTCTTTTTTGACCCCTGACCGACTCATCTCGTCGGCCATTAAAGGGTTAACGCGGAAAAGCTGGCCAAATTGCAAGGAGCTGGGATAGGGGGAGAAGAGAAGTAATAAGAAAAATAAAAAGGAGAAGAAAAAAAAAGGTAGTTTCTTCTAAAATTAGAAGAAATTAAATAAAGTAAACAAAAAGTCAAACTATAAAATAACAATAAACTTTAGAAAAATAAAAAACAAGAAGGAAAACTATAAACTAACTAGTCTCGTAAGACTTTAAAAAGAAATTAAAGATGGCGCCCGAAGGCAGCCGAAAATAAAAGAAACTCCTACTTTTTTTTTTTTTTATCTCAATTAACACACAGAAAGAAAAAGAAAAGAAAGAAAAATGTCTGGTTTGACACTAGTCAAACCAAACTAAAAAAGGTTTGCGGCCGAAGCCGCTAAAGAAATAAATTAAATAAAAAGCAGAAACTTAAAAATTACAGGATTGCGACCGAAGTCGCTAAATAAAACGGGGGAGGGTAAAAAACGAAAAGGAGGACAAATTAAAACAAAACTTTTTCCTTTTTCCTTTCTTTAACTAGTAAAACAGAAAATAAAAAAGCCGGTAAGACTGCCTTACCGAACTAAAAAATGTTGGCCGAAGCCAAGAAATAAATAAATTTAAAGGAAAGAAATAAAACAAATAAAAAATCAAAACTTAAAAAATAACTTAACTTAACGAACAAAAGTCAATAAATTTCTTCAAAAAATGCACGTTCGCCGGTCAAAAATTGGTCCTAAAAATTAACAACACGCCTTCCTACAAAGGAAGTCGCAAAGTCAATTCAAGAAACTAGCCGCAGACAGGAACGTCTCGGACTTCTGTCTCTCGACATGCCACTATTTAAAGTCTTTGTTCACAGACGCAGACAAGTTCATCTTCAAGAGGGGTGGTAGGTTTCCGACACAACACTAAGTTTACTTTTTCTTTCCATTTTCTCTAGAATCTCGTGGTTGCTAACATATTCCTTCGATGACATATTCAGCATCTTTCTGTAGAACCACATTTCTGTTGCTTCAAGTGTCTTCTTCATCGGTGACGCCATTGTCCAGAAATCACTGTCATATAGGAGGACAGATATCACGTAAAAGTTCAACACTCATTTATTTATTTCTAACGAAATTCTTCTGATTCTTAATACTCTGTTTAACTTTTGGAACGCACAATTCAATAAACTTTCGTTAGAAACATATAAAAAGAATACTGAACTATGTAAGATGCGTCGTCATATATGGCGGTGCATGCTGGACAATCACATCCAAACGAAGAATGTACTTGAGGCAACAGAAATGTGGTTTTACAGAAGGATACAGAGAATACCATGGATTGAATAATGTGAGTAACGGCGAAATTTTAGAGAAAATGGAATAAAA
>OZ038475.1:121864777-121882277 GCA_964036315.1 Acanthosepion esculentum
GTGTGTGTGTGTGTGTGTGTGCGTGTGCGTGTGCGTGTGTGTGTGTGTGTGTGTGTGCGTATTTGATAGAAAGTTTGGTACGTTTTGTTTGGCTGTATATATAAAATATGTATAGGTAATTCATATCGAAACGTGAATCAATTGCAAATGATTGATTGCAATCACATCTATTCACAATTTCAGAGAAAGGAACGAGAGCCACGGAGACAATTATTGTGGAACGATACCACACAGGTAACGTAAATGCTAGATAAAAAACATAAGAAAAAGAAATTCCTGGGTATTGATAGGCAAAGGCGATGTGAGGAATAGTGCAGCCTTATTGTTTAATGAACCCGACTAACGTTTCATAACCGTCTGTGTGTTTGTCCGTCTGTGGCAGTATGTTCGTGTCTGTGTATGTTTGTGTGTGTGTGAGAGAGAGAGAGAAAGAGAGAGAGAATATGTATGGGAAAAACTGTACGCATCAAAATAATAAGTCACATATAAAGTAACACAGATGGATAATAATGGACATAGATAAACGATAAATGTCTAAAAAGAGAAAAGGACGTAAGAAAAATGTATGAACCCAGTTATTTCAAAATAAGATTAGAGCAAAACCCATAACTGCAGTAAATGTATCTTTTTTAGAGAGACGAAACTGTATGACGCCCCAATCCAGCAGGGAGACACAAACTACAGGAGATAATCACATAGCCTTCAAAACTAAGCAGAAAACTTAAATATTGTAAGAATAATGCATGACGTCTCTGTTTCCCTATTTTTAACCAAATAGTCATTTCTGCTTTGGTTGAAATTTATAAAATATTTCTCTTATAATTTTTTCCGGAAAACAGTCTCTCCATTCCAGTATATTTCATTGCTCATTCTAGCATTATTTTCTCTTCAGGTTATATGTGATATCCATTTTAATTGTTGGCGTTATTGGATGTTTTGAAGTGCTATGGTTTCTGTTCTTTGGTACATTTATTTGTGATTCTATAGCGCCATTCCACGTCTTTCTAAGAATAATTGTCCTCGCTAAGGTCATCATTTTGTTACCAACGCACTAATTAAAATTAATTTCGTGATATTTATCGCAACACCTCTTGGAGTGTTAAGTCATATCTTCCCATTAAAAATGTACCAGCGAGGTCTCTTCCTGGTTGAAAGTCGTCGTGAAAGCATTCGTACAATTGCGTAAAATCCGAGTGAAAGCGCAATCTTCTCCTTGATTCATTTTTGTTTGTTCAAACTCTGTAGCCCATAGAAATCACTGCTTCCAGTTATACCGACGTCATAGATCGGATCATAATTGACGCCTCTTTCTCTTCGCTCGTAATAAATGCAAGCATGTCCTCAAAGAGCCTGGTTGCTGATTGAATGAGACATCCTATAACTTCCTCACAAGTTTACTTCTCGTGATTACCGCCGGCTCTGTTAGTGCGTGCACAAACAAGAGTCATATCTGAGTCCTCTCTTCTCTTCATTCAGTTTGAAGTATTGTCACCTGCTGCTGATGAAACAGAATGCTTTGCTCGGAAGTTTACATCCTCATTTCATCAGAATATCTTTATCTCGCTTTCCACCTAAAGTCGAATGGCTACTGAGAAATATGTTAATAATTTCGTCCATGTTTTGGCTATCATTTCCAAAATAGATATCTAAAGGTTATGTGGACTTGACGGTATCATGCAAATGTTATAAGGAAATGGGCTCTTGATCCGATTCCAGGCCTCTACAAAAATGACTTTCTAGTTTGTTAGAGAATACTCTCTGTAGTTCACGTCTCTAAGAAATCTTCGGCATCTTCTGACCCCTGGAGTTATCTTCCTAATAGTCTTTTATCTCTTCTAATAGTAATAGATGTTCTAATCAATTCATTTCATATGACTTTCTTTCAGTTAAAAAAAATATGGCTTTCGCTTCTCTTGGCCAACCATCTATATGTTAACGATTATTACTGGATTTAACGATGAGATTGGTCTGTAGCTTTAGATAGATCGAAGGTATTTGACAAGATGGTCTTCTTCAAGCCTGAAGGGCTATGGTATCTCTGAAAATTCTAATGATCCGGTTCTTATTAACAGATTATGTAATATAATTTTGTTGTAAGTCAAGGGTTCTTGATAATTTCGCATTAATGCAGAGGTCATCTTCATATGTATTCTTGGAACTACGTTTTATTTCTTATTTTCATCAGCGATCTTCCCGGTGGCATCAGTTGCCAACTTGTTATTTACACTGATGATACAATTACTTGCTCCTGTTTTAACAGTAAATACGGTAGATTCATTAAGGTAGGTGATCTTGAAAATAACATCCAAACAGGTGCTAACTGGGGTAAGAAAAGGTTTGTAAATTCTAACGCATTTAAAAAGAAATTGCTGTCTTTTACTCATCAAAGATAACTATGTTAACCTCCAGGGAAGAAATTATCTGCTATAACTTGGTCTCACACTATCCACTGACATGAAGCGGAGTGATTATATTGAATCAATTCTTATCGCCAGAATTCATGAACTGAATATCGCTGCCATATTTGGTTTGGTGCCCCTGCTATATATTTCGAGATCATCCAACAAAATTCAAAGGATAATTTGTAATTATATCGGCCCTTACTTATCATGTCTACTTCAGTCATTTTGTCACTGCCATTACGTGTCTAGACTGTATTTTCTATAAATATTTTCATCTCAATTATACTAATCAGCTTTCATTATTTGTAACTCGACTGCATAAATTTAACCGTACAACGTGAAGGCAGCTGGAACTCACCACTGAAAAAGACAACCGTAATTGTAAGTTCTATTCAAATTGTTTCTTCTCTCGTACTGTGGAAATCACTTCCTATTTCATTCTTTCCTGCCACCTGCAATGTTCAAAACATTAAATACATCAATCGCTATATTTTATCGTTATAAATTCTGTTTACCTATTGACCTTTCTCCCGCTAAAGTTTTCATGTTTCCTTTGACTCACAACTACTACGTGCGTCTTAGTGACATTATCACTTCTTCATTGTGCAATGTTTAAAAACACAATTGGAAAAACACTGTGTGCATAGAGATAGGAAATTACTTCAGTAAAAACAGAAAAATAACAAAGGAATAATGCAAAAAACTCTCTTGTCACCGGATTTATTCAACCTTTGCAGTGAGGGGATCCTAAGAGAATTAGAAGTCTTAAGACGATTCATTACTGACGGCTCCAATCTTAACAAAATAAGATTTGCATATAACACAGTGATTATAAGAAACTCGAAAAGGAAACTACAGCAATTAATGCATCAAGTAGTAAAGAAAGCGAGGACAAATGGAATGAAAATTTGTTGAAAGAAGAGATAAATTATGGTTGTCCGAAAAAAGAACAGCTCAACAGGCGAACTAAAATATGAAGACACCAAAATAAAGAAAAAACAAAATATTATGTGTCTACAAAATGTGTTAAAAGTGGCTGAAAATAATAAGTCGATTTACAATAATGTAAAATGCAACACAAAAGCTAATCAAAGTATATCGGGAGGTTTCGATGAGCGTAGAATCTCCTCTAAAATGCTGTTGTTCCCAGTTTCACCCTGACCCTGGTTGGTAGCACCCGTTAAGGTTCCCAGCTATGGGCAACTAGTTAAGCACCAAACTGAGGTTAAAATTCTATAAAAGTATAGACATTTTTATAGTGAAACACCGGCAATAATCTTTTTTTAAATAAATTAGTAATACTCCCACGAAAATATAATTTCAGCATGAAATGTCGCAGAAAGAAGTTGATATGCCGCTAAACAAACAAACATTCATACAAAACAAGGTATGAGGAAACAGGGCAATTTCGTACGAAACAAAGAAAAGACTGTTGAAGGGTTATGTAATAGCCGTCCTCTTATATTGCACTGAATGCTCGATAAATGTCGCAAAGGTGAATAGAAATTGTGGCAACAAAGATATGGATTTACAGGCTGTTGAGAATACAACTGAGCCGAACCTGGGAGAATCGAGGACGTTTTATAGAATCAGAGGAAGAAAATGGACAGTGGTAGTTGAAAAAATGTCTTGAAGAATTTGAAACAGCCATAATCTTAAATGCAAACATTATGTAGAAAAACAGCGACTAAGCTATTCAAGGAGTTTATATAAATGGGTGACAAGTCAGGGAATGGAAGTGCTAATAAGGGGGAAAATATTGCTAACTGCTTCCAGGAAAAGCAGCGGAGAACCATGATCACCCAAGTCCTATATAAAGGAATAAATCTTAACCGTTATATGGATATAAGTACAGAGGCATACGTACATTTTCAAAGCATAACAATATATATATATATATATATATATATATATATATATATATATATATATATGTATGTATGTATGAATCTATGTGTGTGTGTTTACTGAGATTTAAATTTTCATTGCACACAACCAATAGAAATACACACGAATATATATATATATATATATATATATATATATATATATATATATATGTATACACACATATAAATATAGATATATACACATACACGCAACAATCCCACACACAGACGCTATATATATATATATACATACATATACACACATAAATACAGACATATATATGCACATACATGCAACAGTCACACTCTCTCTCTCTCTCTCTCTCTCTCTCTCTCTCTCTATATATATATATATATATATATATATATATATATATATATATATATATATATATATATGGTACTGGTGTTTTCTGTTCGTGTGTGATTTTCATGATTGATATCGCCCACTTTGGAGTCATTAGTTGCAACAATTTTCATGATTGATGCTCTGTTTGGACTTGTTTTACGCCTGTTATTTGTCTGTAAATCAAACCATTTCTGAATATTTCCCATTAATGATTTTGAAAGGAGGGCTTCGAAATTGTTCTGCAATCAGTTTCTTCATAAAACCTCCATTTCATTTCGACTTTCTCACAAAAGATGACGCACTTAATCGACCAGAATGTTTCAGCAATTCAAATTTTTCTATTTTAAACAAACTTCTTTTTTCTCTATCGTCTCACACTTACTGCCATTCTATTGCTATGTCCCGTCTACTATAATAAATTTGATTTTTTTTTTTTTTGGTCAGTGTGGGTAAGTTAATTTTTTGTGCACGAATTTTAGTATTTTCTTCTGAGTCAGATTGGACAGCTTCGTTAAGCTACAAGTAAAATAATAGCATCCATTCCATTATAATGGCTGTCACATCATTATCCTGAATACGGTGTTACAATGGTTTCCTTTATTTGAATGATATTGGAAGATTCTTTTTCATCTACAGCAACGAATCTGATGGCTTCTTCGGCGAAGATCATTACGTGATATGAAAAAAATTGACGTGTTCAGGCGATGATAATGCACATCTATATGAAGCAGTCAAATATGCAAGAGACCGCATTGATTTCGGTATTAATCGAGCATATGTGCAGTGGCGTGTACATTTGCACGCTATCAATAACTATTAAGAAGGAACACAGGAGGTTTTGGTGCAAGTAATTTTTTTATCTTCTATTATACATACATACATACATACAGACATACATACAGACATATATATATATATATATATATATTAAAAAATATAGTTTAAAGGTGTGCTATATTCATGGAATAAAGTGCTCAATATCAGAGATAGAGCGTGTGTAAATCTAAAAGTGAACATTGAAGTCAACACTTAGAGACGACAGGCTATTTCATGCTAGACGCAATCGTCAAGCGACTGTTATATTCTCGGCTATTTATATATACTGGTCAGTGGTGCATTGTGGGTAGTCTATTTTTGGCGGTTATTTTGCCAGAAGTCGTTTATTTATTTATGTGGGTTAAATTAATTTGCTTGTTTTTATTTATTTTTATTTTTTATTTTTATTTCTTATCTTATATATTTATTTTAATTTTAATCGGCATTTTATTAACGTAGTAAAAATTTGTTTATATCGCTTATTTAATAGTTTTGTTTTGGTTTGGGAAGACAATTAAAGCTATTTATTCAATTTTGGGGTTGATTGTTGTAGTTCATTCTAACTATTATCTTGGCGAGACCAGTTTTTAATTTGTTTATTACTCCATTTATTTATTTGGATTTATTATTTTTACTTGTTTTATCTAAAGTTTAATATATCGGGATCGGTTTGTTAGTACATTTATTTATTTATTTGGATTAATTTAGATTAATTTATTTTACTTTTTTATTATTTATTTATTATACTGTATATTTTTATTTACTCTTTTCGGTTTTCGATTTTTAAGTAACGTAGACGTTTTTATCGCTATATAACAGTTATAGCTATGTTTTTCGTTCGATTTTTGGTTTGATTTTTATAGTCTAACTAAAATTTTGGTCATAATTGTTGGTTAATTTGTTTATAATTTACTTTATTTCTTTGGGCTCATTGATTCTGTTTTTTTTTATTTCTCTATTCTATTTCATCTATTCTAACAGGTGTGATTTGGTAATTTGTTTGGGCTAATTTATTTTACTTATTTTATTGTCATTTTGTTTATTTAGTTATTTATCTCATTTTTTTTTTCTTTTCGATTTTCGATTTTTAAGTAACGTAGTAAAATTTGTTTTCATGCCCGCATTTTGAGATGAGCTCGGATCGTTTATTTAATAATTTATTTTGGTCTGGGAAGGTTATGATAGCTATTTTTCCTCCCAGCAAAGTTTGAAAGGTTTGGATTGTTTGTTGTAGGCTTATGATCTTTTCCTTATTTTTCAAGATAGTTTAGGTGTGATGTGCGTCTTGTTTTTAATTTCCCAGATATACTAAAAATCATTGTCCAGTTCGTGGCCTGACGATTGCGTCTAGCATGAATCAGCCTGTCGCCTCTAAGTGTTGACTTCAATGTTCACTTTTACACACACACACACAGATATACATATATATATATATATATATATATATATATATATATATATATATATATATATATATATATAGATAGATAGATAGATAGATAGATAGATAGATATGAATATACTGAGAAAAGCAAGCTAGCTTGCTAAGTTTTGTGATATTAACAGTCTGGGGTAATCTTAAAGTTAAACGAATGAATTCTAAAGTTTCCCTCTGCAAATAGTTGTTTCAGAATAGTAAGTATAAAACTATTCATATCTGGCAATGTGTTTAAAAATAATGATTCTCAAAGGATCCTATATTTTAACTCACTCTTTTTTGGTTTTACTAACGTTCACCAAATACAAGGTTCAACAGCGACTCCAGAAAATTTCTCTGTTGGAATGGAGAAGTTTTAGGAGTATAGAGCTGAAGTAAGCATTAGAAGGAACCGGAAACTCTATCCGATACAGTAAACAAGAGATAAACTTCTACACCTGTCCCAAACACCGGGGAGGAGAGTGAACCAGACGATAGGCGAACCTATTTACTCCAAAAACAGACTTTATCAGAATATATCTTTTCCTACGAATATATTGATTTCATGTTAATCGGAAACGATCGGCAAATCTAAAATAATATTGATTTGCGCTCACAATATTATATTTAACAAACCATATCCTCGCTTCTAATGCGGTATAAGATACCGCATTTAACTTAGGGTTCAACGCGTACATCGGCCCATTGTTTAAAATGATTCAGATTCTTCAGAAGTTATTATAGTAAACTTTTTTTCAGTCAACGACTGGATTCCATAATTTACATCGAACTTGTTAGATACCGAATATATGAGATGTTATCACACACAGAGAATAGAATTACTAAATAATACCGTATTTGACATCAGGAAAGACGAATGGGCATGTTAGACGCAGGCACAATGAATCAGCTCATTGTAAAGAAATAAGTATTTATTCTTTATAAACAGATAGCATTTTCGATGTAATGGATCTTTTTGTAAGTATAGATAAACCTGTAACATAAGACTCCTGCTCTTGCAAATCTCTGAACCTTCGTTCTTCTGCTAATATTGAATTATTAATTACCTTTTTTGTAAGACCATTTCTTCCAATATTCCTCTAAACTGCAACCCACATTGTTTGTTATTTGTAAGCTCAGGCCAATGTGTGGCGAGAGAAGAAATGCTATTTTTATTTTTATCGTCTGTTTTAGTTTAGTTTCTTGCTGTCATCAGACGCATATCATTTTCCCCGTATCTATTGAACAAAATAACCCCTGCTCTTTTCCCATGGTCCGTACCGTAGTCTATCGTTTATATATTGAAACGTAAGTTGTAGCTTAACGGTTAAATCACTTTTAGTCGATTACATGAAGGTAGCATTGTGTATACTAATAACAAAGAGCTCCACCGAATGCACCCAACACAGCTGTACCCCAAACAACTTGTCCAACGATTCCTATTTATTTTTGGGGGGTGGGGGATTCATATGACTGATATATTTTTCCAGACTTAAAGTTATATATCTTAGGTTACCATTTTGCTACTACTGGTGTTTCACTTCCGTCTATTTATACTATATTTTCCAACTTGATAGAGATATGAATCTTTTTAAGTATATTTCTGTATGATTAATAAGTTGGTACCAAAAATAGTCGCCAGTACAGTTATGATAATTTATTTTATAGCACCATTTATAATAATAATAATAATAATAATAATAATAATAATAATAATAATAATAATAATAATAATAATAATTCAACTAGAACTATCCTACAACAGTACAACAATTGGCCTCCAAAGATACTTGGAAAAAACAGTAGACTGGATGATGGTATGTGTCAAGGAACATGAAAGTAGTAAGTGTCTCTACTCTGTAGTAAAGGAAGCCGAAAAATTCAAAAAAGAGCTTCAAATGGGCACAGAAATTCAAAAACATCACTGTACACCGGCTGAAGCTGCAAAAAACTTGGAAAAAATGCAAAGAGAAATGCGACCGACCAGATAAAGAAACAATGGCAAAATAAACCGCTCCATGGCCAATACTCTGCCCGTACCAAACAAGCAGACGTAGACAAAAACCGCACCCATCAGTGGCTACGTAGTGCAGGGTTGAAAGGTGAAACTGAGGGTTTTATAATTGCTGCACAAGACCAATGCTTGTTAACTAGGAATTATCAAGCACATATACTAAAATACTGTGTTAGCCCAAGATGCAGATTCTGTGACAAATATCCAGAAACCATTGATCATCTTATATCAGGTTGCACGATATTAGCATCAACTGAATATAAAACCCGGCATGACAGAGTGGGCCAATATCTGCACTGGAAAATTTGCAACTCCTATGGGAAGGAAACTGGAAGAAATTGGTACGAACACCACCCTGACCCGGTTACGGAGATAGGACCTGTTACAATTCTATGGGACTACACAATATACACTGACAGAACAATCAAAGCCAACCGCCCAGACATTGTTATTAAAGACCACAAACAAAATAAGTGCCTCCTTATTGATATGGCATTCCCTGCAGACTGCAATGTATCTTTGAAGATATTCGAAAAACTGTCAAAATACAAGGACCTTGAAATCGAAATCTCAAAAATGTGGCACATGGGAACATCAACAATTCCTGTTGTAGTTGGAGCCCTTGGACTGGTTGGAAAAGATTCCAGTAGGCTGATTGAAGGGATCCCTGGAAGTCCATGCCTCAAAGAGATACAAAAAATTGTTCTGACAAGTACAGCCCACACTTTACGAAGGGCTTTGTCTATGTAATTATTTTTTATTTTATTTTGTTTTTTTTTGCAGTGGAAAGTGTCATGATGCCATTTCTAACCTTAGGTCCCTGGGCGGGACCCGGAAAGAAATGTGTAAACGCCAGATATCAAAGAAAATAAAAATAATAATAATAATAATAATAATAATAATAATAAGAAGAAGAAGAAGAAGAAGAAGAAGAAGAAGAAGAAGAAGAAGAAGAAGAAGAAGAAGATTGTAATGTGCCTTTGATGAAGATAAAAAATAGTATCAAATTATGAGAACTTTGAAATTGAAATCTCAAACATGACGAACCTGGGGACATCAACAGTTCTAGTTGTACTTAGAGCCCTGTGTTTGATTGGAAAAGGTTCCGATAGTGTAATTGAAGGCATCACTGATAGTCCAAGCCTTAAAAAATACAAAAAATTGTAATTACAAGAACAACTCCCATCTTACGAAGGGCTTTATATATGTAAAATCTATACGTTATTAGTCTGTTTTGTTTTGTTTTGATTTGTTTTGTTTTCAAATAATTCTCAGTGAAATTGTCATGATGAACCAGAAAAATAATATATATACAAGAGAAATCAAAGGAAATATTACTAACACTAATACTACTAATAATAACAATAATAATGACCGTTTGATGAAAATGGTACCTTTACATGTCATAGAATGCAATCGAAAAAAGCAAAATCAAGATTTTGTTGGATTTAAACATCCAAATAGACTGCGTCCTTTTGCCGCCATTTATTAGTATCGTTGACAGAGAAAAAAGAAAGAATTCTCCTTATCGACGTTTCTTTTCCTAGTGAGAAACATATCAAGGTCAGAGAGTGATAAGCTTAAGCAATATCCCGAACTCCACATTGAAGTTGCCAGAATGTGGAATGTGTTCCAGTTAGCAATGGTCCGTTGGGATCTAAAGTCTAATATTGAGAACATCTGAATAAAACCTAGTATCCAATGTGTTTGGAAGTCCGTGTTGCTTGCCACGGTAAATATTCTGCCAAATTACTCCCTCTCTAAGTATGGAGATACATTCTGAAGAACAACACCCATAATACAAGATCTCTGTCCGAAAACGAAAACAATGCAAATGCTGCTGCTGTTACTATTACTACAACTGCGGAAAATATGATGAAACTGTCAACCATAGTATCTTAGGATGTATGGAACAAGCAAAAAATGAATATACCCACAGACCATAAAAGGTAGCGATATATATGTGTACTGGAAGATATGCAAGAAGCACAAAATCGAAACCACTGAGAGATTGTTTGAGCCCCAACCAGACGCAATTATTCAAATCAACGATCTAACTATCCTCTGGGACATGTCCATTCAAACTGACAGGAAAATAAAGGACAACAGACCTGATATTATCGTAAAAGACTAGAAATTTAGGAAGTATACGCTTATAGACATAACAGTACCATATTTTAAAAAACACCCCATGAATATTATCGAGAAATTGTCCAGATACAAGGATCTGAAGATCGAAATTAGCAGGATGTGGGGAATGAAGACTGAGATTGTACCAATAGTAATCGGCACTCTGGCTCTCGTGAGAAAAGGAATGGACAATATTATTAACAGTTTCCCAAGTGGCAACAACATACAAGTTAACCTGAAGATCAACCTTCTAGGAACATCTATATACTAAGAAAAATGCTATCAGCTAAATAAAAAATGTTCTATAGGGCCCGAGGACCATAGTTTGAACCCAGCTCTAGAGGATATAAAGCAGGAAACATAAAGTAACATAATAATAATAATTATAATATTAATAATAATAATAAGAAGAAGAAGAAGAAATTTTACAGGGAAATTGGAAAATCACCTATACATGTCGAACGTCCACCACCGATTGATAATGTACAGACATTTTGTGAAAATATTTGGAGCAGACCGAAGGAATATAACCCAAATGCAGAATGGATCTGACGTGAAGAAGAACGAATGCTGGATACACCTCTGCAAGAATCCGAAAATATATCCACAGATGATGTTAGGCAAGCTCTAACGAAATCCCAAAAATCGAAATCCCCAGGAAATGACAAGGTTCCCAATTTCTGGATTTATCATCTCTCATCTAGCCTCAAAATCCTTGCGAAAACATTATCAACGCTTGTAAATAATCCCAATAAAATCCCGGAATGGATTACTGAAGGTATTAAATACCTCATACCAAAATCAAATGAAACAAACGACCCGAAAAATTATAGAGCGATAACATGTCTCTCCACAACTTATAAGTTGATCACGTCTGTCCTGACGAACCGTGCTTACTCCTTTTTGAAACAAGCAGCATTCTTCCGCTGGAACAGAAGGGATGCAGGAGAGGTTCATATGGCTGCAAAGATCAAATACTGTTAAATAAAATGATCCTGGAAAATTGGAGGAGAAGACGTAGAAATCTTAGCGCAGCGTGGATTGATTATCGTAAAGCCTTTGATAGTGTTTTATATTCTTGGATCCTTAAGACTTTGGAAATGTACAAAGTCGCCCCTGAGGTATTAAATTTCCTTAAGCACAGCATGAGAATGTGAAACTATACCTTAGTCACACCAGAGGCACTGCCATATCCAACCGACTAAATATCCGACGTGGAATCTTTCAAGAAGACTCTCTGTCACCCCTTCTGTTTTGTTTGGCCTTAATCCCCCTTACGCATGAACTGAACAACAGTAGCTATGGTTACAAAATAAATAATACAATCACCTACTCTACAAGGATGATTTCAAACTCTTTGCCAAAGACGACAATGAGTTGAAGGGCCTTCTTAATAATGTAAAATACTTCAGTGACGACATAGGTATGAACTTCGGATTAGATAAATGTGCAAAAGTAACATTCAAGAAAGGTAGAATTACAAAAGCACTCTTAATAGATTTATATTTTGTCACAAAGAGTGGGGAACTGGAGCTTGATGAAGCTTATAAGTACCTAGAAATTAGCGAAAGAGATGGCGTACAACACCCCCAAATGAAGGAGAAGTTAAGAAAGGAGTACTACAGGCGTGTACGTTTGGTACTAAATACCGAGCTAAACTAAAAAAACAGAAAATCAGCCATATACACCTTGGCTGTCCCTGTGGTGCAATAAAGTTTTAATGTCCTTAACTGGACCATAGCAGAAACTAAGCGAATGGACGCCAAGACGAGAAAGCTCCTCACTTGCTACCGCATGTATCATCCCAAAGCTGATGTTGATCGCGTGTATGTGCCCAGATCCGAAGAAGGCAGAGGATTAATTTAACTAGAAATGTCCGACAACACTACAACAATTGGCCTCCTAAGATACTTGGAAACTACAGAAGACTGGATTATTGTATGTGTCAAGGAACATGAAGGTAGTAATCGTGTTTACTCCGTAATATAGGAAGCCAACAAGTTCAAAATGGCGTTTCAAATGGGCGCAGAAATAGAATTAAAGCACAATACACCGGCTGAAGCTGCAAAATACTTAAAAAAGAACGCAAAGACAAATGCAACCGACCAGATACAGAAACAATGGCAAGATAAACCGCTTCCTGGTCAATACTTTGCCCGTACGAAACAAGCTGACGTAGACAAAAACCGTACCCATCAGTGGCTACGTAGTGCAGGGTTGAAAGCTGAAACTGAAGGTTTTATCCTTGCTGCACAGGACCAATGCTTGATACCTACAAATCAAGCACATATACTAAAATACTGTGTTAGCCCAAAATGCAGATTCTGTGATAAATATCCAGAAACCATTGATCATCTTGTATCAGGTTGCACGATATTGGCACCCACTGGATATAAAACCCGGAATGACAGAGTGGGCCAATATTTGCACTGGAAAATTTGCAACTTCTCCAGGAAGGAAACTGAAATAAACTGTTACGAACACCACCCAGACCCGGTTACGGAGATAGGACTTGTTACAATTCTATGGGACTACACAATACACACTGACAGAACACCATTTGGGGGTTTTGTACGCCATCTCTTTCGCTAATCAAAGCCAACCGCCCAGACATTGTTATTAAAGACCACAAAAAAATGCCTCCTTATTGATATGGCAGTCCCTGCAGACTGCAATGTATCTTTGAAGATATTCGAAAAGCTGTCAAAATGTAAGGACCTTGAAATAGAAATCTCAAAAATGTGGCACATGAGAACATCAACAATTCCTGTTGGAGTTGGAGGCTTAGGATTGGTTGGAAAATATTCCAGGAGAATAATTGAAGGGATCCCTGGAAGTCCATACCTCAAAGAGATCTGAATAATTATTCTGACAAGTACAGCCCGCACTTTACGAAGGGCTTTATCTATGTAATAATTTCTTCTTTTTTTGCAGTGGAAAGTGTCATGATACCATTTCTAATCTTAGGTCCCTGAACGGGACCCGGAAAGAAATGTGTAAACGGCAGATATCAAAGGAAATAAATAATAATTGTAATAAACACTATAATTAATGTAACTCATCTAATATGCTTCAACATTAGAGAAGAAAGCGATTTAAGAAAAGAAATGGAAAACTCTGTGTTTAACCACTTTCAAATATATTTCGACAGTATGTCTGTCTTCAAGTAATGTTTTAAAATTGCACAAAAACAATGGGCTTGTTTTCGACTAGAAATATATGCCCCGAATTTTATTCTATGTATTAAATTCCCTAAGTGTTGACAAATATTGGAAGCGCTACGTCAATCATCTTGTTTGTTAATTTGAGATAAATGGAGGGCATAAATTTACAGCGAACAAGAATTGGGACAAAGATTCCTAGTGGAAAAACGAACCCATTATTTTATGCAATTTCTAAACATAACATGAAGAAGAGAGACATACTCTGTAAATACTGTTGAACATTGTTAAAAAATGTGGTTTTCTTATTCTTAAGTCGATCTTTTTTCTAAGTGTTGTTAATAATAATTATTATAATAATAAATGCAACTTTTGAATAAGGCCTTGCCACATTTTTAGACAAAACGGCGATTATCGCACTGAAATAATTATCGTTTTTGACAAACCCTCTAAAAGATTACCATATTTTGAAAACAGTTTTAAGTCATTCATTTAGATTTAATGGTTACTGACTCTATCAGTAATCTGATAACACTAACGTGTGTTTTTTCTCTTTATTTAATACAAATATTAGCGCAATAAAGAACAATAAGAGCGAATGATGACCTCTTTGAAATATTTCTCTATTGATTTTCATGGAGTTTCATTTGATTTCTCCATTAACATGTTAAGTAATGTTCCACCTTTTCAATACTGGTTTGTAAAAACATAATAAGAAGCCATGAAATGATCATTCATTTTAATGCCTTTAAGATCCTGTCTAGTGGAACACAATCAAGTGAGTTTATTCTCTATTCAAGCAGTTCAAGCAGACATTTGATTTGAACTGCTAGGAGAACTTGGATTTGTTCGTGAATAATGTTAAATAATCCATACTTTATACTCGGATAAAACTGTCTTCATAAGGATAGAAAATGAATTGAGTATGTACACTAAAGTAGACAGGGATGTGAGACAAGAATTTCTGTTCTCACCAGATTTATTCCACTTCTACATAAAAAGTAGCACCATTCCTTTTCTCCCGAGAGCAAGAATTCCGATTACTATTGGTACAGCCTCAGTCTTCATTCCCCACATACTGTTAATCTCGATCTCCCGGTCCTTGTATTTGGACAATGTCTGTGCTAAGGGAGACGGAGATCCTTGTGTGCCAATTTAATAATAAAGCTAACGCTTTGATAGAACACAGAAGGAAAATAGATTAACTCTTTGAAAATTTACTAACTCGAAGCCAGAAAAATAAATGTCAGTTTTCCGATAACATCTTGGTGAATACTATTTGCGCTTTGCAACGATAAGGACATTCCTTGCATCATTTTTGCTTTTAGTGTTGAATTCTGTTTCTATCAATAAACCGTCTTTTCAGGTAAACCTGATCAATAATAATAATAATAATAATAATGATAATAATAATAATAATAATAAAAGCCAAAGCAACAACAACAATATAACTTGAATAAATATTAAAATAATCGCTGAGAAGCATTGAAGATAAAAGTAGCCAACGGAAGCGATAAATTAAGATATATTATAAACTAACTTAGTAAGCTATATTTTAAAAATATTAAAAAGAAGACCGTAGGTCTTATATTCTGACAAATACAGTAATTACTTTATAGATATAATATTTCAAACTTCAATGTTCAAACTCTCATGAGAAGTAAATGAAACTGCGAGTTATATAAATATATTTTATCCAATATTATAGATCGTAATGAAATTTACGTTTTTCAGCTTTGGAGTAAAAAAAAAGTATGATATGTTTCATTGAGCTTTCACGATTGAATACATGGCCGATGATACTCAGCGTTTCTGCAGATACAATGTTAGTGTGAACAAAATTAATAGAGGCGATGACATGCGTGTGTTATGTTGCAGATTTGTTGAAAATATATTTGGGATACAGTTTGATTTATTTAGGAAATTGTATGACATTATATGGATTAATGTCATGAAAGAGTCCATTCATGTTAGCTTTTGCTTGGTTGGTTGGGTGATTTTGTTTACTGGCATATTGATCTCTAAGTATTTTAAACACAACTAAATATATTTTAAATGTAATTGTATACTTTCAATTCCATAAAAAATTAATTATTGGTCATTTTGCTATAAAATTATATAAAATTGTATTGCTGGACATTTTACTTTAAAATTTTATTGCTAGTAATTCTATTATGTATTTTTATGCATTCATTTTATTTTTTTTCAGGTTTCAGTATCTTCACATAGCTGCAAACTTAACAGGTGATACAACACATGGACAGAGTAGACCTGGGAATAACAGCAGTTAAGAGGTGGTACCAAACTCGTCAAATCCTCCAATCTCTTGATCAGAAGCCTTGCTGCCGGATACAGTTTATCGATATACCCAGGACTTACATCGGCTGTAATTTAAACTCAGGTGTTTATTGATTAGCTTATAAATATTTAGTAAGATTAGCTTATGTTCAATGAATCTACTCGCCACTAAACAATACCTCCTGTTTTCCAATATGTATGCACCAATCCGATTAAGTCGGAAATTGTTATTATTCCGGTATTATATCGGTTCCATTCTCAATATACTTCATGTCTACTCGTGTTAGATGAGAAATGATATATTTTTGTTGTCTGTGAAGCCACCTATATAGTAGATGCCTCTCTTTATTTTTCATATAACTATAACTCTTGTTTTGCATACACGCAAAAAGCTGTATTTGTACACATTCTACTTATCAGCAAACAGTTGTGTTTCATAAACCTAATCGGACTGCAATAATTGCCCCTTCTCTTTATCAACACATTGTTACAATTTTTGTGTACCTGGTATGGACAAGTGAGCCAACCAAAATGAGCTGACTTATTTTATAGTCTACCAATAGAAGGTTAACCAATCAGAAGACTTGAAATATTCAATCCGACGTGTATAAAGGCGGCTATTTTGTTTTCTTCGAATATTCACTACCAACCTCTGATATGGAAGATCTTAAGAATTATTGAACAGCTGCTACTAGATATTGGTGTTGTTTCATTGAACAAATTACTTACGTTGGTTTCTACATTCAGACAACGGTGAACATGTTTAACACACATGTCCATTGTACTGGCTTACAGAGATATTCCCAAATCTTGGATCCCTTCAAACTTTTGCCTCTATTTTCTTGTCAATATAGTTTGGCTGAAATCCAAGATTTCGTAGAGGAAATCATTTCGCCATGAACTTGCGGGTAATTACTAAGTTGAAGAACGGTGGTGTATCCTGCTTTTGAGGTTTTCTTACTAAACACTCGATGAGAAGAAAAACAATCTTACTTCAAGTATTGGTTTAAAGCTTTCTGGCATC
>OZ038475.1:121887277-121897277 GCA_964036315.1 Acanthosepion esculentum
CACTTTCGCTTTGACGTGTTACGACGAGGCACCGTTTTCATAACGTCAATCACGTTTTACCTCGGTAACTGTACATAGGGAAAAATAAAATACTTCCTTTCTGATTACGCAAAACAGGTCAACGTAAAATCTTTATAAATTGTCGTATTTAAGAGGGAATTCATAAAAAAGCAGTTGCCTGTTTTAAAAAAATCCTTATTGAGGCTTCACTCTCTTCCCGAGATCATTACCAGTGAATAACCGTAGGCATCTAAGAAAAATTCGTTTACCATAACTTAAAAATTGTTTTCAATTTGAAAAAAAAACCATCCCAATTAATAAATTCTAAAATATATATGAGAACAATTGAATGCGATCAGTACAACGGAGTTATTGTTGTAACACAGAGAAGGTTACTGAATAGAATAATCAAACGAAGGTTGGTAATGAAGGATAATACTTAGGACACGAACAACGCATAAGATTCGCCAGCGGCGCGTAGAAGAAGTACTCAACTGCTAGAAGTGAGTCGAATGAATTCGACAATGAATCACAAACTGCATGATATCTATCAAACGCCTCACACGGTCAGTTGTGGTACAAATCCGAATTTAATGTGGGCTATCCGTGCCCGTAGTCTCAGCCAAAAATTCCCTGTAGAACCGTATAAAACGGGGTCGGGTAGCTGTTTCCCGAGACGAGACTCAATCCTTCGAAATAGCCATATCTGGAAATCCTCTCTGCCCGAACGCAGAGAGTTTGATCAGCACAGCTAGAGACGAATCTCCAACTGCAAACCAACATACAGTATTTACTATTGTATTTATGTGAATAGGGACATGCCTATTATCGTTGCTAGGTGTACTACAACAATTATGATGAAATAAAATGTAAATATGACATAGGAAATAAAAGAAATGGGAGAAAGTTAGTTCGAAAAAATAAATCGCATATATCTAAAGGAAGTAATCAATAATATATAGTTATATATTATTTACATGATAAGGAACGTATAGATTTTAATTAAATCTTTAATAAGATTTTTTGTTATCAAACCAGAATATATTTAAATATTTGTTTTAAGTATTATTTTAAATAATATGTTAGGAAAACTTGCTTTTTAATTTATTGAACTGAAGTGGACAATCAAAGTTTTTAAAAGATTTGTTTGAGTTATCTCCTCCTTAATTCCCTAATTGTTCACTAAGGGTCGCTCACCCTACACTATAAATACTGGTCAACTTCTTGCCTCGTTCTCTAATTCTACTTTGCATTTTAGCGAACACATTTAAAAATGTAATCTCTCGTAGAAATCCGCGTTTCTCCCACTTGTGGGAAAACGCCATGAAACACACATACAAGTACGCACGAACAGTCACTAAAATACAAAGTCTTTACGTTCACACACAAACCCAAATGTTAATGTCTTTGTCACTTGTAAATTTTTGTTTAATACATCTATTTGTAGACATATATATATCGGTCTGGTTTGTTTTCGTTACATCTTCGGTTGGACTCAACTAGAATCAGCCGTTTTCTTGTAGCTGGACCTACTAGCAGGAATAAACAGCACGTTTCTCTAATTCATCATCACTCAAACCCAAACGGTCCTCTACAGATTAAAATGAAAGAAAATCATGTAATAAAGGAAATATATAATAAAATCAAATGATTAAATAATTAATATAAATAAACAATTAATGATAATATATAACCCTATATTCTTTCCATACAAATTTCCGCTAATCAGACACCAAACATTAGTAAGAATCTATAGGTCATAACTGAATGGCCCAAAACAAAAGAAACTGGCAATTGCTAGTTCCTTCCACTCCCACTTGTCTTAATCCTACATTTAATGTGGCCTTACGGCCAAATCACTTTGGAACAACGTTTCACGTACCATCATGGAACTTAAGTTGGCCAACAACTTGGAAATATCAGGTGTGATTCACTTACGCGATAATACCCATCGGGAAGTTATGCATCCACCTATTTTATCCCAGTGACAAGACATATATCACTAAACCAGTATTATCTTAAAACAAAAAAAAAACAAAAATACTTACCATCGAAAAACATATTCTGGCATTAAATAACCTGCAAAGGGTTGATGAGTCATACAAAACTAATCTGTTAATCAATCAATCAATCCAGTGAATATAAAATTGGCTCGGAAAACGAGTAGTGGTAATGGTCTGAAGATCATATTGAAGCCTCAGTCATCATGAATCTATGAATATATATATATATATATATATATATATATATATATATATATATATATATATATATCGTGCAACCTGGTTGATGAGTATGACCGTCGCAATAAATTACCGCAAAGGACAATCGTGAATTACCATATCAAGAAATTCATGAGGATGATTTATCTTTAAAGAGGAAGATCTTCCACAGAGTCAACACCACTTTACCAGCAAGAAAATCATGTAACCCGAAACAAGAATTCTGTCAAGTCGTAGGTGTTATTTCAATGTTTTCCTTGTCCTAGTTGGCTATCTTCTAAGGCGTCCAACACTACTCTCTGACTGTCGCTTAGATACCAATTCATGTTATTTTTTTTATTTTTTATTTTTGCATATCTCCGCCTGTGCAAAATGGTCATTGGTCTAAGGAAATGATTCATCCACTCGTATGCTTAATCCTGCTGGATAATTCGTTATTCTACTTAACAAAAAAACCAACTGATGAAGGAACGGGTTTTGTTAACGGTAAATGGACCCTACAGCAGACAGAAGTGGGTAATATGATATTATTTGCATTCATAGCGACTGACTGAAATAACTACATATAAACTTATATATACATACGCATAGACACACAAAAAGAAACACACACACAGACGCACACAGATATGTATGTATGAATATATATATGTGTATATATATATATATATATATATATATATATATATATATATATATATATATATATATATATATATGCATGTATGTATTCGCACACAAAGCAATAATACATAAAATCCTCTCGTATTACATATACACACACACACACACACACACACATATATATATATATATATATATATATATATGGAGAGAGAGAGAGTGATAATACATAAAATTATTATTATTGATTTAAAATGCATAAAGATTTTCCATTCACTACCACTCTAAGTATGTAATGCAGAGTCGTGGTGAGTTGAAGCATTTTACGCAATTTGAAGCGGTATTTATCTGTTATATTAAAGATCACTTCATATATATATATATATATATATATATATATATATATATATATATATATATATATGTGTGTGTGTGTGTGTGTGTGTGTGTGTGTGTGTGTGTGTGCGTGCGTGTGTGTGTGTGTGTAGGTAACGTAAATATTCCTTTATTTTTTAACTCTCTGTATATTTATCATTTATACCTGCTTTGTAATCTTTATTATCATATTATGTGATATTTTCCCGGCAGCTATGGAAATATCTGGTTAATTTTACGTATCAATAAATGGATTCTAAGATAACATAGTAAGTCATCTGTAAAGATTTATCGATAAAACTTAAAATATTCTTTTACACATTGGGAATAATTTATTTACGGAGAACATTTAAAATATTCAAAACACATCTATTTTAAATAGTAAATACGTTGAAATTTTAACTTTCTCTCCATATTGCTCCAAAATGTTAAATAATGGATCATGGTCCACCACATCTTCTTGTCTTTTTAGACCATAAAAATGCTTGTTTTTTCTACTATTTTTACTAAACCCTGTTCTGCCAAATAATGGCACAAATATATTGTCAGTTGATGATTATATATTCGTTCAATTGTTTTTAAGTTAGGTTTTGAATTATTGTCACATCCCGGTAATTAATTTGATTAAAGAGGCATAAACTTTTTTTGTATTTCACTTATAGTGTACAGTTGAGTAGTTAGCACACGGTTTTAAATAAATGTAATACGCAAACGTGATAATTTAAGACTTGAATTTTTATTTAAAACAGTTTATCGTAATCAATGTTTGAAAGGTAAGTAGAAATATTAAATAAAACATGAACAAGGATAACAATCGCGCTCTCGCCGTAAAATCCAACGTTATGTGATGTTTAAAAAAATGAAAGTGTTTTCCTTCGAATATCTATTTTTTCACGGAACGACATAAAAAAAACAAGGCAAAAAAAATGTTTATAGCGTTAAATAAAGGAAGAAAACCACGGAAATAGTTCTGAATTATTCACGAAAAGTTATGTGACCTCTAGTCATAAAAGTCATTCGGAACATAAAGCATGATTAATAGTCTTGATAGAGGTTATTGGCTCTGTACAAATGAATCAGGAGACAATAGACGATTAAAATCTTACAATTAAGCGATAAGTCTAAGTATATATTTTTGATTATATATAAAATGATATATTTGTGATCAGAAGATAGCTACTACCTCAGTCCAAATTACTATATTCAGAGAGAAAAAAATCCTTACCTGACAAAATAAATCTTCTAATAAACTGCCATACGATTATCCTCATTTTTTATGCGCAGTCTTTCAGGATGTGTGGCCGTAATTTTTTTTCTTTTTTTTTTTGCTCTTGACCATCCTGCTTTTTTTTTAGCAGCCGTTGATCCATTCGAAATTTTAGTTATGGACATCGTGTTTTCCTCATTTCTCTTGCTATCATTTATCGCATGGGTGTTAATTTCTCCAGGATTTTCTTCCTCATTGCATGTACTAAATATTTCAGCTATCTCAATTGAATGTATCCTTTTTTCATGTAATTTCGATACCACTTAACCCCTCGTTCTTACTCTCATATCCATCAACACTCGATATCCCTTAACACTTCGGGAATATATGTATATTATTATAATAGGAAAAAGAAAATAAATGAGCAGAAAGATAGAGATACAAAATAAAATACAGAGAGGGACAAAATGAAAGGGAGGAAGTAAAATACACTAGAGATGCAGGAACCCGTCTAGAAAAAACTTTAAACACGGTTGGAAATTTGACACCAGTGAAAATAATATTGACCTATATTTTAAAAAATTAATATCTTGTTTCAATAGGAACAATTACGTAAGGAAATTCAATCTTTAAAACCTAGAAAAGGTTTTTACGGTTGTCTTACAAAAAATCACATCTAGAATAAAAATATTATATAATGAGTAAATTAAATTTGTATTGAAATAATGACAAGTATTTAGTAAATATAAAAGGAATATTAATATTAAATATAAATAATAGGAAAACATTATGTGCTAATAATAAAAAAATCATACTTAACTAAAATATAAGTAAAATCTAAATAAATTAGTACTTATAGATTAAAATATAATACCCTTTAAAGAGGGAAATAAAAATTAAAATTAATTACTAATATCTCTCTTTTTCTCCCTTTTTTTCTCTTTCCTCCCTTTTAATTTTTTCTCTTACATTGTCGACTTTCCCTTCCTCTTCAATCCCGTCTCTTTAAATTTTAATAATATTTAAACTTCCTTGTTATTTTATCTTCAAACGCTTTGGTGTGGATAAACCACGGAATATTAATATATTGCAGGGGGAAATGGCCATACAGATGGGGTATTTTTGAGTTTCATATATATATATATATATATATATATATATATATATATATATATATATATACACTCTTGTATGTGTTACGATATATGTGTGTGGCTGTGTGTCTGTGTCTGTGTGTGCATGAAGCAATCTCCCCACGAAGTTATTAGTTAAATAATATGTCTTGCATCTGGAAAAAATATTGTTTTGGTAATGCTCGTTTATAGGGGGCCCTCAGCAAGATATTTTCTATATTAACCATCCAAGTTGTCTTTATATATTGCATCTTACAATTTAATATATATTTACAATTATTTTATGTAAAATCTAATGTAAGTTTATTATGTTCGGGTGCATTCCACCATCACTGCTTTGATGAATTTAAAAAAATGTAGTTTTATTATGGTTTTGAAACTGAAGATAAATTTGTTTTATTTATTGTATCAATCATGGCGTTTGATGTATTGACGATTAAAGACGTAAGTCATTTTTGGTTTCTGTTTATGACATCGTTTTCGAGTTGACTTCAAAGAAGGTAAAGCCGCTTCCTATATTATATGGATTCAGATTGTGGGATTATTATCATGTGTATTTCAAACTGCAGTTCTATGTATGGAAGTTATTTTATTCAATGTAGTTCTTTTGTTATTTTACAATTTCTTTAACGATTATAACCTGAAGTCTGCAGTATATTTCTATTGACCTTTCATTGGTATAATATAAATACGAGGGTCATTCAATGAATAAGGTGACTTTTTCGGTATAAGGACTTCTAATACAGATACAAGCTTACTTCTTTTTTTTTAAACGTAGTCTCCCAGCACTGTCACACACTTTTCCCATCTGTGCACAAGCTTCCGTATTCCCTCAGTTTAAAAATCTTTGGACTAATGTTTCAGCCAGTCGCTCACAACACTTTTGACTTCATCGTTACTTTTAAACTTCGTGCCTCTCGTGCACACTTTCAAGGGACCAAACAGGTGAAATTCAGAAGAGGCAAGGTCTGGGCTGTAAGGGGGATGAAGGAGCAGTTCTCAGCCCAGCTCATCGATGGTCTGCATCGTTTGGGATACTGTGTGAGGCCTTGCGTTGTCATGATGCAAGATGACTCCTTCTGACTGATGACTCCTGCGTTTGTCCCAATAGATAAGCTCAAAGTCCTTGCAATGTCATCCACTGTCACCCTTCTGTCAGACTCAATGAGGTCAATGACTGTTTCGATCACCTCAGGACACCTCACTTCTGTAGGCCTCCCAGGCCTGTCTTCATCCACAACACTGCCCCGTCCTTCGTTAAACAATTTAGCCCACTTGTAGATATTTTTTGGGCTGAAACATGTGGAACCATACACAGTTGACATTCTCCTATGAATTTCAACAGTTTCGCACCCTTCAGCAACCAAAAACTTGATAACTGACCGCTGTTCAATCCTGGAGCATGCTTCTTGGTCGGCCATCTTTGTTAATCGCCAAAATTGTCAAAGTTTTTTTTTTAATTTGCTAAAGAAATTAAATCCATGTGAAAAAGAATTAAAACAAAAAAAAAATAAAAAAGCGTAAGCTTCTATTTGTATTAGAAGTCCTTATACCGAAAAGTTCAACTTATTTATTGAATGACCCTCGTACGTTGATTTGGCAAGTATGCCTAACATAGGTAGGGATATGTGGTTATGTATGGGAAGTGTTATTTAATGCAAATGGGTGGAGAAACCATCAAAGCCCGACGCCTTTGTTAAAAGCTGACCAAATGACTAAACATATTTTACTTATTTCTATAAGAGTAGTGTAACGGTCATTGATCTTGAAAATACAATCTACGGGCCAAACTCAAATTTCATAATAGTCTGTTGAAGTTACACACGCACAAATCACATTTGAAACAGCGTTTTAGACTTGACTAAATCGACTTGAGTGGCAGTAAGTCTCAGAGAATGAAAATAGAATTAAAAACTGTTCGAAAACCCCCTTGAATATATCACGCATTATTTTTCAGTAAACCACTGCATATCAAGAAAAATGAATAATAATTTGTGGAGATCCATAATGACCTACGTCAAACTTCTGATATAAAGAATCTTACTCTACGGGAAATATGGTATTTGTATATGTTCAATATTTGCGTTAGATTTTTAACAATGGAAATGTAATCGCTTAATATTCATGAATATTTAACTTTTTTAAAGCTTAGTGATATTTCTATAACATTAAATTGAGAACATGTATATTTTGAATAACAGTTGAATAATTTGTGTCTCTAAATTTCTCTAAACGTTCCTGTCTCTATTGAAGTGCTAACATATATATATATATATATATATATATATATATATATATATATATATATATATATATATATATTTGTTACATGCCAAAAACCCCGTGGCTAAATTCCAGCCTAAAATCTTGATATGTTCCCATGTAGAATCATTATAAACATCCCTTAATATTAATCCACCCAAATGTAAGCCAAACGTAAAAAAAGGCTCTTTCCTGGTCAGCATGGTAACATTTACACAAAAATTGACTGGGTATCTATTTGATCGTCTCTTGATGGCACGTCATCTTTTAGTCAGAAATAATGTCCGTATTATTTTTCAAAATGTAAAATACGATATTATTTTATTCAATTTTACCGGATGTAAAAGCATAATTGTCCATATAGTGTAACAGTAAAATTATCCGTCCCACAAAATGTTTAATATGTAAAAAACAAAACAAAAAAAAACACTAAACTGAGTTTCTTTTTCCAGGTTTTAAGATTTATGCACAAGCAGCAGCTCCTGAATATTCAGTGTTATATTGCTTTTTGAAAAAGCTAAATGGTCGAAAAATATTTCTGGATCTTCAAGAGGAAAAATGTTGTTCTCTTCTAACGTAAAGACACATAGAGAAAGAAAATCACAGGAAAAAAACGTTGAAACTCGATTAGTAACTTCTTCACCACCCTTCATAATCACCTGACTTGCATCAACAAATTATTACATTTTTCGATCGAGGTGAAACCCTTTTGTGACGAAATATTTCTGTAAATTAAAAACTGATTCAAGTTTGTATCGAAACGTTTTACCATCAAAACATGTGTGTTTTATTCTAAACGAATAGAAGTACATCAAATCATCGCTAATAATGGTGTATATACTGGTTGAAACAGCAAAATTACCCATATCGTGTCATAGCAAATTTTTTCAATTTTTAGATTAAGTTTTGAACCGTTGTCTTGAAAATGATTAACGATATCTTACTGGAATTCTCTCCAAGCTTAACAAAAGAATCGTGATGAAATCGATCTGAAACAAAAATGTTAATCATGGTTCAGAAGCTTATGATGGATTGAAAAAAATTCAATATATATATATATATATATATATATATATATATATATATATATATGTATATATATATATATATATATATATATATATATATATATATATATATATATATTATTATTATTATTATTATTATTATTATTATTATTATTATTATCATTCCAGCATTATTCTCCGACTTATTTAAGGTGAACTTCACCTTCTTCAACATTCTAAATGTATATCCTGCAGTAACAAGTTGTCTCACACGTTTCGCGCGTACGATTTCATTTTCAATTTTTTTCCCTGCTACCAATACTGTCATACGTGAAACTTCTCTCTCATGTGCCAGATGTCTTATGGATTGAGTTGGATATTTTCTAATTGATCTCTTTAGCTCTAACCGCTTTATAATAATAGATGATGAAAATGTATTAGATGCGGCAATGTACAATGCTGGATGCAGCGCATTGACTCAGCTGCACGGGAGAAATGTACTGTTGTGAGTGATGTTAAATCGTTGTCAAAGCTTCTACAACATACACTAAAATCTCAGCTCCATCGGATATATATATATATATATATATATATATATATATATATATATATATATATATATATATATATATATATAACTTTGTAGATTCTGTCTGTTTGTCTGTTTTCGAAAACCTCGTAGGGTTTTGGAGATAGACACATATATTCTGAAACTAAGTTATCCAGGGTACACTCATAACTATATTTCATTTTGACCAAAGCGGGTCCCTAGGGGAACACGCCCCTCAACTGAATTTTGTTCCCATATATTTAAATTAAATTTAAATTTGAACAAGGAAATGACTCCTATGAAAAATAAAGGAGAAAGATAGAAGATGGTGGTCACATCGGCAAGATCAAAATGAGACATTATAGTCATCAAGTTGAGCAAGAAACCACTAATCAGTGGGTAGTGCCTTTCAATACATATTTGTTGGGACAATTCAGCTGGCATATCAAAGATGACACCCACGTCATCAATTTATTAAATCCAGAATTGCTTCAAATACCTATCAAAGGGGTCGCACAGCCACCACTGATTTTTTTCATTTGTTTAAATTAAATTTAAATTTGAACAAGTGAATGATTCCCATCCAAAATATAACAGCAGAAAGCCAGAAGATGGAGGTC
>OZ038475.1:121902277-121912277 GCA_964036315.1 Acanthosepion esculentum
ATCCATTCATCTAGACAAGGGGTGGTAGAGGGTTCAATTTTTAATTTTCGTTGTCTCAGTTAATAGTTACATTTGAAAGCGGGGTTATGTTTAGGGATGGGTAGGGATGTATCTTTTAACAAATTCTGACATCCGCTAAATTCATGTCATCTGGGTTTATTTCTAACGGCAAAAATTCTTATGGTATTATTTCTATTTGTATATTTAAAGATTTTTTAAGTTAGAATATGTTTTATCCACCTTTCTAGAAAGTTATTTTTAATATTTGATATACTATACTTCTAGTTAAAAACCAAGTAAATGTATTAGGATTACTTACAGTATTTAAAATTATTTATTCTTATCGAGTATAAGTAAATATTATTTTATTTTATTTTATTTTATGTAAACTTTATGACAATGACGGCAAAGGTGGTTAAATTATTTCACTAATTCAATAAACTTAGTATTATAAATGTATATATGTATGTATAAAGGACATTTAATGTTCAATATTATATTCTAACTTATTAATTTCACATGACTTTCGGTGTTCACTTGGATTCTTTCCAGTGTTTGAATTGCTTTGAGAGAGGTGTTATGGTTAGAGTACGTTTTATTTAATTACAATTTTAAAAGATATTTAGGTTAGAATCTGTTTTATTTAATTTCAATTTTAAAACATTTTTAAAATTCTACTTTCAAATTTAACTTTTTAATTTTAATCGGCTATATTTCTTTATAAACCAAGTAAATGTAATATAATTATCTACATTATTTAAAATTATTTATACCCATCAAATATGAGTATGTATAATAATCAGGTAATTTTTTTTTTTTTTTTTTTTTTTTTTTTTTATAGATTATTTAAAGATTATTTAAAGAAAACTTTTGGCAATGACGACAAAAAATAGCTATTTCATTTCTCTGATTCAGTAAATTTTTATTTTTTATAAACTTAGTAATATATAGTTTCTCATGTATGCATAAAGGACATGGGTCATTTAATGACCTACATATTCTAGCTCTTCTTATTAACTTCCATTTCACTGTAGGTGTTTTATTGCAATAAAACACCTACAGTGAAATGGAAGTTAATAAGAAGAGCTAGAATATGTAGGTCATTAAATGACCCATGTCCTTTATGCATACATGAGAAACTATATATTACTAAGTTTATAAAAAATAAAAATTTACTGAATCAGAGAAATGAAATAGCTATTTTTTGTCGTCATTGCCAAAAGTTTTCTTTAAATAATCTTTAAATAATCTATAAAAAAAAAAAAAAAAAAAAAAAAAAATTACCTGATTATTATACATACTCATATTTGATGGGTATAAATAATTTTAAATAATGTAGATAATTATATTACATTTACTTGGTTTATAAAGAAATATAGCCGATTAAAATTAAAAAGTTAAATTTGAAAGTAGAATTTTAAAAATGTTTTAAAATTGAAATTAAATAAAACAGATTCTAACCTAAATATCTTTTAAAATTGTAATTAAATAAAACGTACTCTAACCATAACACCTCTCTCAAAGCAATTCAAACACTGGAAAGAATCCAAGTGAACACCGAAAGTCATGTGAAATTAATAAGTTAGAATATAATATTGAACATTAAATGTCCTTTATACATACATATATACATTTATAATACTAAGTTTATTGAATTAGTGAAATAATTTAACCACCTTTGCCGTCATTGTCATAAAGTTTACATAAAATAAAATAAAATAAAATAATATTTACTTATACTCGATAAGAATAAATAATTTTAAATACTGTAAGTAATCCTAATACATTTACTTGGTTTTTAACTAGAAGTATAGTATATCAAATATTAAAAATAACTTTCTAGAAAGGTGGATAAAACATATTCTAACTTAAAAAATCTTTAAATATACAAATAGAAATAATACCATAAGAATTTTTGCCGTTAGAAATAAACCCAGATGACATGAATTTAGCGGATGTCAGAATTTGTTAAAAGATACATCCCTACCCATCCCTAAACATAACCCCGCTTTCAAATGTAACTATTAACTGAGACAACGAAAATTAAAAATTGAACCCTCTACCACCCCTTGTCTAGATGAATGGATTTATCGGTAACCTTGGAAACCCTCAAACTATGAATCTTTCCTGTGCCGTTAACAACCGTAATTTTTAAAAAGTAAGTTACTCCAAAATTCGCTTGATGAGGAAATGGAACTAATGTCTTTGGTTTAATAACAAAATTAAATTCAGGGGCTTTAGCTTCCATTTCTGAAACATGGTCATCACTGTGTAGCGGTAAAACCATATTTTAAATCTATTAATTTATAATATATATATATATATATATATATATATATATACATACATATATATATATATATATGTATATATATATACACACACACACACACACATATATATATACACACACGCCGACAAACACACACACACACACACACACACACACACACACACACACATATATATATATATATATATATATATATATATATATATATATATATATATATATATATATACATATATATATATATGCGGTGAGTCCAAAATGTATCTTACATTATTTTTCTCGCCAAAACTAACGCCGTGTGCTTTAGATATTCTGTCGTAAAAACGAAAATCTGGTCCGCTTGTACTCCAGGTCTGTAATGATTTAGTCCATCAGCGCGAAAATGTTCACAGATGCACGGTAAAAGTGGCGTCATCTACCTCCCAAAGGATTTTACCCAAGCTGCAATAATTTTGTTTGACAGTGCGCATGCGACACTATCATAATATAACGCAAGTTAGGAAAACTTCTTTCTCGTAGGCAGAAATATTCTTCTATGTGCAGTGTCCCTTAAGGTCTTTGGCGGTCATACATCTCCATAATTTCTTGTGCTTTCTAATAATTTTTGTCTTTTTTTATCTCTTCTAAAGCTTGCTCCGCCGTCTATTTACTGAAGCTCATGAGGAAAATTCTCCCTCTGAGTATCACATTTTCCAAACACTCTGTCTTCATTATGTACCCCAGAAAGTCCAATTATCTACATTAATTACTCTATTTAGCATGTGTACAAAACTACTCAGTCTGTCATATTGCTACAACATTGTCAAATATACTTGACATCATATCATCCCCACAGATCTTTTATTCGCCAGATGCATTGAAGATAATTCAATTAAAAATTATTGCATTTTTCCAAGATCACAGTTTTCTCAAAAGACGGTTTTCTCAGAATATAAATTCAGTCAAAAAAAATTTCAGGAATTTTTTTAGTTTCTCTAATATTATTTATTTCATGATATATTTTTTCTTCTGAGGCCCAAACGTACGCGATCGATCTCGCTTTGCTCAATAGAACATTCCTAATTATTTGTAATCTATATTTATTGATTGTTTTGTTCAACAAATTCGCTTCCGGGTGATGGGTTTCCACTTTATGAAATAGAATTGTTTCGAAATTATCTTTTCATTTAATGAATTCTTATTTCGTCAGTGGGATCAAACAAAAGCCACAGAGGTACGTATACGCTTTCTTTTGAACAAAAAAAAATTCTAAGGGAAAATAGTGCAGACCAAAAGTCTTCCAGGTACAGTTTATAGGCATATAATCTATCAATTGCTGTTTTTTTACATAGTATAATAATAGAAATAATATAGAAAATCTTTTTAAAGATATTTTTTACACGCGAAACAAACAAGTCTTTCTCGTTGATACGTATGGAGAAAATTCTCTTCGTCATTGTGATGTCTTACCATATTTGTTTCAATCGCTTGGTTTATTTATACGTATAGGCATCATAGAGAAAGAATAATTCATACACTATTCTTCACTTTCAAGAAAAGAAGAGAATATATTATATATATTATTATTTATATATTTTATGCGCTTTTCTTATTAGAAAGCGCTCAATTTCAAAGATAGAGCTAACATGTTTTCTTGGATTGGTGTGAGTTTGTGATCTTGGGTTTCACGCTTTTGCGATCGTCAGTTTCTGAAAGGCGTGAAATCCAGGGTCACAAACTCACAGTAATCCAACCAAATATATATATATATATATATATATATATATATATATATATATATATATATATATATATATATATATATATATATATCAAAGAATTGATTAATGCTTTATTAAATTATCTTAAGGAAATTTAATTAACACGTAGTTTATGATGTGTTTATTTTATTAGAAATCGAATTATATTTGTATTGTGTCACCGGAAGCAATCCTTGTTTACTTGATACTTTAATGGCTGCAAATACTTCCGGTTGATTCCTTCGAGTTTGATTTGTATTTCTTATTTATCTTTTGATCCTTAATACATAATATTGGATTATGCAAAAAACTTTCCACAAAGATTTTATCAAATAATTTCATTTTGGTAAAAACACTAAGCCAGATGTCGCAATGTCTAGCAGGGCTGAGTGAAAAAATAAACTACTTATTGCACACCAAATATCCGCTGAAACTATTAGTCAGTTAATAATATTGGACTATTCAGAGGCCAAACTAGATGCGTATCCAATTAATATCGGATTACCTAGTCTAGAGAATAATTCAAAAGACTCTATGACCGCTGGTATTCAAGATAAACTGATTACGGCATTGGAGAAAATGTACAAGGAATTAAATGAAAGCTAAACACATTTCAGTACATGCACGATTTTCTGTGACAGTTTTAAACATGAATGCTTCCCAGAACACTATAGCTTTCGCATCTTCAATTCTAAGGTCAATCGTTATTTATCCTCGGTATGCTCATTGTTATGTTTTGTATTTTCTCTGGGTAGTAGCAGTCGTAGCACAGTTCTCCAATTTGTGTTTAGCAAACGGTTTCGCTGACTCAAGCCCCTTGTTCACCACTTATTCTCTATTTATGTTGTTGTTCTCCATTGCATATGATACCCCAACTCCATGAATCGAAGAGGCCGGTCACCCTTGTTTTGACTTTAAATATTACTGATTATTCTCGTACCGTGCTCTCTTTCTTCTTGTCTTTCGTGTTTTCTCTTTAATGGTAATCTTAGGCTTTCTTCATTTTCTTCTTCACTCTCGTCCGTCTTTTCATTCTCACTTTCTTCCACTTTCGGCTCTCTTCCATTTTTGTGTCTCTTCTAGCTCTTGATCTTCCATTTCTACGTCATTCATATTGTTTCTGCTTCTGAGATGATCCGCATGTGCTATTATATTTTGCCCCTTTCTCTCCAGTATAGCCATGTTGTGTTCTTTTTGTATCTGGAAATGTGATTCTTCTGGATCAGCCTCTTTATTTTTTCTATATCATATCTTTTCTTTCGTTGAAAAGGACATAGTTATGGGGTCTCTGATTTGTCTACCCATTAAAGCCGAAGGGTTCAGCTTTCTTCGTGCATGTGGCCTGGATCTATAAATGAGAAGCATTTACGGTATATAAGCCCCTAGGCCTTCATTAAGTCGTGTGTATGCTTTTAACCGTTTGTGTCATTTTTTCCGCAATGCTATTAGATTGTGAATGATACGGTGGTGTCTTGTATGGGATTCATCCTATCTGTTTCAACCACGCACATAAATCCTCATCGCAAAATTCAGGTGCATTGTCAGTGACTACTGTCTGGGCACTCTATTCCTTGAAATTATAGTTCTTAGTACTTGCTTTATTATGGTGGCTTTTCCGTCTTTTACTCTGACAAACTCTGACAAACTCTGCCCATCCTAAATATGAGTCCACTAATACTAAGAACAAACCCCTTCCCTTGATATGCGTGTGATCCATGTGTACCCTAACCCATGGCTCTGCTTCCTTGGGCCATCAGTGGATTTTTCTTTGCTGGATTTTCTTTATTTTCGCAGATTTTGGGCGTCTCTTAATACAATCCTCTACATCTTTTGAATACCCAGGCCACCAAGCTTGCAACTTTACTCGTCTTTGCGTCGCTATTATGCCACAGTGCACGTCATCATGCACTCCTTTTAATATGGCCCTCCTCAGTATTTGTGGACTTACAATATCTCCATTGAATATTATACCATTTTCTATAGTCTGTTTGTGCTTCCTTCCTTTAAAGGGTCGCTCTGCCATCGAACAATTTCTCCATATATTATTTCTTATTTTCTCCACTATTCTGCTTAATATTGGGTCTTGCTCTGTCTCTGTTTTGAGTCTATTTAGAGGAAGAACGTTCATTTCAACCCAGTGTATTATTTTGTCTCTTCCTGTTTTACTTCTGTTTCATTCTTGAAATGTAATCTTGATAACGCATCTACATGAGGGATAGTGTTCCCTTTTACATATATTATGTCAAAATCGAATGCCATGTTCGTTATCGTCCATCTCAAAATCCTTGACGATGTTACTTTTGGAAATTCTTTTCTCGGGTTAAATATGAATTCCAATGGTTGGTGGTCTGATTTTAATAAGAATTTCTTTACTATCAAAACATTTCGTGAATTTTCCAATCGCCATATGATCGCTAATGCTTCATTTTCAATATTCGAAATGTTAATCTCGGTTGAAGTTAACCTTCTTGATATGTACATGTTTGGGTGTTCTTCCGATACGATGACAGCAATTGCCTTTTCACTCGCCTCTGTAGTTAATGTTATTTCTTTTTGTGGATCAAAAACCTTTATTATTGGTTTGCCCCACAGTATTTTCTTTACTGTTTCAAAAGCGATAGTTTGCTCTTGTGCCCAGTTAAATTCATTATTTTTCTTGCGTAGTTTTGCAAATGGCTCAATTACTTCGCTGTATCTTGAAATGTATTTACCATAAAAAAATTATCAGCACCAAAAAGGATTTTTTATTTGTTGGAGGAGCTACTTCTGTTATTTTCTTTGTTAATCTCTCGTCGGGTGATATGCCTTCTTTCGATACTTGATATGCTAAATAGGATATCTTCTTGCAGTCAAAACTACATTTGTCCTTGTTTATAGCCATACCTGCTTTGTTCAATCTCCCTAAAATTTGCTCTCTTTTATAGTTCAATTCTTCTCTGGTTCTTACCCCCTACACATATATCGTCCTGGTATATTATCATATTTTTTTATTTTTTATTAATAAGACTCTTTCAATCGCTTTCTGAAAAAATATGACTTGACATCTTTACCCCAAACGTTAGACGCGTTCATCATCGCAAACATATTTGGTTGTATACTGCCCTGAGATCAATCTTGGAAAGTGTTTCATTTTCGCAAACGTTTGGCTCGGAGATTCGATATTTGGAAATGGAAACGATACGAATATATCTGGAGATTTGCCCCTATCTTGTAGTAACCACAAATCCTAAAATCTCTGTCTGGTTTCTTCATCGCTACTCTTGGTGAAGCTTGCCTCAAAATTCATGTTACTACTTTGTAAAGTTTCCAGTATTTTTCGTTTATGGTTCTGGTCTTGCAAACCTTCAATTATTTTGGGAAGATTTAATTCATTTTCTATGGTCATTTCCCATGGTCATTTCCCTAGTTTCCAACTTTTCAAATTCACAGTACTTAGCACGTTCTTTTATTCTATGTAAGTATTGTACAATGGACACATTTGGTGCGTGTATTGTCTCTAAAGATTTTCTTACGTTCTTTTCTATAACTTTGACAATTTCTTCAAATGTCATTTCTTCTGATTCTAATTCGTTCGGGTAACACATTGTCGAATATTTCTTCATCGCTTCGCACCTATCATCAGCAAGAAATAAATCCGTTATCTCGTTTTCCCCTCCTTCGTTCTTGGTGTTTCTTAATTACTTTTCCTCTTGCAAATACAGCAAAAGTTCTGATCCATGTCTCTATGTGTTACGGATCTTCCAGCACATTCAAGGTTCCTATCGGCGACACCATTGTTATGTTGTGTATTTCTCTCTGGGTAGCAACAGTCGTAGCACAGTTCTCCGCGTTACTTTTAGCAAACTGGTTCGGTGACTAATGCCCCTTGTTCACCCTCTGCTCTCTATTAATGTTGTCATTCTCATTTTCATATGATACTACACTCATAATCTTCAATTCTTACTTCCTCTTCTCGTATTCATAGCACTAATTCAATAACTCTCTGTCTTGAGTGGCTCTTTTACCTAGTACTTAGTGAACTCTATTAAAGGAAAAATTATGTCCTATAAGCTAGGGTTTCAGAATAGGCGCACTGCACATCTGCAGTGAATTAAGCCACCCCTCCATAAGGAGTCCTGTGTTTGACGATAAACTACATCAGCGTTCTGGGTATGACGATAAACTACATCAGCGTTCTGAGTATGGCGGTAAACTACATCCAGCGGCAAGACCTCTGATTAGGTAGTTTCGAGTGTGTGACTAACTCTTAATTGCGGGTGTTCCTAGTTCCACCCTTGTTATGGGCAAATAGTTAACCCCCAAACTGGAGACAAAACAGTATGAAAATGTAAAAATAGATTTTAATAACAGCAGTACATTTTTAGAAAAATATTAACAGCAATAAAAATCTTGTCGGAATTAAATAACACATTGAGGTTGATATGCCCTAAAACAAAACAAACCAAACCAAACCAATACTAAACAAAAATACTGAGTGATACTTGTTTTGTTTACCTTACAATTATGATCATTTATTAACCCTAATTATAAACAATATAGTAAGCATTAAACTCCTTACAATAATACGTACAATATACAATAGCAAGCATTAAACTCCTTACAATAATACGTACAATATACAATAGCAAGCATTAAACTCCTTACAATAATACGTACAATACACAATAGCAAGCATTAAACTCCTTACAATAATACGTACAATAGAAAATAGTAAGCATTAAACTCCTTACAATAATACGTACAATATACAATAGTAATCATTAAACTCCTTACAATAATACGTACAATATACCAATCAATGTGTGTATGCTTGTTCATATATTTCACTAAATTTAACTGTCCGTCACATGAATATAACGGTTGGTTACAAGTTTTATTGGAAGTAAGCACACTAGATAGAGATCTACATTACGCTCGGATTATTTATGTTACCCTAGAATGGGACATAAACGACGTTCAAAGTGGCGTATCTTTATTAGAATCGGCAAATTGATTTCTCATTCTGTCTGCATAGTGTGTGTTGGTAAAGAAACTGTTTTCTTTAACCACTGGTCAAATAGTAGGTTAGACTAACGTCTCAATCTTTGAGTGGCAGACAAGGAGAAGGACTATTTTGAATTCAATGCTATGGAGAAGACAACGGGAAAAGCTAAAATATTCCGTTAGAATTCGTGGCAATTCACAGGTAATAACGATAAAGTATCTGTGGAGAGCAATAATCGTGAAGTGGCATAGCACTAAAATTAAAACAAAACATAAAAACATGTATGTGGTTGAAGACAACTGAGAGGTTTGTTTTTTTACTTATTTTTAAATCAATCTACGTAATCCTGAGGTGCTTTGTCGAAATCGTATGAAATTGTCTCTATTTATATATTGCCGAATCAAGAGATAGGATAAATGTCAAAGAAAATAAATCTTATTGACTGTTGGTAAGAAGAATATCCCTTTCATCAAATAAACGTTTTTATCTGCAAATAAGATCTGTTAAGCTTTATTCGCTCAGATTAATCATCGGACGAATATTCTTAAACAAAAGACGCGTGACTAGCTTTGTCTGTGTGTGCGCGCGTGTGTGTGTATGTGTGCGTGTGTGTGTGTGCTGCAGCCCCTAATATAAGTACTTCCAAAATTAAATGACTGTGGATATCAAAATTATCTACTCTTCGCGTACTGTGAAGACCAATCAATAAACTGAATAGTTTTATGATATACATAGGAAAAAATCACCACAAACCAATAAAACCAAATTCTAATCCGTTATATCTGTAAGATTTTGATATATTCTTGTTTTATTTAAAGAGGTTTACTTATGTAAAAATCTATTTGCTGGACATTTTGACGTGGAACAATATCAAGCAAGCGAGTCCAACAGACAATAATCTAGTGATTTATCTCCTTTATAAGGCACCAAAACGTCCTTCTTTTGCACAAATCTCAGATTACGATTTGTATCAAATGTGTCTGC
>OZ038475.1:121917277-122024777 GCA_964036315.1 Acanthosepion esculentum
CCATAAGACATTTGACAGGTGTTTTAGTTATGATAGTGTACAGAGTTGTGAAGAAAAACTGGAAAATGAAATTGTACATGAAACGTGTGAGGAAACTTGTTACTATAGTTTAGAGTGTTCGATGATTAGAGGGGGTATCATCTTAAATAATTTGGAAATGATCCTGAAATATATATATATATATATATATATATATATTTGAAATTTATTTCAATACATCATGAGCTTCCGATATTTAGCTATGATTAATTAATGACGAACATGTCATTTTCGACCATGATCAATTCATCACAATACTTCCATTAATGTTGGTGAATAATTATACATTCTTATTGCTAAAACTAGATTTCAACAGTGTTATAAAAACACGGAGATTTTCATTAATATACCTTTAATCGTTTCTAAGATACAACGGTTTAAATCTTAGTCTAACAATTGGACAACTTTGTTATCAAAACGGTATATATATATATATATATATATATATATATATATATATATATATATATATATATATATATATATATAGAGAGAGAGAGAGAGAGAGAGAGAGAGAGAGAGGGAGGGAGAGAGATAGATAGATGATAGACGTGTGCGTGTGTGTGTGTTGTCTGTGTGTGTGTTGTCTGTGTGTGTGCGCATGCGCTTTTGTGTGTATGTGTGTGAATTCATTGTCTGCCGAATCGGCGTCTAAGAGCTGAATGCCATCAAGGCAACGAAAACCACGAGAATATTCGCATATCTAGGATTTGTCAAATCATATGTATTTACACGTTTAAAAATTCTATTAACAGCCATTTCTTTGTATAATATATTTCAAAGGAATACGATAAAATGATCTAAACAGCTAGGCATAAATTATCGAGATTAATAATATTCTTTCGACATATAAATATAAAAAAATACGCAAATTAAATATCATGAAAGACACTGAAGTCTGAATCATCTGAGCAACGAAGCGAATCTCATCGTTCATTGATTCCTGATTTTTAACAGAGGGTGGAAGATGCAACAGCGAAATCTAAAAGGCTCATTGCAATAGCAAAAGATAACTTCCAAAAGCTAAACAACATATTATGAAACGGGAAACAAAAATATTGTTTCTCTGTTTGGTTCTCCTTTTATATTGTCACTTTTCTTCTCTTTCGAATTTTACTATTTTTTTCTGTTACTTTATGTCTTTATCTCTTTTTTCTACCTAGAGTATTTACTTCTTTTATTTTACCTTTTCTGTCGGCTTTCTATTTATTTCCTTTTCTTTCTTTCCTTCTACTTCGATTGTTTTTTTTCCTCTTTTCTCCCTTTTTTCCTTTTTGTTTCTCTTGATCATTTCTCTCGTTTTTTTTTTGCGTTTTCTTTATTTTCTTCCAATTTTCATTTTTCTACCATTTAACCTGAAACGTGTTAACTTCTCCCTCCATTTTTTTATCTTTCTAGTTCCAAGATGTTATTTATCCATATCATTCTTCATTCGAAATCCAAGCTTTATATTTTATGATTTTGTCATTTGCCTCATTTTCTCTTTTGATGCTTCATTTGTGATTGTTTCTGTTTTATTTTTTTTTGTTGATTTATTTTTTCATGATGTGTAATTCTCGTCCTTTTTCTTGGGAGAAATACCGGATATTTATAGCTGATCGTCAATCTTTTATTATATTTATTTTTTCTCATTTGTATGTGTGAGTTTCAATAACATTTTTCGCTGTGTATCAGAAGAAGTGTGAATATCTAATTTGTGCTGCTGCCTATGAACAAATTCCATTCATTACGTTTCTGCAATCTGGATTTTCTGCAAGACTTTACTTCCAAAATGGTTTTCATATATGTCTTATTATAACCCTTTTATTTTTTTTTTACATTTCTTAGAAGTTTATATAATTCGTTATTATCTCTGAGGATATATTTTCCTCATTTAATCGTCTTCGTATCTGTCAGATGTTCAATGCCCTCATTAGAATCTTAATATTCTGATGTCAGAATAATTTCCACATTTCCATTTAACTTCTGGGGTCAAAATAATTTCTATATTGTCCAATGTAGATCATTTCTATTTTCCAAAGATGCTACTAATCAATATATCATAATCTATTCTTAATGTAGCATTTAAAACAACCAAATCCGAATGGGAATAAATGCCAAGAAAAGAAAAAAAATGATAGGAATATTCCCAAATTATTTTTTACTGATATTTGAATAATGTTTAACTCTACTTCTAATCATTAGCATTACATTGTTTTCACACGAGAAATATGCGGTAACTATTAGAAGAAAGGAAGTCAACAGCCATTTCGATAGATATGGAATTGCTGACCACATGAAATTAACGATGTTTTGAAATTGAATGACATCAGCTGTAGTTTGACTGAAATAATGATGGCCTCCGTCAGTTCCACTTGCCGAAATACGCTACACATGAATCATATGCTCTAAATTTCACTTCCAATATTGACATACAACTGAGGCATGTGCAAGAAGTTGTTCAGTTGCTCAACGACCCTATGGCTACACCCTGTCACAAGAGTGATGTTGATGCTGCCGCTTCTGCTTCTGATGATGGTGATGGTGATGGTGATGATTATGGTGGTGGTGATGGTGGTGGTGGTACACTATTCATAATCTATAGTAGAATATCTACCTTTACTATTAGTGACTGTTGTTTATTTCAAATCTTTTTCCAATTTGTTACCACTTTTTATAAAAAAATGTTTAGTCTCTACCAAACGCTCCAATAATAATAACCACAATTGTTCACCTATGACAATAATTGTTTTATTCTTTACAAAAGTTGTCACTCTTTACAAAGCCTAAGAGCCACTCGATATAAAGTGTTATAGAAAAAGACTTAAGATGCAGAGTTTATGGTAATCTGGGTGGAAAGTAAGGATTAACGTCAGATATAAAAAGTTACCATTGTATTGATCTTGGAAGAATCCACATGGGAGTCGGTTCAATATTATAGCTGTTCATGGGAAGAAGTTTTTCGAGTAGAACTTATATCTCAAAAACAGATCCAGAGGAAATCACTGACATTCGCTACAATGTGCGTGACTTGGCGTGTGTTTGTCGTGAAGGAATTGGTGGAACTAAGGAATCTAGTTCGCCTTAACACTAAATAACGATAAAATAGAGAGATGCTTGCGACATCACGTCTATGAAAAAGGAGTTGTAGGTTGGGAAACAATTCAAGGATGAGGAGATGTTGACTGTATCGAGACTGGAATATGAAAACTGGACAACGCCTGTTCATGTAGGGTAGTAGTACTCATTTCTAAGCTTGGTCTGGCTATTTTAAAAGTAAACCTTAGCAGACGGACTGAGGTTACTGGGGTTGCACAGGGAACATGTCATATTTCTAGCAACTTTAGATGATACTTTAATGGGTTGAGATTAAGCCTTAGGTGATGCTAAAGTTATGGAGTCTCCCTGAGATTGCCCCCGTTCGCACGGAGTCGAAAATTCGGGATCGGCACGGAGATGACAGAATTTCCCTCGTTTATGATGATCCCGGTTTACATTATGTTTCTATTTCAATATTGGTTATTTCCGATTTGCTGTATCCTCAACTTGTCAAATATTTTTGTCTACATTTGAAACGAGTAAATAAATTTTCCTGGCCAGAAGAAAAGAGTACTGTTTAGGTTTTTTTTTTTTTCATTTCTAAAAGAAAAGTATTGTTTTACTTTTAGCCCTTGTTTAATTATTAGCAATATTAGTAGATTATTATTAATTAGATTACGATTAGGAATTTATAGATTACTATTGCGCCTGTGGTTTCATGTGTATTTCGGCACAGGATATAAAAAAGGTGCTCCCCAAAGTTTCTAAACATAATCAGCACTTCTTTCCTGGTCTTCGTGCTGGGATAAAAATGTTTCCTCAACCTCTTATGGTAAGTGTTATGATTAGCCGAGGGGATACCACACCTGTGATGGCACATTATTCATTGCAATAAAGACAAGAGTTTAGTGGATACTGACGCCAAGGTAACATTTATTGCAGGGAGAGGGAAAAAAAATTTCCTCGGCTTATATGAAGAGCTACGCATATTAAACAGGACTTGTGTGGAGGTAGGGAAATGGTGGATCAAAGCTCGATCGTCGCTCTGGTTTATAAGTTTCATATTTGTTGGTTTCCTCATAAAGGCCCGTGGGATTCCTAGTCTTTGCGATTTCAAACGTACGCTATCACCTCTCGTCTCATTTCACTAATGAGGAACGATTGAAGGATATTGAGAAGCAGCGTCAGGTAAGTCGCGAGTACTAGACACTTTCTATATACGGCACTTCATATATCAAATACACCTTCTGGCACTTATCACCACTGTGGGGAAATTGAAAAATAGCGGAGTAGAGTGTAGTATCTGAAAAAGTTTTTTCCGCGCGCGCTCGCGCGCACACACTCACACACACATATATATATATACACACTCACACACACACACGTGTGTGTGTGTGTGTGTGTGTGTGTGTGTGTGTGTGTGTGTGTGCAGGTATGTAGAAAAATATGAAAGAACACGTTAGATAAATAATCCGGAGTTCTTTAGTATTTTTGTTTTCATTTTTAAAAAACAGTGCTCCATACAGAAGTAGAGCTTAAATTACAATTATTTTTTAAAAAATATGATTCCTTCACTACCTAAAAGTTCTCATGTTTCAAAAACGATTGCTGAAACCATCAATATAATTATTAAAATTAAATTGAATTAAGGTATGAATCCGTGTTTCTTCCTCTATATATATAAAAAAATCCGTTGGTATATGATCCTAGTGGATCCTAGTAATATAAAATATTAAACCTTTCCCAAAAGGAACTGAATATATTTTAAATTATTATAATTAGTAACCAATAATATTCAAAATCGCCTCACAGTCTATTTCGGCATCCTTTTATTTATATATTTTAAAGTTATTTTTAAACCCTTTTTATTCCACTTTTAATTTTAAATTAATATTTCATTCTTCATATATGACTCAGATAAATGCCATAAGGATAATATTCGTGTTTGTTTTGATAAAACTTCTTGCCTTTAAAAAAATATCTTCCAACATGCCCTGACCCATGTCACGTGCCTTTCATCTGATTGAAACATAGAAATGTAAAAATTCTGTATTACATTTTTTTTTTTTAGCTTTCACATTTAAATTACTATTTCTGACACGAACAGAGAACTCAGTTCACACCGTGATTGATAAGGCAGACGACCAATATCTTCGTCTGCCGAAATAGGCTATTCCCAATATGAGGTGATTTTGAATTTTATTGTTTATTATATATATATATATATATATATATATATATATATATATATATATATATATTGCTGCTTCATGCGATCAATTCCCCTGGCCTAAGGCTAATGATTTTTTTCTATATTATTGACAATGAGGAACTATATTTGGGAAAGATGGCAAAAAACATCTTAATTTGTTAAGAGCTACAAATGACAGGAAATTGTGAAGAGCCACATCGTCAATGTACTAAAGGTACTCGGCGCATAAATGAAGAAAGAATCAATCATTGACAAAATCATTTTTTAAAATTTTATTTTACATAAAGATGGATTACTGGTATATTCTTAATTTGGTGTACTTATATAGAAATCATATAAAATAAGTTTATATATAATAATAATAATTATTATTTTTATTGTCGTTGTTGTTGCTGCTGTACTTGTTGTTGCTTATTTTGTTGGTGCTAATTCGGTATTAATATTATTCTTTCTAGTTCCATTTGCAGACGAATGTTTTTTTTCTATTTTCTTTCAGTGCCGAACGGTTGACAAGGCATTTCAATGCCTCTCTTTTGTTGGGTATTTTGTTATATTTTTATTCAGACATTTGCTTATTTACTCCCGGTGTCAGGAGGTTATCACGTGGAAATTGATTGACAGCAACGCTCTTCAATTGTGAAGCATTCTTCTCACTCTTCTCATTGTTGTAAGCGCTACTGTTTTCTCGATGGTTTCAATTTTCTTTGGGATCTCCTGTCTTTATTGTCTTCATGTTTCTCCACTTTGGAGGTTCGACAACAATAGACACAGCCGCCAGATTTTTTTTTTTTGTTTTTTTGTTATACGTTTTTGTTGTCTTACAAAGATCGTTAGCAAAAGAGACAGCGCCTGGTCTGTGCTACGTATTTACCTATCTGGTTTGGGTAGTAACAGGCAGCGAAATATCTGAGAGAGATGTTCGAATATGGGTTGGAATAAGAAAATATGTATTCCAGAAACGAAGACAAGTATTCACAGTTAAGTGGATTTCTTAGAAACAGAGGAAAGAGTTCTGAATTGCTCTATCATATCTATCATCCATTTATGTCCCAGGAAAATATGGGCACTTTTTTACAGATGAAGAAGAGACACGATGATGTGTTTATACGGACAGACAATAAGAATGGCATCAAAAGAAAAATGGAACAAAACCGTACTAATACTTCAAATAAGAATGGAAAAAGACAGTAGGAATGTCTAGAACATATAATGAGAGATCTCTTGGAAATATAGCTCACACTAAGGGAAGCGTAGGGCGAAGCAGCAAGTATTCTGCTAAATGTCTTTTTATGAATGGATGGAAGAGTGGAAGAAAAGGGATATCAACGAACCAAATGCTTCTTAGCGCTGCAAAGCACAGAGAGTTCTGATTATCCATGATCACCCTCACTCTAAGAGGATACGTTCCATGAGAGATGATGTCAGGGTATTTCCTCAGTTTTCCACATTAATTTTATTCCGTAGTCTAAAGAGCGAAATCCGCCCTCAAATATTCTTTTGCTTGATACTGATAACTATATATGGTCCTCAAACTTAAGCTTTGTTACTCTTCGCTACCTCAAAGCAAGTTCCACTCAAACAGCTTCTTCCCGTGAACCAATGTTCGGTGGAACCTAATCCGAAGAGGATGCTTCCCCTATCACAACAACCTTATCCTTTTCAAATCCACAAAAATCTCCCTCCTATCCACAAAAACTATCTTGTAGCGTAACCATCTACTTCGAGTGTCCCCTGTGCCTTGTTCAGAGTGAACCTAAATATAAAAAAATGATAGAGCTGTCTTTTCTTTAATCAGAAAATTATTGATACTGTAAGACAGTTTCCTTTTGCAAACTTTATTTTCTATGAGCTGAATGAGTCGATTGCACTGATTCCGATTAAACCACCCCGGTTCCTAGACAGGCTTGACTTTGTATTGTTTCTCCGCGAAACTTTCGTATTTATTTATACGCGTAATTTTCGTAAGATCAGCATTTTTGTTTCTTTTTACGTGTTTTCGCTATCCATGCTTTTATATTGTTTCAGAGAGCGTTATTTTGAGCTAACATTAATAAAGATTCAGTTTTTCTTCAGTTGTTTCTTTCTATTTCAAAGGCATATTGATATCACAACAGCTCCAAATGCATGATAGTAATTGCAAAGGATTGTATGGAATTTTTCGCAAATACCTACCAAATACGTCTACCCTAAAAGATCCTAGTAACACAGTTTCAATCCTTACGGGAATCTCAGATTTTGAATATGGGATCATACAATAATATTATCGTTAGAGATCAGGTAAAGAAAAATCATCATCAAATGTTTATGTCTTTTCTTACTTAGACTGAAATCGCTTCTACAATTTTTTTGTTAATCATTGATAACAGTCAATAATGTTTGCCTTTGTAGCAATTTTGAATACTTTGCTAACTATATTCTTAACATTATCGTTATATCCATATTAAACACCCGCTTACACTTATAGTCAAATTATTATTATTATTATTATTATTATTATTATTATTATTATTATTATTATTATTATTATTATTATTATTATTATTTATCATTTCCTTTCATTTATATTGGGCAGGGTGCGATGGATAAATTATCGTCTAAATTACGCAGAAATGAAAATAAATCTAACATTTCATTTTAACAGATATATTTATCAAAATTACATAAAAATATCTTGAAATACAAAAGAGTAAACTTATTAAAAAAAAATCCCATTAGCTCTAACTACGGCCTCCATACTACGTAGGAAACTCCTGTATCTCTTCTAGAAGGTTTCTGCTGAAGTTGGTGAATGCTACCATAACACTTGCCTTCAGTTCGCCTTTGGTCTCTGATTGGTCCTCGGAAGGAAATGTGTATACAACAGCAATCAAGAAAAAATAATAATATCATTATTATTATCATTATTATTATCACTATTATTATTATTATTATTAGTAGTAGTAGTAGTAGTGGTGGTGCTGGTGGTGGTGGTGGTAGTAGTAGTAATATCATTAAGTTGCTGTCATATATTGATGTAGTCAATGGAATTTTTGTTGTTGAGATATGGTATTAACAGGACTCCACACAACTCCAGAACAATTCGAAGAATCTTCAGAGAATAAACCATGGCAGATTTCTGGAGGTCTACAAATTATGGTCAATCCGAATTCATTGTTTTCTTTTTCTAATTTATTATTATTATTATTATTGAACGTTAAGTTAGTGGCGCATGGTTACAAATATTTGGAGTCGATCTGATAATGTGCATAACTCAGAGTCATATGTTTGCAATATGGTGACAATTTTTGACAAACGAGAGGCAGATAGAGCCCAGTTAGAAATACCAACAGATAAACTGACCGATTCTGACTAAGGGTGATCTGAAAAATATAGATGTAATTCTTACGATGCATTGAGTGAAACGCAGAGCCGATCAAGACTCTCCAATAATACTCACGCTCATGAAGAAAAACGTGCAGTGCATCAACTCCTTGGAGCATGCAAGACTAGTTATGTTCAAACTGACAGTCAAATGGTACTGAACGGGATATTTACTCTCTCACTTCTTAAATAATAATAATAATAATAATAATAATAATAATAATAATAATTATTATTATTATCATCATCATTATTATTATCATTATTATTAAAATATTTTTAAGTTGTGGTAAAAATTTGGCGCAGGTGTGCTTATGAAATTTTCATATAAATCTAAGAAAACAGCTGAAACTAATCAGCAGTCGAGGGAATAAAATAAACATTGTGGGAACGGCATCAACAGGATGACATTCTATTAAAAAGACAAAACAAATATCTAAAATTGCACCAAACTCCCCTACACACCTCAAAATAATGGTTTATTCATAGGAACGAAAAGTCTAATAAAAATTGACATCCTAAAAAAGTAAAAAGTTAAAAAAAAAAAGTAAAATAAAATGCCATTTCTGTGTGGAAAATGAATTCGAATGTTTTTGTGTAACTTGGTTTATTTAATAATATGTCAGTAATTACCGCAGAGTTTGGACAAAAATCACTTACGGCAAATGCCTGAAAAAAATTCCCGATCCTTAAATCAGTGTGTCTGAAAATCGTGTTAGAATTATCAATAGTTTATACTAAGGTATATCAAAATTGCTAATCGTCTAACAGCATAGATTTTTCGCAAAAAAATAAATATTTAAAATATTGTTTTTCATCAAAGTACTTAACACAACGTTTCAAAAAGATACCATAGACAGTAAAAAATCCACATTAAAATCCAGTTAATAACAACCTATATATATATATATATATATATATATATATATATATATATATATATATGCATATACATCCATTCCAAGTGCAGCTTATTTGTTCGTTGTTATCTAGTTATTTGATTACCCACATTAATACGTACACACACACACACACACACACAAAAAAAACACACACACACATACATATATATATATATATATATATATATATATATATATATATATATAGAAAGAAATATACTCTTAAGGTGTGATATTATTATGGGATAAAGTGCTCAATATCAGAGATAGAGCGTGTTTAAATATAAAAGTGAACATTGAAGTATACACTTAGAGGCGAGAGGCTGTTTCATGCTAGACGCAGTCGCCAGGCCACTATATATATATATATATATATATAAATATATATATATATATCATATATATATATATATATATATATATAAGTGTGTGTGTTTTCGTGTGCATGTTTGCCTGCATGTGTGTACAGATAGGACATTTATTAGCAGCTCGAGTTCGAATTCTGGTAGACTACGTTGCATTCACTTTCCCACAAAATAATTGCAAAACACATGACTCCTCTCACGTTGCGTTACATACAAGGGCATAATGGGCGCCTTAGGATTTATTTTCAATCAGTGTTGTAGAAAGATAACCCTGAATTCAAATCCATTGGTGGGCTATTTAGATTTATTTTTCAGTGCTGTCACCTTTACAGGGCCCTTGAGCCACTCGTGTTGGCGGGGAGTTACAGATTACGAGGTACAGTTTATGTGGATATGTTCGAAAGCTAAAGGTTAAACCTAGCTTTGAACAGTTTAAGGGAAAACATCTTCATGGTATTTGCTTGCTCAAAGTAGTGATTTGCTGAAGAATGAGGGCGTTTCGGAACAGACTGCGTAGCATGGCTTGTCCTAGCCCTGAAATATAGAGAGTTCTTGAAACACATTGAAACAATTAACCTCATAATTATTAGAGAACCGCGCTACCTTCATGAGCCCAAACAGAGAAGTCAGCTGTATTTTGAAATCAATAAGAACTCGGGCGCCGACCGCATTGTACAACTTCACAAAGTTTGTCAGTATGCTCGCCAGGCAATGGATTCAAAATTTGATTATCTAAAAGACTGACCCGGCAACTCATCTACAGGCTTTTTAAATTTTTGTAATAATAATTCTAACATGCGCATCATTATTTAACTCATTAAATGCAGCATCAAACATAACAAAGCTGCCATCACTACGGGCAAATTGTAAATTGTTTGAAGGATAACAACTAATTATAATGACAAATTCCCTTATAGAAATAAATACCAAATTACTTAAGAATATATGTGTATATATATTGGGAGTGTATGTGTGCATATAGTGGCATATACGTATGGACATATAAATATACATATATGTATGTATGGAGTTATGTACGCATATAAGTGTGTTGGGCAGCATGAATTATTCCATTGGGTTTTATGGTATTACCCACAATCTATAAATCTATAATTCAACTAATTTACATTAATCTTAACGGGTTTAAGTAAAAATCCACCATCGCTTATTGATAATATTCGAAACCTATAGTACAAGAACTATTTACTGTCAATCCCAGAAAAACACACTTGGAGCTAGTATAAGAAACGCCACATAGGAACTGATAGTAAAATAGAAACAACGAAAGGTCCTGGCCATAAATAATCTCCAACCCCAGACCGCTTCGCCCGGGATAATATAATTACTCCCACACCAATCACTAATATAAACCCATTCTCATTAAAAAGGCGTCTACCAGCGGACTGACAATGAAAATAAATTTAAATCAATGCTACGAGACACACACTTAGGTGCTGATGATAATAGGCTTGAAATAGACTATATGTACTATGATGAGGTATTTTTTTTGTTTTTTGCTGTAATATATATATATATATATATATATATATATATATATATATATATATATATATATATATATATATATATATATTGATGTACTCGCGTCGTCTCCGTTATATAAAATGATTAGATTAAAATGGGGAAGGATGATGAAAAATTCGAGTTCTGTTTTCCGTTTTATTATTCTGTAAACGCTATCCATTATATCACCTCCCACCCTATACCTACACACACACGCGCGTGCGCACACACAAAATATCTAGCACCGCGTGTGTCTGTGTGCATATATATATATATATATATATATATATATATATATATATATATATATATATACAGAGAGAGACAGAGAGAGAGACTGTGGTGAATTTTTGGCGAGCCCATAAGTATAATAATAAAAAAAAACATTTAGATTTCGCTTAAAGATATATTGAAGTGTGAGATTTTATAGTCACCTATATTAAAAAAAAAGAAAACGCCACTCAGCACATCGTCTAACGCAACTCATATGAGTGGGTTACCGAGAGAGGCACATCTCAAACAAGTTGAAACAGACAGAGGAATTCGTTTGCGGAGTAGACCGCCGGAGGCTATGGAACAAGCCTTTAAGCAAAGATTCGTTTAAGCTAGTGCATTGATTTCAGAAATCTCGCTCTCTCTCTGATATATATATATATATATATATATATATATATATATATATATATATATATATATATATATATATATATATATTTCTATATATATATAAATAAATACTTTCACAAAAAAATTCATTTTTTTTAATTTGCAAATTTTCAGTTGTTTTATATATATATATATATATATATATATATATATATATATATATATATATATATATTAGGAATAGACAAATTACGACAATTATTTTAAGGTATTTTTATGTTTATACCTTCTTTTTATAAATACAACTATTTAAGTAAATGGTCTGTTTGTAATAAACAGTATTATCGGCCTAATTGTCCGAGAAATTTTCATAGAAAATATGCGTCCTCCGACAGGAGTCGCCCCTGTAACCTATATGGAACCGTCATATAGTCTGATGTGCTTTACTGATTTACCCACAGAGGAGCGTTTAGGTTAGCAAGGTCTATTTTAATGTTTTTAAATTAAAATTCTCCATATATATATATATATATATATATATATATATATATATATATATATATATATATATATATATATATATTGTATGTATGTATGTATGTATAACTTTTAGAAATATATTTTTTACATTTTATATACGTAAATAATGTTTATAATTTGTACTTATTGGAAAGTTCTTAGCAACACTACAAATGCAGAAATTGAACAATGAAACATTAAAAAAACATTAAGAATTTTATTCCTTCAAAAATAAATTAATTTGACTGAACATGGTCACGAAATGGAAACCTGTGTAGCAAACATATAAAGTATAAAATATAATATATACACTAAAACAAATCCACATAACTAAAAGCGTTCGCGGTTTCTTCCTTTATATACATATATATATATATATATATGTGTGTGTGTGTGTGTGTGTGTGTGTGTGTGTGTGTGTGTGTGTGTGTGTGTGTGTGTGTGTGCGGGGGTTGCAGAAATCTAATGATATTTGTATTCCCATTGCATCAATTGCTTTTCGAAATGCATTATAACATCTCTGCGATATGCCCTACGGTCAATGGATGAAAAAACTTTCGCTTATTAGTTCACCAAATGTGACAAACATCTATGACATTCGATTCCATATCGAGAAAATATTCGCCAACAGCTAAAAACAAAGCAAACATCAACATATGATCAAATTAAATCAAATCAATTTAACTTGAAGCCTGCATCCTCCTAAAATTGAAAAATAATTTAACTCCTTCCTCTGTAAGATTCCCTGCTTCCTTCTCACACCAATGGGATTCATATTTTCATTTGTGTATTGATTGAGTCACGCGCTTCAAGATCGGATTACACTATCATGACGAGCATTTTCAGAGATAATGGGAAGGAATCGTCCAGTTGATTTTCCCTAGAGTTCTTCGTAACATCAATTTGAGAGAAGCATGTGTCAAGACTTTAATGCGTTTGTCAAACACAAATCAGGCTTTAAATTATTGAATTATTATTTATAAACTAAGACACCAGTTATTAACATTATTATTTTGGTAAGACATTTGACCATGGAAGCTTTTATGCTTCTTCAATTACGACCCTTACAACAACAATGACAAGATAGTCTGACGGAGCTCTCTGCAGACTGGTTTAAAATCTCCTATACTGGTTGCCAATCAAAGCTATAAGACGCGGTATCTCCTGCTGTTTTCCCAAGTCAAGGGATGGAGGAAGCAAACGACACACCTCAGATTTGAAGTCAGAGTTATACCTCTCCTAGAATGGTTGCTACCCTAGGCTATAGGACCCAATCTGTCCTGATATTTACCCATAGTTGAGAGGAGAAGTGATGGCTTTTATACCAATTTCATGGGTATTAGCCCGGAAGTAAATTTAATAATCTCTACTTGAATTCGAATTCGGCTGTCTGATTCATCAGTTCGAGCCACGAGACATTATTCCAGCGTGCCTGATCAAATATGTTTTCTTTATGGGTGTATTACGAAGACATCTTTGAAGATATGATGGAATACTCTTCCTTTGACTTCAAAACGACGTAGGCATTTCAAAATATTATTTTTCTTATACATGAAAAGCACTGTTTAGCCTGCCATTTAATGCATTGGTCGTGAAGAGACCGATTAGAGCTCGCCTCGGACTAACTCGAAATTTAATCTTTTTTCATCCATTTTATTTTTATCGGCGATATTATTTGCGATACCCATAGAGTATTCTACCATATTTCTATGCATATACCCAGTATATGTGTATTTTGTGTGTGTATACATATATATATATATATATACATACATACATATACATATATATATATATATATATATATATATATATATATATATATATATATATATATGGTGTGTGTGTGTGCATATGTGTATGTATTCGTGTGTGTAAATTATTTTAAGATAGAATGAATCCGTAAAGGAACAAAATGAATAAGAATAAAACAAGAGAATATACTATTTGACAGAAGGCTAAAAATAATTCTTGCTCTTGTCATTTTATTCATTCATCCATATACATGTATGTGTTTGTGTGTGTGTGTGTGCATATCTATATGTCTTTCTCTCTCCTCCTCTATGTGCGTTGTGTGATTGCTTGTGTGTGTGTGTGTGTGTGAGAGAGAGAGAGAGAGAGAGAGAGAAATAATAATAAATCAGTGTTAAGTATTCTGCGTCTGTTTGTGTATGTGTGGGAGGATTAATACTAAATAGTTTATTCCTTTATAAATGTGAGTGTGCGTGCGTGCGTGCGTGCTGGCATGTGCGTTTGATTAGGGCTGCACTGGCAGTTAAATTAGATCAAATAAAACAACGCTGTGCTACCTGGGTTCCAACCAGGGCAGACATCTAAAGACATCAAGAGAAAGCTGGCAAATGAAAGAAGTGTTACGACAAAAAATGGGGAATATTCGAACTATATACATCAGCTTGAAGTTGAAATTACTTCGAGCCACAGCCTTCGCCATCATCAGATACGGATGTGAGTTATGGGAACTGACCAAGAAGGGAAGACACCTTATTGACCCTTTCGAGTTGTGGGCATATCACAAAATACTTAGAGGCCCATGGACAAGGCGACGCACTATTGAGTGAGTGCTAGATACCCTCAGAACAAGCTACGTCTTGCTAGAGCAGATGGTACTAAGAAGTTTCTGTTATGTTGGGAATATTATGCGACGACTCAGTATTCGATCAGGATATTCTGCTTAGACTGGCGGGTGGCAAGCTGCGGGGGTGACGGCACCCATTCCGTGTTTTGAGGAAATTAAGTGGTGAACTCCCAGTTCACCACAATTTCCTGATAGTGGCTGCGGCTATCAGGGTAGCATCGGACAGATGGAGAGGAGTAGTGATGACTGCGAGGTAAAATGCCCTTACCAAATAAATTATGATGAAAGTCAAATATTTATAATAAGGAAACTTTATATTTTTTAAAAGACTTACCGGCATTAAACCTAAAAAAAACAGAAACAAATTGCGAACGGCCTCGTTTCGAGCTACCCGAATCAGGTAATTATATGTCATTTGGTCAGACATCTCCGAAACTGATGCAATCAAGTTGCCTCTGCTCTTGAGAAGCTATGTGTAGATGGCACCCGCGACGTTGCATCAGACATATTAGCCGCGTGGAGTCAAGCCAGTAAATCTAAAATATTGTGTCTCTCGGTTTTCTTCGCACAGAGCTACACATCGTTCCACAACCACAGCCAGTCTCTTCATCTCCGGGGTCAGATTAAAAGATGATACGTCGGAAAGATTTATGGGATGGTTATAATTTGGCACATGCAGAGCAAAATTAGCTAAGATTGCCTTCGATTTATGCTCCGCTAAAGCATTGTTCACAAATACTTCACCCCCAACCTATATATATATATATATATATATATATATATATATATATATATATATATATATATATATATATATATATATATATGGTAATAAATGTGTCAGTTCGACCAAGAACATATTTTTAAAGAAATCTAATGTTTGGGCAATTTGTTATGTTTAACATATTTGGAATATTTGATCTTGCCATAATTACACACACACACACACACACACACACACACACACACACACACACACACACACACACACATATATATATATATATATATATATATATATATATATATATATATATAGAGAGAGAGAGAGAGAGAGAGAGAGAGAGATATGAATGCATGTATTATTAAAATAGAGTTTGATGGTATGCTATATTTATCATAGACCTACTTAGTATCAGAGATCACTGATAGAGCTTAATATAATGTTGAAATAGAGAGACATCAGCACAGAATGGGAAGAGTATGTTTCATATTTGAGCGCAATATTGATATAGGCTGGGGCCTCTACTTTTTTGTCAATGTCCACCTTTATATATGTTCTCAATTTTCAATATTTTTGTAAAAAGAATTATAATAATTGGGGATATAGGTTTTGTGTGTATGTGTATATACATACAATACATGCATACATATTTTAAGACACTTTTATGTTTATACATTCTTTTTTTATAGATACACATATTTAAGTAAATGCTCTGTTTATAATAAACAGTCTTAACAACATTTACAGGCCTGATTGTCCGAGAAATTTTCATAGAAAATATGCGTCCTCCGACAGGAATCGAACCTGAAACCCTTACGGAACCTGACGTGCTTTTACTGATTTCTCCACAGAGGAGCGTTTCGGTTAGCAATGTCGATTGTACGGTTTTTAAACTACAATTTTCCATGATTTTCTCACATACATTCATATCTGCTCGATGCGTATCCAAATGTAAACATATATATATATATATATATATATATATATATATATATATATATATATATATATATATATATATATATATATATATATATTGTTAAATGTTGGTTTATTTGTAGGGAAATTGTTTTTTAGTTTCTGTAGATATCGACAGTATGTAATAGGGATTACTTTCCTGCTTAATTTGTTATGGGATAATGTTGAGTTTTATTTACGGTCATGACCTCTAGTTTGTTTATTTATTCTGTTCAATTGCTTGGGAGTAGTCTGTCACTTGAAATTCATAAATCCTTTTTTCTTAAAACTATTTTTATCGCCTTTTCCATTATCATTACCAGCTACTCAGACCTGCGAGATAGACATGCACTTCAGCAATCGCGATGATGTATCTTGCTATATAATTAACCTAAAATTATCCTTACAAGACCTTAGTGACAAGACTAATGTTAATGTAGCCGTTTTTTTATAAGGAAACATTCGAAATCCATTGCCCAAGCCGTCAATTTATTAAATCTTCATCTTGAAACAATTTTTCAGGAAAATAGGTTTTCCCAGTTTTATCAGGAAAATAAGATTTTCTAATCCAGTAGCCCGTAACGGTGTTATCATTCTGATATTTCCAGTATCTGTGAAGTTTTCTTCCTAACCTTTCCTTTGAAGATGTGTGGAATACCAACATTTAGATTTTGTCTCCGAGTTACACGTGATATCCGTTTTAGTTTTTGCTGTTGAAAGTCTTCAAATGCCATCGTGTCTATTATCTGGTGCAGTTCTTTCTGATGCTCCACCTCTAGCGTATGATACTCGAAGGAGAGGAAGAATAGTCTGCGCCAAGAACCACAGACTTCACACAGTCATTTTTTTTATTAAATCATTGGATTAGAGTACCGATCTACGAAAGGAAGATAATTAATTTCCTACCGTAGACACACTAATGATTGTGATTATTATTAATGGCACATGATCTTTCGACGTTTCTGCGGGATACATGGATGGACGAATTATGTAATATCGCACATACTCGTGTATAAGTCGAGACATAAGTGAGAGAAAATCGCACATGTATATTCGATGTAAATATGTTGCTGATTTTCACAAACTGCAACATCTATGTAAAATGTGTCAAATCATCGGCAATGCGTGCATGACAATGAAACACTTTTGGATTTATATTCTTTGAAGGATTTTACTGAATATTTTAGTACATTCAGAATTTGAAGATTTTTAAATAAAAAATGCTCAAATTCGTGTTAATAATTTTTCTGTAAATTTGTTTTATATGTTACATTTTTTGTAAAATCTTTTATTTTTCATTCGTACAGTAGCCGATTTCATGTTCATTCTGTAAAGCTTTAAGAATGTCACAAACGTTGGTGTACATATGGGACGTAAATTGGCTTACAATTGTGTTAGTCAGGTGACTAAAACTTGAGATCTAATGGGATTTTTATATGAAATAAAATCATGTTATACTCGGAAAATGATGTAAAGAAAAATTTGAGAAACTTGGTGAAACGTCGTAAAACTAAAGGAATATTAAAAATCATTATGCATAGGATCTGTGAAGCAAATTCTATATTCTAAGTGGCATTTAAAAGCATTTCCGTAATAAAACGTCATAGAAGAGTGTTCTCCACTCGCAGGACTTTACAATATTGCACTGGCTGAACGTAATGTATTGATTAACTTCTTATAAATTGGGTCTGTATTCTTGACCATTTCGCAGAGATGAATTAGGGGATCAGCTTTACGTTAAAGAATATGAAGACCAAATCGGTCAGCGATTGGTCAGAGTGACTCGTGGGTGTGTTATTCTGACGGTAATGGATTGCCTTTGTCTTGGTTTTGGATACAAGTCCAAATTCAACAAGGCCGCAAGAATTCTGAAGCGTCGATACGCCTCCTGCACTCAGGCTAACCACCCGCGGAGGGACGCTAAACCAACGGCGACATTCATCCCGCTTCTTCTTAGAATCCAAGCTGTTACCACTCACTCCTAATAAAACGAACGAGGAAAAGAAATGGCCATTTTCGTTGATACAGTTTTATTCAGTAGCGTGGGGACCCAGATAAGACGGCGAGCACAACATTATACTTGAATCGGCTTATAGACGAACGAACCTATTCAGTACTTACTCTTGTGAGTAGAAAAAAAAAGTGTTCTGGTATAAAATTTCCATAAGATGATCAATTATGAGCAAAGCCTAAGACATTTCGGAGAGCCCCCAGTGAAAACGGAGCTTTATTAACAATAAAGACTACGTCTTTTTTACGAGCAGATGGCACTGACTATATTTTTTTCAGTCTGTTTGAAACAACAATAAAAATATACTATTATTTTAATATGGCTATAACTTTTCAGTCACATATTGCGTCCATATTTAGATTTCTCGCCTATTATTTCAAATAAATTTTTAAATTATACATGTCTCGGTGTCAAAGGAAATGCTGTAAAATTAAATATTCGCAGTGTCTCAAATGTGAATAAGATGCCCACTACTTCTGACCTTGTGTCACATCTCGTTTCAATGAGGAGACTGGGGTAAATAAAATATATCTGCATAGTAAAACAGTATCCGGGTTTTAACTAGTTTCGACCTCCGTCTTTTTGTAATGCCATGTTCCTTCAGGACGTCGGTTATCTCGGCTACCCATAGTTTCCTTTTTTATTAATATGTACGAATTGTCAAGACAAATTAGGTATTATAATTATCTATTTACCTGTTGATTTCTGTACGATTATGAATTCACTGTTGTCTTTGTTGATTGGCTGTCGCACCAGGTTAGGGAGATCTGATTATCTTGCTATTTAACCCTGAGATGGGAGGCGACAAGTGATTAAGTCATTCGCAGTAGCGTGAATTGAACGCAACAGATTGAGCCAGAATCTGCACTCTGTTGGCAGATTCTCTATTATGCAAGATAGAGAAATGCACCAAAATAACATTCAAGATGCGAGCCACTTTCAACGAGAATATCTGTTCTGTTTCTCAAATCCAACTCCCCAGCACGTTTCTTTAGCTAAAATCATCCTACAAATCCATAATATTTACCGCATTTGTTTATCTGAATAGAGAAAGCAAGCTTCACAATAATCATATTTCCAGTCTCTCGGAGCGAAATATTAATCAGTCGAGCGAATCGGCCGGCGAATGTGAAAGGGTAGTTCTTAAAATAATTGATCGAGTTAAAACTGTCTATTAAGAAGAAGGAAGAGCATTGATGGTGTTCTATTAAGTGCAAATATCGGTCGATATTTTGACTATTTCGTTTTTCAAATGCCTTAACAATGTTGATTGCTTTTCGGCGGCGGAGGTATCTGTTGTGAAGCGATCGGGAGACGTAAGAAGGATGGAGAAAAGAAGTGAATCCTACCGTTCACTACTTGGGAACATTAATAGTCGACTTAATCGGGCGGACAGGCAGAAAGAAAGGGAAAATATTAAGCGACACACAAAATTCAGCGTGGGATGAGCGTGTGACTGGGACTTATATTGCTGTTCCCGAAAATAGAAATATTTCATTGGTCTGTCGAAGATTTTTTTTTTCTCTTTCTCTTTCTCTATGATCGATTGATTGTAGAATTGATAAAATCCATGAGAAAAAGAAAAAAATGAACGTAATATAATAATGTAATAAATCTCCGAAAGGGAGATATTTAGTTGAAAAATAGACATGTATATTGATTCTCTGTGAGGCAAGTTAATTCATATCTTCAAGTCCTGTGGTGCTATTAGAAGAAAAAAATCGTCCACTCTACTGTAGAGACGACACAAAAAAAACAAAAAAAATTGGAGCAAGAAGGTGACTAGAATGGTAAAGTTACTATTCCCAGCTATTATTTTTCCTTTTCAAATCAGTTAAGTAATAAATTATTCAAAATTCTGACGATAGAAAATTTAAAAGTAAAGAAGAAAAAATATCAGAGGTGTTATATTTCATTCAGTTATATTAAGAGATGAAGGATTTCCAATATAGATAATCCAATAGTATTATAAAAATGGAATACAATTTTTCTCAAGAGTCTGTAAAGTTTTCCCATTTAATAATTTTGTGTCAAGTATTTAGGGAAATGGGAAATGCAAGAAAAGTTATACTTACAATCAGAACGAGACATATATGAGTTTTCAGCGAACAGGAATGATGGATTTGAAAATTTAACATTCACAAGGCATAGAGGTAATAAAAGAATTGGAAATCATCGAGTAATCTAATTAACACGTCTCTGTGAATGGCTACCTGATGAGATACCTCGCAATGAATAACTTGTTAATTAGAGCAAAAAAATTGCAGGAAATTCGGAAGGGCCATGATTACCCACGATCTGAAAGGAGATGTCTTGTACAAAGTGAGTAGGTTGATTTGATTTTTTATGTCTTCTCGTTTCTCTGTTCGTTAATTAATGCCGGAACCTACTTTGTATTGAAAGCTTTTACTGAACTGTTACGTGATATCTGCCCTCCTGTATGGCAGAGAATACTGGACAGTCTCCTCAAAGATAAAGAAGAGACTTGAAACAAAAAAATGTGGTTCGACAGAAAGATGCTTAAGATACGATGGTCCGAAAATGTGAGTAAATGTGAGTGTGGATGATAACAAAAAGGAAACTTATACTTAAACATTAGAAAGTTGTTTAGATCTCTGAGGCACGTCATAAGGAAGGGGGGCTTGAAAAACCTGATACTCATGGGACAGATAGAATCGAAGATGTACAGCGGAAAGCAGTGCGTAACATACTTGATGAGGTTGAGCAAATGGATGACAGAACGGTGTTTGGGAGAAATAACACGACAAAACATTAAGAGCTTTAAAGGATAGGAAGATGTGGAGGGCTATGATCCCCTACATCATAAAGGGAAACGGCAGAAGAAAAATATAGCAGTGAAACGTTTTTTAGACTACCATTTATTATTCTACAAAAACACTACTATTTAACCCATAGATAGGGCGATGTATTCATAAATTTCCCAGGGGTATTTGCGTGTGAATGAATGTAAGAGATGAGACGGTAAATAAGTATCAACATAATAAAAACAAGTAGAATTTTTAAACATCTTAAAGAATGTTTGTTAACTAAATGCGTACAATAAAAATAATAGATAATTAATACAAAATTAATATATTCATGACGGTAAAAAGCATTAAAAGATATTCATACATTGATTAAGAAATTATGAATTAAAAATACAGTTTCTAAAACGAACATTCTATAGGAGCTAAAAGCTTATAATTTAGCTTTACTTTATCACCAACACTGGATACATTACTCTCTAATAATGTTGACATACGATAATAGTACCGATTGCCTACATAACCTTGAATTTACGATTAAGTGATAGGCAAATGGTTTAATGAATACCAACCCGGAGCAAGAAACTGAAAAGGCGATTTTGAATTCCGATCTAAGTTGTTGCATTCAATGTCACACTATGGTCCTTGGGAAAGATATATATCCATATTGCCCCCCAGGTATGGGTTAAATAGGAGAACAGGCTCGGCTTATAACGGGTCTGCAAGAAGACAATTTAAATCAATTCTGATAAAGCACGTACTATACAGCCATATTTCACAGTTATATGTGGCGCACTGCCGTGGAGTCTTTTAACACGTATGCTATCTATTAGGTAGGTAAGTTTTATAAGGTATCGCTAATAAGGAATTTTTTTCTGCGAGACTTCCATTCGTATTAATTCATTTTTATAGCAACTTCAAGAACTGTCAACCTAGGGATTGTAGTGTCAACTAAATGATTTTCTTTTTTTCTTTTTTCGTGTGAAGTTTGTTTTAGTGCAACAGATGCTTTGTCAATTAACCGATGAAACTCAAATCTTAGAGAAGATGAAAAGCGCGTAAAACTCATGAAAATCCTATTTGATCCGCTGTTTATTAGCGGGTCTGAAGTGACGGTTGAAGAAGACGACTGGTTTAGTCATGAAATAAATCCATGTTGAAAAATCAATAATTAACAGAGGGTGAGCTAATAATAAATTAAATACATTTATATATAATAATTCAATAATAAGTTGAGATGAATATGAGAAAGAATGAGGCATGGGGTCCCTAGAGAAGAGATTCCGTAGAAGTAAGAATGCATCGCCTGATGTAATAATGGTTAGAATGCTGGAATAACATGCCTTTACTGCTGAAGTTTGTTCGATCTTCATGAAACGTTGCACACATTTGAGCTCAGCCAAAGAAACTCGTACTTGATTTGGCTGGTCATATGTGCCAAACGGGATGACGTTATCTAAGTAAATACAGAATGTTAAGATCTACTAGTCTAGTGATGACAAAATATTCCCGAAATGATTGATTAATCCTTTGAGATTAACTTCTCATACTACGAGGGCTTAAGTGAATCAACGTTGAGTTCAATAGGAAAGTGTCTACCAGCGGACATAGACAGAGAAAAATAGACGAATAAAGAATCTGCCCATCCACTAAGATCTGTTCCTAAAATCGACATCGATGTGACGCATATCTATTCCTTTTAGTCGAATGTGAAGTGGTCTTACAGCAGATGTATTAACAAAGTAACAGTTATAACATATTGTTTGCAGGAAGAAAAGACAATAAGACAAAATATATGAGGGCCGAAAGAGACTGTGTCGCCTTCACACGAGGGGAAATATAGCACAATATCGTGTTTAACGTAGGGGCGCAGACGAACAAGTGTTGTTATTGGCAAAGACTTCCCAGTCTATTTCGGTCTGTACATTAAAGGCTTCAAAGCCGCCGAAACCATTCATGTTCAAAGCCGTAGAGAGGTGGTACGCTGGATTTGGATTATCCTTAGGCTAGTTACATTTGTTTCTATTTTAAACCCAGTCATGCTTGAAAACAAGAACGGTTGATCCCCGTTCAGAAGAAGTTGGATTAGGAAGCAAAACTATTTTTTCAAACCACCAAATTCCCAGTGAGAAGTGGATACAGGAAATATTCTTTTTTTGTACAAAAGTTCACACAACACAAGGCGCAAGAGCCACTCAAATAAGAACTTAAGATGCGTGATATGAACATGAGAAGAATAAGTAGGAACTTAAAATTACGATATAGCTTATAGATAATTTGTGGAGCGAAGACGTAAATAAACACCAAGTCTGTCAAACACCAAATGACAAACAAATAGTTCCTCATTCAAATGAGATGGCATTGTTTCGGTTAAAAAACTTAATACTTAAAAAATAAATATTTAAAATTGTTCAACCAACGTGTCGCGTTCTCGCCAGCAATAAAAATAACAAAAAAAACAAAAACATGTTTCATGATCTCATTTAAATTTATTTAAGCAAAACTTCCAGACAGAGAAACCAGAATGAGAGACAACCGGCATAAACGGCAACAGATCACGACGTTTGACTTAAACGAAATTCCCATGCAAATTCAGCCGTCATCTTCGCCGAGCTACATGACATTTACACTTTTCTCTTCACGTTCTCCCGCGTCATTTTTTTTCGCACATATACACACAAGGAAATCACATTTCTTTCTTCTTTTTTTTTTCATTTTTGGAAAACAACTGCAAGGCAAAGACTGTATCCTGACAAATATAAGAAGTTTAAAATTCACACACGCTAAGTAGAATTTAGTTGCAAACGAACACAAAAATAAAAATATCCTATATTTTTATATTAAAACAACTCGCGTTTTTTTTCTTTGTTTTGGGCTGATTCAAGTTCGGAACAAACTAATGGCGTTAGATTTGAAAATCTTAAGACGATTGCGTTCCGGGGAGCAATTATACGTGAGATTTTTTTTTCCACAACGTAGAGGTTCTTGAGAATAAGTTAAAACGAGTTGAACTCTCTATTTATTAAAGGAATACGGAGGAAACGTGGTGATTCAGTAACGTGAATATAAAAAGGCAGGCCTTGGCTGTAATGGTCTGAGTTGGTGGCATTAAAGAATGAAGTTTCTCGGAATATTTGACATAGAAATACCGACAGAATAGACTTGCGATATTGCGAGTGAACTACACATTCCGAAGAGACGATTTTGGCACTCAGCCAGTTCTTCTATAACTGGCATTAAACAAAAGGCTGGAACAGAAATAATTCGATGGTAATGTCCACTAATAGATTTTGTTCCTATCCTTCAAACTTTACAAAGCACATCTTCCAACACATAAAAACTAGTTCAATATTTCGCTTACGAAAACCTTCCGTTACACTCTCTTCGCTGCTTGTTCCAACTCTTTTTCTCTGCCAGGGTCAGGTTTGTTTGGGTTTTTATCAATAGGAAGAGTTTCATTAACCTCGGCCATCGATGTTTGAAGAAGGTGAAATTTGTTCACCAAACTTATTTAAAATAATTATGATCGCTGGGAAAATATTGACATAGAGTTCAAGGAGAAAGAAACGAATTAGTTCCGTTTTTATTACGCTCCGAGCATATGAAATGTCGAATTCACAAGTATACGTATTCAAAAAATAATTTTCCGGAGTGGAATTGTGAATCTGCCAGCTGAGTTTAATATCTATCCTTTTCTGTTGACTTCATCTTCGAGCTCGTGCCCTTGGAAAAGAGAGGATTGTATATCTTCTCTCCAAGCTAAAACTTTACGAGTTAAATAGAAGGCTAGAGTGAACAGCCTATCAACCAGAGAGTCAACTTTAAATGCACTGGATGATCGAAACGGAGCAATGTTTCTTCAGAAGGTAAGGCAACTGACAGCAATGTATTGAGTGCGATCATCTCATAAAATGATGAAAACGAAAAAAGAACTCAGACGATGGAATAAATAATGGTGTCGTATATTATTTCTAGTGGTATTGTAATTTTCCTTGATATGGTTTTTCAAAGGGTTAGCTTGTTACCTTAATGGAGTGACTCTGTCTGTCTCTCAATTTGTTTCTTTCTCTTTTCTCTCTCCCTTTCTTTCTGTGTATACATACACACACACACACACATATATATATATATATAATAAAATAATATTATATATATATATATATATATATATATATATATATATATTGTGTGTAAATTCCTTTCATATTGTCTGATAAGCTTAATAATATTATCATTGAAAGATGAAACAAAAAACACCATATTGATACATGATTTTTAATCCTATCTAAGCTTTCGACTTACAACAATAATGATAGGCTGTTTTTGTTCCATGAAAGATTTCCAAGCAACGACAGACTCGTGTATACGAGACGCGGAAGCGAAAATCACACCCCAGCACGTGACGTCACACATGGCCATGCGAGAGTTAAAACGAGAAGTGTTAAGTATGGGAAACAGTTGGTATAAACCAATGGCTTCTGTTATCAATTATAGGCATTTAAGAATATTTGTGGAGATTTCATTATTGTTTTGTCCGTGTATTGTTTAATATATTGAAATGTAATGTGTCATCTTTGATAATGTCTGATGTAAGCCGAAATCTTAAATAGGATTAAAAAACATCTATCAATATGGTGTTTTTATTTCATCTTTCAATGATAATGTTATTAAGCTTATCAGACAATATGAAAGGAATTTACTTAAAATAAATAGGCACAACTTGTCTATAGTATTTAATGAAACATGCATCAATATATATATATATATATATATATATATATATATATATATATATATATATATATATATATATATATGTATGTATGTATGTATGTATGAACGTATGTGTAATAAAATGATTTAATCATATTATAGGCCCCTTTAAGACAGTCCTAAATTACCAAAAAATTAAAAAGAATAATTTATAATTATAAAATGCCACAATTAACCAATTGTTCGACACATATACCTCTATGTATTATTTCAATATGTCTCATGAATATGTTCATAAAAGGAAGCCATGGTAACATGTCTACTAAAAGACGGCTCATCTAGACAAGCATGAACTACATACCCACACTTAACCTCTAACCTTCATTTTTTCACTTTTCTATTTTAACTTAGATCTGTCTTTCGATTCGTCAAATAAAACAACACCCATAAAAAGAATTCTGAAAACTTATTTCCTCTCCTATTTAAACTCTGCAATATAATACTACTTCACTTTCAAAAGTAAATCATTTTTTTCAAAAGTTATTGAATATCGCTTGAAAATGGAGCAATAATTTTAGTTCCGAAGCACTGAAATTTCTGTGTCGCAATGAAAAATATTTCTAAGTAATAATATTATAATATTATACTCTATTTTGTATCGCGCACATTAAAAAAAATGAATGCTAAAGAACTTTGGATTATTAATCTAACTGTTCTTTCTATTTATTTGTATATATATTTCCACATATATACCCATACAGAATGCGATGAATTAATTGTCGTCTAAATTACGAAAAAGTATCTTGAAATACTAAAGAAATAAATTTATTCAATAAAATCGCGAGATATAAGGGGTGATGTGGTAGCAGAAATTGTCTGACACATATGATTGTGTTCTCCTGCTTGTGTGGCCTGGTGCAGATTCCTGTTTCTAAACATAGGGTCTTCCAACAACCACCGTCTTATCAGCACTACTTAATCAAGGCACTTGATGTAGGCCTCCATGTTTAGTTTCAGGTCATGTGGCAAGTGAATGGAGGTATAAAGTCGCCATCACTAGTCATCACTCCAAACACCATGAAGCTCTATGGATGTATTATGTTCCTAATTCTCAGTATATGATTTGGGTACACAGCATCCGCTGAACTCTTTGATTGACACACAAACACTCTGAAATAATCGTACTGGAGCTTTCGGCGCGAATGACAAGCAATACAACATGCCGTTTCCAAATTTCTGGCGGAGAGAATTGCGTCATGGTGCTCTTTTTCTCACACACGGTGCCCAACTTACTCTACTATAGTATGCAGATGACGAAATAAAAAAAACGCGCATGCGCAAAATTATAAAATCTGAAATGGCGATAAGTTACCGATCGCACCTCATATGTGTATGTGCGAGAATGTGTGTGTGTGTATGTGTATGTATGTGTGAGAATGTGTGTGTGTGTGTGTGTGTGTGTTTGTAGTCAGGTAGATTCCACTTACCAATGATAGAGTTTAATGCAAAACTGAGATGTATGCCTGAAGGCTGGCAGAGACCGGGATTTTAAACGTTTTAGACGTATTTTATAAAACACCGAACATCATATTATACATACATACATATATACATACATACATACATATATATATATATATATATATATATATATGTGTGTGTGTGTGTGTGTGTGTGTGTGTGTGTGTGTGTGTGTGTGTGTGTCTGTCTGTGTGTGAGAGAGAGAGAGAAAGAGAGATGGAAAGAGAGAGATATATTCTGAAAGAATACCTAGGGCACTTGGAGAACTATCTGCTCTCCAGAGAAAAATGCTATCCGAATTTTTCCCCTGAACATAAAAATAAATCTTATAGAAGACCCACAAATATCATTAACGTCTGACAAACATGGGAAGACATGAAGCAAACACTCGAATACTGGCAGTGTATCTTAAGTTTCCTCATCGTTATCGTCGCTTTGGAAGCGTTAAAACGAGACAGATGGACGCAGAATAAATTGATATCATGGCTGCAGTTACATTGTGGTTACGGGTGCTGATCACTTACTCATAACTCTAACGATCACATTCAGGATCATATCATTGTTTTTTTAAAGCATACCACTTACAATAATGCCATTTATGCTGTAACTATTTCTATGTATCAGGCCCCTGCACGACATTATCTATCATGGCTCTCAACAACAATATCCTGTCTATTGTAGCTTTTAGTAAAATATGTATTTTTGTTTTCTCTCCTAAAACTTCATATGACATGTAATTGCACAAGATAGTTTGGTAGGGTACCCTCTGGTTTCTCGTCCCTCTTGCCTTCAACGTAAACATCACTTTAGTCTGATGACGTTTTGAAGGGTGAAACGCATCACACAAAAACATCTTACACTTTCTCATAGTTATTCTTTATTGATATATATATATACACACACACACACACACACACACACACACACATATATATGTATAATAAACTCTAAATTTTCCGTCCGGAAGAGTTGATTTTTGACTTATTTTTTATTACTTACAACCTTTTGCAGGTAATTCTTTTTAAAATACACACACATACACTTGAACAATTACACCCAATCCTGCATATCATATACATTATATGGACTCAAAATGGATCTACATTCGTATCTTACATACATATACATAGACAGACACACACGCCCATATACGCAGACAGAGTAGGCATCAGTTTATCTCGTGAAATAAAGGTAGGTCCCAGTTTGGTCAAAAATTTGTCTGTCGTTGTTGAAACTGAAATGACATTTTCTGGGCTATGGTATATGGTTGCCGTTCGCTACCCAGAATAGATGACACAAGCCTTAGTCGTACTGACAAGATTCAAATGAATACAGGTCATTACGTTTGGCAACAGATTGGGTGACGCAGTTTCCTGAAAGTATTGGGTTGGTGCAAAACTAATGTCGTTTTTTGACGTTCAACTTCATGTGAGAAAACAACATTATTTTTGCACCAACCTCATAGTTCTAAAGCTTTTCCACGTTTTGAATATAAGCGCAAGGCAACGAAGATTTCACATCAGGTTTTTTGTCTCTTAGATGAATTACCTTTCTTGACTGTCGAACGCTCTCTACCCTAAACAGATGCCCATGAAGCAACAGATTTCGGCCTTTGTCCACCCACACACACACACACACACACACACACACACACACACACACACACACACACACACAAACACACACATACACAAACAAACTATTTTCTCTTTCTCTTGACATACTTCCCTTGCGCTCTCTACTGCTACTCAGCTATCTATCTGTACCCTTCCTACAACGTGTATACAGATAATTTTCACTGTTAGTCTTCATCATCATCATCATCCTTCGTCATCCCTATCGTTGGTCAGAACTCTATTGATAATCCTTTTCCACATTCTTTGATCCTGTATTGCTGTAGAAGGATGTCATAGAAGAAAGGATGAGACGATTTCCCTGTCAGCTCGGTGGCAGTGGCCGGTAAACTGTAATCGTTTTTGTTTGAGCTTAGCATAGATTAGTCTCGGTTCTCCGTTGATTGAGTTAAGCGTTGCATGAGATCCCCAAGTGTTACTCTGGATTTTTCTAAGTAGGTTTATATATTATTATATATTCCATCCAGTCTTCTTTCAAGATGAACAGACAATGTCCAAGGTTCTGATCCATAATATTGTCACGGGTGTGATGTGATATTTTTACCTATGTGGAGCTCGGTTTTAAATAGTTTACATTTTATAAAGTAAATTGTTAATACTTAAATTGATTTGTTTTAATTGATTTTATTTAAATGTAGTTAATCATCATCATTCAACCTCCCTGTGGTTGGTCGGAACTCCATGAACAATCCCGTTACACACTGCCCGCTCGTGCATTTTTATCCTTAATGTCCAATCATTAGTTCCAAGCCAAGGTGTCTGGGTAAGTCAACATTCACAAGAAGACATCTCCAGAAGGATGACATAGAAATAAAGATGAGACAACCTCTACGTCCACTCGGTAGCAGTAACTGGAAAAACTGCAATCTCTTTTGTTTATGCTTCAGAGAGATTAGTCTCACTTCTCCGTAGATTGTGTTAAGTGTTGTATGGGATTTCCAACTGATGTTCTAGTTTTTTCTAACGATATTTGTGCATGTTCCCTCCAGTTGCCTGGACAACGGACAGATAATATCCAAGTTTCTGATCCATACAATAGGAATGGTTCAATCAATGTTAGTCCACGTCAATGCCATTTTCATTGTATATTAAAACCATGAGAAAGCGATTCTTTTCAAACTATTTTCTGGACGTAGCTATCGTATTAACTCTAACTTTATTCTAATATACCCTTCCTTTGTTTTTCTATGACAATTGTGATCGATGGAATCGATCTACGTTCTACAGGTTATTTTCGTGTTTTTAATCTTTTTTCAGTTTCTCCGAAAATAAATGTATAAATAATAGTATATAATAATGTATAAATAAATGTGCGAGAAAATGCTGTGTGTTAGATAAAAGTTTGTATTTTAGAAAACTAAGAACAATTCTTCTATAAATACACCAAATTTTAAACAATATATATATATATATATATATATATATATATATATATATATATATATATATATATATATATGCGTGCGTGCGTGTGTGTGTGTGTGTGTATTATAAATTTATTAATTTAAAAATATGTTTCCATCGCTACACAGGAATTACCACGTTTGAAAAACAAAAACTAAAATCATCAAATTCAATTATAAAATTAAATTAAAGTCCCTAGTCCTCTTTCATTTTTATGCGAATTTTTGGAATAACTTCTTTTGAAATATACTGAATTTTATAATCACATACATTCATAATATTAGTTTCTAAGGATAAGGGGAAATTCAATCATTTTGACAAGCGGTTGCAATGTATTCATTTTCACTGAAAACTATTGTATCAAAATATGAGTTACTTTCGAAAAGAGGTTAAGTTAAGTTCGGGTCCGGGTGCATTTTTAACGAATGATGACATCTGTTCAAAATTTATGCTCTGTAGATTTACATTGAGCACTGTTTTGTAAAAATAAAATAATTAATAAGAACATCGGATTATATATCTTACTGTTTTTTTCTCTTTATTATAATATATATATATATATATATATATATATATATATATATATATATTACTGTTCTTTCTCTTTATTATATATATATATATATATATATATATATATATATATATATATATATATATATATATATATATATATATATATATAACTCTACCGAGTGAAGATAGCTCTGGCTGACACCAAATTAGTTGTGTTTCAATCCTGGCTTGAGGCATTCAGAAGTCTAGTCGCACTGAGGAGCTGTGATACAGCGAAACAGTACTGTCTGTGAATGATATATATATATATATATATATATATATATATATATATATATATATATATATATATATATATATATAATGACCTGATGATACAAAGAGAGCTTTCGTTAGTTTTCCTGGGTGTTTTTTCTTGATAGCCTTTCGAAACTGCCTTAGCTAATTTGCATAGAATGATGTGGGTCTTTTGAAGATAGCCAATAAGCAGAATGTTTTGCATCCCTTAAAAACGTGAGGCCATCAAATTCCCTGTAGATAAAACGATACTGATCTATTTGGTGTAGGTTAGGAGGGAAGCTTTCACTTCATGGATTGTATCTTTTTCACTGCCTCAATGTTATGAACCCAACACTCATCCTGAGTTAGGAAACGTTCAAGAGATCCACCTGGATCTGCTTCAAATAATGTTGAGCTTAACAGTTCAGTTTACGTCTGGCTGTCCAAGTGCAGACAAGTAGTTGATAGATCCATTGTTTACAGATGGCATCAAGTGATCGTAAGCATACCGAAAACGCATTTATCTATATCTGTGACGAAGTTATGTGCAAGGGGCTATTTTGCAGGTGAGGCTGTCAAAAATGACAATATCTGTTAGTATAAAATGCATTAATCTTTAATTAACAATAGTGAAATGTAAAACAAAATGTAAGGACTTGCACTATGAAAAAGAATAAACTAGATTTCAATGAATATGTATTTCTTTAGCTAAAAAATCAGCACAATGTAAAATATCTATACAGAACAAAGCACATTTGTAAACTACTTAAAAATAAGTAAATGGATCATTTTTGGAGAAGATAAATATAGATTTTGTCAGAAAATGACCGGATTAATTTGTAAAACGAAGTCATAATTTACGGATGTTAGCAAAAGGAACAGCCCAAGTGGCGAACTACGAATTGAGGACAGATTTAATATCTTCGATGGGTTTTAAATGAAGACAGAAACAGGCGACATTTAAAATAGAAGACGCAGAGGCATAGCGAAAATTAGCTTTTAAACATAAGTAAAGAATATATTTACAGAAACAAAATTATATTAAAAGATAACATCTATAAAAATTAAATTAAATATAAGCATCAGAAATATGACAAACATATTGAACGGGTGCAAATACTACTTAATCTCAATTTTATATTCTTATTAACAATAATTCAGTTTGGTTTAGTTTGGTTTGATTTGTTTTACGGCATATCAGATTCTATGGGTTACTTAATGACGACAAAATTTTTATTGCTGGTGATAGTTTTTTCCAAAATTATTGCAGCTAATATTTTTTTCCAAAAAATATATTGCTGGTAAAAAGTTTTTCCCTTAAAAATCTATTGCTGGCAATGTTTTTTCTTGAAAAGTATATTATTTTTCAAAAATGCATTGCTAGTAATATTTTTGTCTTCCCTAATTCATTGTTGATAATATTTTTTTACAAAAATGTATTGTTCGTATTAAAACCTATTTTTACACTTTCATAGTGTTTTTACAGCAGTTTGGGCGTTAACAAAGAGTTAACACCCAAACTCATGCCTGGGACCCTAATAGATACTACATCAGAGGGGACCTGGTAACACCATCAATTAAGATATTGTTCCACACTTCTCAAAGCCCCCTGCTCAGAGGCCTTGCAGTTTGATGTAACTTATCGTCTTACCCAGGACGCGGATGTAGTTTATCATTTTACCCATAATGCCGGCTGTAGTTTAAAGTCATAGCCAGGAAGGCATGAATTCCGTAAATATAGAATAATAGGAAGGGGCGTAAGTCAAGTATTTCTTCCTCCTGGACTTAGTTAACCAATGTAGTGAGACGATTCTGAGATAATTAAAAGCCATACCAAGATTCATTATTGGCAGGCACAATCTTATCGATATAAAAGAAAACACTGCCTAGTTTAAGAAGTTAGTGAAGGAACGGGAGAAGAAAGGAATAAACACCATTTGAAATAAGACCGAATGTATGATAGTTTTCAAAAGGGGACAGCCGAACATGCAAATTACAAATAGAGGGAAAAATAATCAAGCAAGTACAAATCTTTAAATATGCGGTTATCTTTTCAACAAGGAACGGAAAATGTAACACTGAAATCCGAAGGTGAATTAGGATAGTGAGATACTCTTCCCAGAATCAAGAACAGGAATATGTTGTTAGAAGCAAAGAAAAGGGAACGGAACTGTTATGTAATATCACTCCTATCTCCTCACAGATTAAAACGAGAACCTGTCTGATAATGGTATGATAATTCTATTCTACCGAGGACCTTGCAATCGCGAACGACTCTCCTCAAATATGTAAAGCAGCCATCAAAATAAGTCACAGACTCGGCAACTTTCCATGTACCAGAGACCCCAAAAACGAGGGCCCTGATCACTCGTGTATGTATTTCAAAACGGTACCGATTCACAGCACCACTTTCATTTTCACTCTGCATCGTTCTCAGAATCATGGAACAAATCTTTAACCAAGTAAATGAGATTATTGATAATATCGCCATTGGATATCACTTAGCAAGCTACCATATTTCTGGTGACTTCCATATTCACCACAAAGAGATGTTAACTTACTTGCACAAAACTGGTGAAGTCAAATACCTCAGATACTTATCCGTCGCTTATGAACAAACAGAGACCATTGAAAGCCCATCCACGTCCCTGATGTACCAGTACATCTTCCTCTCGTGCTGCTCTGAAAAATACGTCACTTCAAACCATTCACTAGTCAGTGTCAACGTTGATGCCAAATTAAATGCACCCTTTGATGTGCTCTACCATAGAACGATTTTTCGTTACACGACAATCGACTGGAACAGATTCAGATCTTACATAGTGGAATATTCTCTCACAACCTTCTTCGAAACTGCTGCCCTCAACTCAAAATAGATCCTTTCTAGAATGGAAATTTTAATGCCCTAGAAAAAATTCCAACAATGGCCGAAAAGCCTGTCTTAGTTTACACCGCATGTGCTACATCCATAGATCTCCGTAACCACTACTACAACATCTGTGAGAGGGAACGTTGTAATAGGACCCTTTCTGAATTCAGAACTGCTAGCTTTGATTCCGAGCGAGTTCTAGAAAACCAAAGCGTATCTATGTACAATCAGACCAGATCCAGGTCGAAAGAAAACAACTTGGTTCACTGAAATTCTGGAAGATCACCAAACATATTTGGAATAGAATGCGGTGTCATTAAACAAATGACCCCGATGTTGGTTCATCCTCGTCAGATATGGTGAATATTGAAGTCACCACAAATATGAAAGCTTGCTGAGTTATATTCAGACAGTATATTATCAATAAATCCTGAGAAAGAAACGGCCTGTGTGAAAACGACCAGGTGTTAACTTGTTAATGGTTCTTCTAGAAATACCTGATCGTACAATTTAGGTGGAACATAATTTATTACGTACGTTTACCTCATTATTACTGAGATAACAGTTTTCTCTTATGTCAGTGGCATCTTTCTGCTAAATCATACACCCAGTCACACTATATATTTGAGTGATCAATATTTCCTTCTGACCAATGTCCATTACGTAAATTGCATCATTGAAATTACATGCTCGTAACATATCGTGGTACCAGTTGAATGCTGCATAGTTCATGTACAGTCTCTTCTTGATCAGGTTAGAATCAGCGCTATTTTGCGGCAGCATGTAAGACTATTATTAAGTAATTTAGTTTTTGTCTCACATCTCATATAACAATATACAAAATTATTTTTTCTCTATCTTAACACGTCTTCCAGAATGTAAGCGGAGTACGAAAGTGTTAGCAAAGTTTAATTGAACACATACGCGCGCGCACACACAAACACACACATATATATAAATATCTCAAATTTGTGGTTCAGTTTAATTTATATTACAATGAATCATTCATACAAAAATAAATGAGTAAAGTTTATGATATAAAATGGCGAAATCACTTCGCTAACTAAATTTTAAATATGCATTAACACACTAACCACTCGATGAATATTATGATGCTTGATTTTTTTAAACATTATAGACTGAATTACGTCTTCCTTAAATATGAAAGTAATTTCGACAGGTCTGCCGGTCATCATCAGGCATGGAAACTATTTTGTTTTTGGTAAAATTCAGGTAGCACCGGAAACGAAAAAAATATAATGCGATTCGAAATATCTTCTTTTTTTTTGTTTCAAATGTTTTAATGATAACGACTACAAATTTGTGGAGAGTGCAGTCGTAAGGCTAAGATTGAATTTGCTAAAGTTCAAGTCCGCGTGTTATTTGCTAATATGGCAATTTAAGTATTTTTGTAGGAGTTTATCAGTCAACGTGGCATGAATTAAATAGTTCAATACGGTGAGTAATGTTTCAGTTGTTTTCACGAACATTTGCACGTCGGATCAGTTTTTTTAAATAAAATACTTGGTGCAGTTTAATCTATATTACAATGAATAATTCATATAAAAAGAAAATTAGTAAAATTAATTATATAAAATGGCGAAATCACTTTAACATTTAAAAATGAATGAATATTATGATCCTTGTTTAAAAAACATTTAAAAACGTATTAACCCACTAAAACTCGATTAATATTCTTATCCTTGTTTTTTAAATTATAAACTGTATTAGGTCTTCCTTAAATATACAAGTAGTTTTGACATCTCCTCCGGTCATCATCAGACATTTTAAAAAACATATTTCGATTTGCATTATATGTTTCGTCTCGGACGCTCCCTGAATTTTACCAGAAAGAAAATAGTTTCTATGCGTGAAGCGTCTGATTATCAAAAGTCCAAATTACAATTTATAAGCACAATCTGCGACGATTTTTATTGATCGATCATATCTGCTCATGAAACGTATTTTAACGTAAGCAATGACAACATATAAGTGAATGGATTAAGTCCGGAGAATGCATATTTTCTATGAAACTTCTCGTACATTTGGGTCTGTAAATGTAATTAATAATGTTTACTTAAATAAACCATATCTATAATAATAACTTATAAACAGAATATATATATATATATATATATATATATATATATATATATATATATATATATAAAATGGTGAACATAGAAGTCAACACTTAGAGGCAACAGTCTGTTTCATGCTAGATGAAATCGTCAGGCCACTCTAAGTGTTGACTTCTATGTTCACTATTATATTTACACACGCTCTATCTCTGATATTGAGCACTTTACCCCATAAATATAGCACACTTTAAGACTATATTTCTTTATATATATACAAATATGTGTGTGTGTGTGTGTGTGTGCACATTTCATTAAAAACGACAGACATGGTGCTTTTATTTAGTTTCTTTATAAATTTTCTCATAAATAAAAGCACCTTTTCTGTCGTTTTTAATGAGATGTGCATGAAAAAAGGATTGCTGCCTAAATACACACACACACACACACACACATATATATATATGTGTGTGTGTATGTATGTATGTGTGTGCGTGTGCGTGTGAGAGAGAGAAAGAGATGTCGAGAAATACTTCGAACTGGTATTTAATAAACATAAATCAATTATCACCCTTGAATTTATTATTCGTTAATGAATCAAAGAAACCTGCTAAGTTGGTGTTCCTATTATTTTTTTCGTCGTATCCAATATTATTTGAAATTCATATGGTTAGCATTCAGCAAGGCGATTAGCAAAGGAAATTGTTTTCTTGCAGTCAAAGAGCAAATAAATTATTCTGACAATTCATTAAATACAATTATTTTGCAACAGGAGAACAATAAAGGCAAAGTATTTTTAATCGATGACAGCTTGATGTTACACGCTGCTACGTGTACAAAAAATATCCTTTCATAAAAAAAATATTGTTCTATCACCGATTAGTCCAATTCATCAGGGTTTTTCTTAGCATTCTAGAAAAAAACCAAAACGTTTTAAGTAGATACTAAGTTATCGGAGAACATAGTGAATTTTATAAATTTCTAGGATATGTCACATATAGAAATGGTGTGGTTATATTCAGTTAAACTTTTAGTGTGCCAAACAATTTTTGGTGTAGATGTTGTATTTTCGAATATTTTTCAAGCAACTGAATTCTTTCTATTCTATATATCATTATTTAATCAAATAATCGTCTATGTTGCTGCTTTTTAATCAATGTTTCCAGATTGAAACATTAATCATTGATTTTATTATTCCATTTCACCAAATTCACGGAAATGTAATCAGCGATTCCGTCCTCGTCTGTTGCGTTCCCGACGAATTAACGTCTTGAGAAATGTCAGAATACATTTCTTATTCTCCCAGACGAGGCTAATATATCCACCAGTCTCACAGAAACTGAACACTGAATTCCAACCTGTGGAGATATCGACGAATAAGACCTCGACTATGTTTGTTTATTGATTCATTGATTGATTCGTTTTCTACTTCTTATCAACCATTTGCGGGTTATTTAAAGCCGGCCAATATTTTTAGATTGTAAAAACGTTTTGGGTGGTGGTAGTGGTGATGGTGGTGGTGGTGGTGCTTGAGATAATAGTCGTTTAGTCATACTAGTCTTACTAATGAACACATAGCTGGGAAGAAGTAAAAACGGACTCATACTTTTTCCCAAGGTTATTTGTCCGTAAGTCGATATAACGAAGCCATCGAGAATTAGAACTCAATCCTACGATTAACAATTCCGAGCCATTATGCAGTATATCCCCCGCACACCTAATCTTACAGTATCTGATATTCTAGGTACTAACCAGGCTCGACTTTGCTTAAATTCGGTGATCGTACTGGAACCGGTGTTTCAATGTGATGTGGACTTAAGCCTCGATTATTTTTCAAAATCACAGATAATATGCTGAAGGAATCTGTAGAAAGCAATAGGCGACTCATTCAGGAAAGACATGATACTAAAAACCATGCAGTTATGCGACATAGGTGTAATTGTAGTCTACAATATAAGTATTAGACTATCAGGTATAAAAGTCACTGGGTGATAAAGAATAATTATTTGAGTAATTTTGGCGAAAACTGTCTTTCCAACAGGAAATGCATATTTTCCAATAAGAAAAAAAAGACGATAAAATTATTGTTCACAAATTTTTTTTCGAGCCTCCGATTAAAGACGAAAACCAAAGATTTTAAATGTTTATTCTTTCAAAATGACGCAAGCTTCCTCTTTTTGTAAGTTTGATGTAAATTGACATTCAGTAAATGTATTTTGATTTGGTGCTGTAATATTTCAACAATAAGTGGAATCTTATGAAGCTTTATTTACCGTTTTCTGCGTCACTGCTGAAAAAACGTTTATTTTATTTTGATGGATGTTTACAAGTGAGAGGGGAGATGGGACGCGCTAATTTTAGTATTTTTTCCTAATAGGGAAATCTTAATAAATATAAAATTATATGAAATAAATGATTTTACTTTAATGATTATTTTTATAAAATTTCGCATCAACAGATCAATCGGTTGTATTCAAAGTTTCCCTTTGTTCTACAGGAATCAGGAGTTTTAATGTCCTAGAATCTTTCATTTAAAACACCCTGTTATGGAAGAAAATATTTTGTCTATATTTTAATATATATTCCTGATTTATAAGGAATGATTATCATGTTCTTTATTCATTTGGAGCATGTTAAATGAAGTTGCGTCTCATTGGAGCATTGCGTTCCTATTCTTAGTCTTTGTATTTCTGGAATAAAGAACTGGAAGTATGACACTAGAACATTGTTGCGACAATTTTTTTTAAAGAAGGTTTTGATAAATTTAAACAGCTATCACATCGATTTGAATAAATTATCTTAATTATGGCCTGTTTAATAATACCAGGAAACAACTGAACACAAAAACTTAAAATATTGATCCCTTGAAATGAAGAGCGAAATTAACTGACAGAAATATATTGTCGTTCGATTTATAGGGTGCCTCTAAAGTTTGGATACCTAGATAAAAATGCATATTTTCAAGAAATCAAAATTTTGTAAAACATTTTATTGAACTGGAATATTAACAAGTAACATCTTCAATGATTTCCAGCATTTGTGATGCAAAGGTTTATGTGCTATGGAAGATGCACGTGAACTCGTTGCAATACATCCATATCGAGGATAATGTTAGCATATTCACTCTTGACGCGTTCAATCAAGTGTGTTGCACCTGTAATTTTCATTGAGAATACCTTCTCCTTTAACATAGCTCAGAAAAAGTAGTCAAATCTTTCTTCCTTCGATAAAATCATGTTTAATCTGCGGAGTTAAAAAAATATAGATAATAAGATTGCCTATATGTCCAGACGTTGGGTTCACCTTGTATATATCTTCAGGATGTCTTAAAACTACGACGCTTAGGATAGAAAAAAATAACTTGGAAAATGTATCCAACAATGGGTCTGTCTTAAAATTACTTTTGCTACTCCGACTCAGTTTGTAACCCAAGAGTTATTTACTAAACAGGTTTTTATAGTCGTAAGAGAAGGAGATAAGAAATGCATATTATGAAAGTATGTTCATGCAAGTCTTTAGGAAGTAGTGATCGGTTAAGCATTCTCTCTGGAGATTATTACACAAGATTACTTCTTAGAAAAAAACCCAGTTCGAATTGAAATTCCCTCTTATCAATGAAATACGATGGGGACAAGAATGATTCGGCTCTCTGTACTTGACTTGTGTCTAAGCTGAACTAGTCAGAACTGTTGAAAACAGAAATATTACACATCAGAATATTTTCAACGAAAATAACGAATTAATAGTGATAGTATTATGAAGTTTTGTCTGCACGAAAGGGAGTGTAATGTGGAAAATATGTAATCACCCACAAGGCAGCTAAGACACTTTTGAAAGCTTTCAAGTTTAGAAATAGAGGATTCGGCAGCTTCATCACATAAATTGCAGTTACCTTCCATCTGAGTAGGGGTAGATATGTAATAAACTAACCAGCAATTTAAAAGTTTATCGGCCATGTAAATGTTAATTTTGTGTATCTCCTATGTGAAGAAAGCAGCATATAACTGTGTCAGTACAGAAATAAATTACATTCTAAACTCTAGAAATATAAGTTTGGCTACGATATCAGTATTGGTTCGGGAACATAAGTTATTATTATTCTTTTCTCCGCATTCCTTTAAATCTTTGGCAAACATGGCTCTCCACAACATCTTGCCTTTTGCAGTACATAGTAAATTTTGCCTCTTTCTATCTCTGCTAAATCCTGTTCTACCAAACATTTACAGAAGCTTTTTAGGTAAAGTAAGCACCGTTTTCCTCTGTACTTTCTGCCTTGAACATGTCCTGTAAATGTCAAATTCTCCAAGCCTTCTTTCCTTAATATTTCATTTGTCTCATTCGGAGGTTAGATTTACATTTTCTCTAAAACTTCGTCGTTGCTTACATTTTCAGACCAGAGTATTCTCACCATCCTTCTGTAGAACCACATATAGGTTGCTTCAAATCTCTACTTTATCTTTATGGAAATTGTAGATCCTTCACTACCATTTAGCAGTGCAGATGAATCGTAACAGTTTCTAAGAAAAGTGTCCCGTTTATTGATAATTTGCTTAGATTTTGGAAAGCTTATTTCACTATCACAATGCGCCCTCAGATTTTGCTGTCGTATATTTCCCCTCTATTAAAACACGACCCACATATTTAATTTTTTGTTGTGCTTAATTTTGATATCTCCAATTTCTAATTTACATGTCGGGCGTTTCCATTCGGCGATAACCATATATTCTGTCTCCTTACAATTGATTTTTAATCCCACTTACTTTCTTAACAAAAAAAACAAAAACGTCACTAGAGGACGCTTTCTGAACCTATATATACACTGTAATATATTATATCATTCTCTTTTTCCTCTATTCCTTAAACACGTTAGGATGTAGCTCTATCGTGAAAACGCGTTCCTCATTGGGAAGCTCACACCCGAACGCAAGCACATACATACATACGCAACTTTATTTTAATTCCTTTTCCCTAGAACTTCTACATACATTTTACATACGCGATCAATTCACTGGTCTTAAAATGTTTTCATGCATGTTCATTGTTTTGTCCTTCACAACAATGTATATCTTTTTGTCTTGTTAATAATACATTATAGTTTCTTATTATTTTATTACCCGGGCTAGCATTCCGAGTCAGCCATTTTTGTTGTAGGATAAATATACCAGGAGACCCGTGTTTTCGACCTAAACACTCGACCAGCATATTCCCGCAAGTGTCCTTTCTTTTCACTTTCCTTCATTATATTCTGTTGGATTTATTGTAGTTCCCTTTCTGAATCAGCTCTCAACACTGTGTCATCTGCATATCTTATGTTGTTAAGATTGTAACCGCTAAGACTGAATCCTGGTAGGACTTCTAATAATCTCAGAATCACATCATCGTATAACTTGAATAAGTCCGCTGCGAAAACGCGTCCTTGTATTACACTCATTTTTATTTTTGCATATTTACTGATTTCATTTTCTTAAATTATTAAGAATATAAAATGGAAAGGAATAAGAATTTGAACACGTGCAAAATTGTTATCATATTTCCTATTCTTATATTTACCATAATTTATACAGGTAAAATATATTTATATAAAATTAGCTATGAGAAGAATAAACATATTTCCAAGCATTGAATGCAGAAGAGAATATAAGCAAATGTAACTAAGTTAAGTCATTTGTTTATTATGAAATGTTTATGAAGATTAATAGGCATGCGACTTGCTTCAGTTAAGGCATCCTTATTACTAAGAGAATACATCCTTTATTATTTGAAAATTTTATAATTTATTAAAAAAAAAGGAAGATATATATTATGATTAGCATTGAAGGCTGAAAACTTGATATTCTACACTGAAGATTAATTTCAGGATAACGTTCAATATTTTGGCCATAATTTGAACTTCAATGTAGAAACATCCAATTAATCAGAATAGCAATTAAAATGAGAAGTAATAAAAAAACATTCCTTTTCAATTTATTGCTTCTCATATCTATACACTGTCATCGCTCGCGTCTGCTAGTTCTCAGGTAGTCTATAAAGTTCTAATGAAGATTGATGATGTTATAACTTGTAAAATCATAATGTTTTCTAAGGCTTAAACAAAGAAACTGTAATACTGTTTTAAGTTAAAATGTTACTTCAGGTCTAGATGTATTTCAACAGCAAATATGTTTAAAGAATGGAGATAAAAACAGAGTAAATTGTGAGAGAATCACAACGATATTATTAGTTTAAAAAATATAGCTAGAGATTGTTCAGCCTCCTGCTTGAAATGTTGACATTTCGCTAGCTTGGGTGATTCATTTGATCAAATATGCAGTTAACTTTTCATGCGATTTGCTATTAGGACGTGCGCACATCCTCGCTCTAGATCATTTTTAATTGAATTAGCATATCTTTGAGAAGATAGTGGTGCACTTTCCTTTTGGATTCACCTAAGTTAAGAATTCAGAGTAGTACTTCGCCTCGACTTGGTAGAAAGCAGGAGATTAAGGGTTATTTAAAACTGGACAGAGGGAGAGGAGAGTGATTTTCTCATTGTCTTTATTGTGAAGTAAACATACCTGACCAGAGCGGAATTTTAACTCTAACAGCCGATTTTAATTTCCACTCCGATATCTTATACACAGAAGCTTACTCGTGGAATGTCCAAAGCATTCATACGATCAGGTTGATGACGAATTGATACAAACAAGAACGCGAACAAGAGTCAGCAATTAAAAGGAAGTAGCCAGTTAGATACTAAAAGAGGAAGGATTAAAACATCTGCGAGTCATAATTTTTGGGCAGTAACTATATGAATTTGGGAAGAATAAGAGACAAAAGTCAGAGAAATTTGTAATCATGGGCTTTTTTGATGGAAAGTAATTATGTTCATCATCTACTCGACTTAAGGGACAGTTTTTCTTCGTTTACTTCCTGGTATCACTCTTTTACGCTAATAAGCAGAACCTTTTAGTGGTAATAGATTCAGAAGATGTCCATAAAATTTGGAGAAGAAAAAGATGGGCTCGAGGTACAACTGTCTCGCGTAATAATACAGAAATTAAATAGATATTTTCTTTTCTTCACATTTTGAGAGACAGTTTCTGATTAGACATTCTTTTTTCCAGTTAAGACACAAAACTAGATAACGAAGGGAACTGCCTCGAGTTTCATTTAGATAAATTTAATGAGAAATATTGCCTTGATGATAAACAGCAATGAAACTTATCCAAAGTAATCACTGGCCAAAATTAGAAATGGAGAAAACGTCCATAACAGATTTATCTATTTCTATTTCCAGAACAACGTCTGATTAGAGCGGTTAGATGAAAAGAATACAAGGTCTCGATGGATAAATTGCCGTCTAAGTGACGCAAAAATGAAAAGAACACTGACATCTCATTTAACAGATATGTCTACCAAAATATCTTGAAATACTAAAGAGTAAATTAATTCAATGAAATCACTATTGGTTTCAACCAGGGCCTCTAGACGACTTCGTAATCTCTTTTGGACGATCTTCTTGTTTAAGTTGGCGAATGCTGCTATAGTCCTTGCCTTCAGTTCATCTTTGGTGTTACAAGTCTTGTTGGTCATTCGCTCAACTGCTCCCCACACATAATAATCAAGCGGGTTGAACTGTGGGGATTTGGAGACCAGTTGTAAAGGGTGATGTAGTCACATAAATTCTCTGACAGCAATGACTGGGTGCTTTTTCTTGTGTGGCGAGCTGAAGTCCTATTGCCAGACATACGGCTTCCGTGTTAACACTGTTTCTCTCACCAACATATTCGGGAGTGTTTTCTTATCAGAACTATCAGAGTGAGATTTCCGAGCTGCCGTACCTTCGTAATCAACATTAGACTCATCCAACTCTTTTTTTGAATCCGGTTCACCTTGCTGAGATTGACACCCAAAAACTCGGAAATGTTGACATTGTTGCTTCCAGGTTGATTGCCAAGCAGTATAGCATGCCGTTTCCAAATTTCCGCATGAGTGAATTACGTCATGGTGCTCCTTTTTTTTCTCAAAGACTCTTCTCAACTGACCCTACAACTGTACTATACAATTGAAAAAATCAAAAACAAACAACCTGCATGTACGGAATTAAAATATAAGATGGTGACAATTTACTCATCTGACCTTGTAAGTGCAAAAATGACACTTTGTTTATGGAATACGACAATGACTTGCTGAGCCGAAGATATAAAAATTGAATGTACTTTTAATTCTTAGATAACGAGCTAGGCTGCTGGGTAAGGAAATAAGCAAGATGAAGGCTATGCCAAATAAAAGTGAGAAAGAAAAACGGAAAACATGGAGGAGGAAGAAGTCATACAACCTAATTAAACAGATGACTTATCGATTAAGAGATTCATATATTTTGAAGGAAGTATAATAAAGGGGACACGTAAAGTTTAATGAATATTTTTGAAAGATTGCAGAATGCATTCTACATGATCCCTCAAACCTGCAGAATAGAATGTCTGATGTTATGTAAAAAAACTATCTAAACAAAAGGTAAACATTCGTGCTCCTCGGCTCTATCTCGTAGCAAATACTTTAATTGCTTCTTTTCTGACCCTTTACGACGATAGCGTTGATGATTAAATTCGCTGCCAATGCACAGTTCCAGGACTAGAATTTTACACCAAAACGTGATCCTGTCATCCATTCCCTGTCAACGTTTGAATTTACAAGTGTTGATTGGAGATGAAAGAAAACCAAGTAGAAAAAATTGCCGATGGCGGGATTTATGTATGGTGAAACTCAACATGCCAGAAAGTGACTCCCACCCTTGAGTTAATGACCATCCTATCCGGTACATATGGAATGAGACATGAAAAATTCAGTTATTAAACTATCAGCTACTGCAGCTTGTAGTTATAATTTCGAGTGGCGCTTTCTACAGCATATCCATCGTCCATAGCCCTCTTTATAAGGCTAGTTCAACCGCTATGAACTGTACAAATCAACATCCCCTTATTCCACTGTTGGGGACCTTGGAGTTGGACTCGTCTTCGTCCTTGCTCCCAAAGGTGGTCATGTAAGGAGTTTACAACTCTCGACGACAACTCTCAGATTCATTATAAATAAAATAAAGAAAAATAACAATGTATGAAGGCAACTGTAAGCTGGCGTCAAAATTAAAATGATGTCATACAGGCTACCTCTGACTGTTTCTAATTAAGATGCATCATAGCAAATCCAACTATACTTTATAAATATGGCAGGGCGGATATGTATTTTGAACATTTGGAATGTCTCATGGATATGGGCGACCGAAAACGTTTTCGCAGAAATAATAAATTGGAAGCTCTAAAATAAACGACCAGTACCTTCAGTCAAGATATCTGAGTGTATTTTTAAATCTGAAATGTTTTCGACTTTTGATGAATGTGTCAGCGATAGCTTCATCCCACACCGCAAACTGACACGAAACCAAAACATCAACATGAAAACATTTTCTTAAATTGTCTCGTCACATCTAGACCTTGACATGAATGCCATGCATGGCGCCAAACAAACTAAAAAATATCTATGCTGTATTCACGTGCTTCCTAAGATCAATGGTGAAAAAAGGTTTTGAGCAAGTAAAGCATGAGGATGTTGACAACGCTCATACTTTTTGAACATTGTGATCTGGCACTACCAAATCAGAAGCAAAGAACTGTATAAAATAACAGAAACCAGATTACTTGAGGGTCTACCAACAGCAGCAAAAACTAAAATGGAGAGGACATGTAACTCAAAGAGAAAATAATGTCATAATCAAAATGTTAAAATTCCACACCTTTCCAAATAAAAGATTAGGAAAAAAAACATCTCTACTGGAAAGACCCATAACAGTTACTGGACTTCAGAAACCTGTTTTCGTAAGAAAATCGTTTAAGAGAAGGATTTTGTAAACTTCGATCGAAAGCAGTAGTGACTGCTCAGTCAATGAATATCAAATGTTTCCTTGCCGGTAAACCGCTGTTATTAACATTAGCATTACCAATGGGAAAACTGAAACGTAAGACCATCGAAAGATGCGTGTTATAGGATATCTAGCTCCACCCCACGAGGGTTGCATGTGGCACAAGGCCGTGTTTAACGTGGTTTTTCAGAGCCCGTAGGCTCGGCCAAAAATATTCCCTATTTGAACCCGTAAAAACTGGTTGAGGGTCAGTCTACCTCCCCAAACAAGACTCTGCCCTTCGGCGGAGCCTCGTCCGGATTCCTCTCTGCCTTCGGGCAGAGAGTTCGACTGAATATCTGGAATATGTCGCAGCTAGATGCGCGTTATAGGTAGCCACTAATTCTTCGGCTTTCTGAAAGAAAATACGACCAAGAAGGACGAAAAAAAGGAAATTGTCTCGGAAAAACAAGAAGGACATTACAAAGGAAAATATATTAGAAATATTCGAATTACAACAAGTAAATGTTGAGAATACCAGTTGATGTAGGCGTGCATGTGCGGATGGTATATAAAGCAATGGCTGGAAATAGTTAATCGGAGAGTCCAGTACCAGTTCCATTTCAGTTCCATATATTGACAGAAGCGCAACTACCCTTGAGAAAAATATTAAATCAGATCTTCTCAAACTGCAGATATAGGTTAATCAGTTAGACTTAATCATTTTTATCTAAAAATAAAATTCTTAGAATCTATAAATATTTCTTGGCTTTAAATAAACTGCAATGGTTTAATAATCCGTTCAAAAGGAATCAATCAATCAATCAAATAAATGGTATTAATTAGAAGAAAGGAGAGCAGGTTTAAAGAGAATCGGTAAATAACTAGAAAACCATCTTTATGGATCCTTCCAAAGGTACTCTAAAGGACTTGCAGATGAAACAACGTCATATTTTTAAGCAATATGAATTTCCTGAATGAAACCTAATCTATTCTAATGTCGACCACAATAAACAGTACTATAAGAATATATATATATATATATATATATATATATATATATATATATATATATATATATATATATATATATATATAAACAAATTAGACACCAGAGAATAGAATATGCAAACCATTCGCAAGTAGATAAGCAACAATTAAGCACGCACCAAGTGGTGAAAGATGCCTAAGAAAAGGTGAGACATGACTACGTGAGAAATGATGTCAACTGGGAACTATGTCTGTGTATTCTTATATGCACATACCAAAGTATCTGTTAGAAAAGAAAATTCACTTTGATTTTATCATTCAAACTTATCACGCAATCCAGGCCAGAAATCGAGATGTGATTACCGGGAACAAGAAGACGAAAACGTGTTATAGATTGTTTTTTCCGTTAGTCCATAAAATTACACTATACGTTTAACAGTAATCGAAAAGCTAGAAAATTATATAAACCTCACCAGAGAATTAAATTGATACGAAGGCGAAATTTGTACCAACATTGATTGGAACTTTGCGAAATGTGGCAAAAAGTTTTAACAGAAATTCAGGAGGTAGCGGAAAAATCGAGTCCGGTATTACGACAGCATCAATGGAAAAAGCTTAAGTACTGAGTGTTTTTCTTTTCAGTATTGAAAAGAATTCGTCTTACTACAGATGGAAAAACACAGTGATTGCCGAAATAATAAATAGTACTATCCGTGAAGATTTTACGGTTTTCCTATTTGAAATGTCTGATGAATCATAACAGTAATTGACTAAGAAAGCTCATGTAGACACCATGTTCGTTTGCAGTGTGCAGCATCTTCCACTCAGCAGTTTGTGACTCAATAATAACCCTTCGGCCAGATTGTTGCCCACAAAATAAACCCATGTGCCGATTGTAGCAGTAAGCAAGTTTTGGGGGTTTTTTTTTCTTATTTTAGATTGTAAGCTTCTGCTGTAGACGACCAAGGCAGAGATGAACCGTAGGCGGACAGTCTAACGGGTGTGTCTTCCTTTTCCATTCGGGGCGAGCGTTGCCCCCCCGCCCAATCTCTCTCTATTACTCTGTTTTCGCCGCTAATGACACATAGTGAAATGTTCTTAGTATTGTTATCTTTGCATAAAAATATGATTTAGCAAGAATTCACTCAGTGACCTACTTTGTCAATATTGTCTGACATGGTTCTGTGAGGTCCATTTCACGTAGTTCGTAATCATAAAGACAATAAATTCTTGGAACAATTTCTGTAACATTCATCAGATATTTTCATTTTACAAGATATCGGCTGACACTGATATCGCTACACTCATTACGAGTTCCCCGACTACAAAATACGCTTGGAAATTGCCTTACTGCATCGTTAAATATTTGGACATAATAAGTTATATTTCAATAATAATCATATGTGAATCCAAATCATTATTCAAAGAAGTAATAGTGTACAAATGGAAAAGACATAAATTTTACAATTTTTTTCATTTCACTGAACCAGACGTTAAAAATATGCTATACCATTTCTTTTTTTTATTTCTGTGTTTTAACACTGAACCATAACAGTCTATGGTATATATTATCCGTCTTTCTTTGCCATCCAATCTTTATGTTGCATTATTTATGAGTTAGAGACCGGGCGTAATATGCATACTTACTAAAGAAGAAGAAGAAGAAGATAATAATAATAATAATAATAATTCTTTAAGTTTGAAGGACAAAGCAACCTCATATTTCATATTGTCGGGGGGTGCTTGTTTTCTGGGTGATAATTACGAGACATATCTAAATAGGAACATCCAAGCAAGTGGTTTTGATCTTCGGTGTCAGAAATAAAGAAAAGGGGACCCGATTTAACGCCATGTTAAAAACGAAAGATAATGATATATTATTAAAAAAATATCTACATTACCAGGAACACGCATGGAAGCTAAGGAGTCGGTAAACCATGAAGATTAAGATTGTAGCCATAAGAATTGTTCTTCAGAAATCTTGCCCCCCACCAAATATAGTATCGTTTGGGTGAAAAATAAAGGCGGTGCAACTTTTCCGCGTATGTATAAATATTGACTAAATACTTGAGGAGTATTTCTGTTCCGACAGCAAATGACGTCTCGTAGAAATATTTAAATTAAATAATTATATCTTAAAATGCAAAGTCCCTCCTATCATAGGCGACCAGGGCTCTCCATGTTTAATTTTCCTTTACAATGTTAATTTTTATATTTTAAAAAGACAGAGGAGTTGCATTTTCTACGGATTTTAAGTGTTCTCGTCGTATACTAGAAGTCACAAAGAGGTAGATAACCTAGTCAACTCTACTCTTTAACCCTTAGTTGGAGGAACAATATCAATAATACCAACTTCATCGCAGGGAACCGTTGCGTCAATAAATCTTCCATCGCCTTTACCGATTCCAGTGATATTTATTCTAAAAACCATTACAGATAATATTTCGATTTGAAGAAGACTTCAATTTGATGAACAAGAATAAATATGCAAGCGCATAAGAAAATGGCTACTAAGGATTTATGCAGGCCATCTTAAAAATACTATTCCTTAGATATCTTAATGAGAAAATGTAGTTAGGGCAGTAGCAGTAATAATCAGTAATAATCAGTTTTCTCCCTTCCTTTAAACCGTCAACTTGGTCTGATTTTGAGTCTTGTCGGCCGCAAGTATATAAAAAATATTTTGTAAGAGAATCGAAACACAAAATAACATCATATAAAATAATGAATATATATTAAATGAAAAATATGAGTTAAGGAAAAATGTAAAAAGTTCTGTTTTAATTAATGATTAAATAAATAAAACAAAATATTCACTTTGTCTTTGAAAAAAAAAATAGACAGTGTTCATATAAAGAAATATCAAGAGAGTTCATAGTTTTTTTTTTCATTCGCTTCCTGTTTTTATGGCTACCGATGGCAAGATTACTGCTTTAAAACTTAATAAAAATAAATTTCTCATCCGAAAAATCTACTGGTTGTATTCCCCTTGGAATTGTTTCCATCGACTTTGATATGTGAGCAAATACAGTTAATTCTATTAAAAATATTTTCAATATAAGTGTTAATCAATGTGATTACACGATAAACTTAAGTGTATGTAGCTGCGTAACACTTGTAAACATACTTCTGTGTTCGCTTTTATATAAATACACGGTTAACCAAAAATAGATAGACAGTAGATGATAACATTTATTTCGAGATTGCATACGAATGCAATTAAATTTTGATAAACAATTACATACTGCAGTACTCAGAAGTAATTGAGATCTCCCTTCCACCGCTGTTGAGAATGGAACATTCGACTGTAGAAATAGGCAGTTGATTTTTTCTACATGTATTTTTAAAGTGGAATGAAGCTTGTCTTTAAGTTTATTCTGGTTTTCTGTTTTCACTGCACATACACAATTACATTTTATTGTATAAAATAATGCAATCCAAAAGTCCTGAGAATTTTATCAATGCAAGTGCACAAGCCGCTGCTCATCACAATTTACACTGCTTTGACGTTTGCTTTCCACGCTTCAACAAAAAAATTTGGCACAAGCATATTTGTGTTTTGATTTTTTGAAATGCATCTCCGATATGATTTTTCACATCGTTTTTCACGTGGTTTTCGATTATAGAATTTGTCCTTGAATATTCTCGAAATGAAAAACTTCTTAGGAGTAAAGTCAGGTAAACGTACGGTACAATCAATTGGACCTCTTCAGCCAAGCTATTTTGCGGGAAATGTTTAATCGAGATACTCACGGACTGAATAAAGTGGGGGGGCTCCATATTATAATATAATACAAAAACCATACTAATAACATAAACCTACTACGAACGCTATTCAACATACTGTCCACCTACTTAGGGCACCTCGAGGTATCGTAATGGTTTCCAAGCTTGTCTGGCTAGAACAATTACGTCTGAGTCGTGAGTTCGATCCTCACTGGGTGCCCCTTACTTTCGGCATTGTGCCACATACAAGCGTAGCTTGAAAAATCGCTACTGTCCACCTACTTTTGGTCCATCCTGTATATATATATATATAAATACATGTGTCTGTTTGTATCAATCTCTCTATATATATATTCCTATCTCTCCCCCTTTAGGCCCGGAATAAGAATAATTGCATTAATTATTGCAGAATATATATTTTATTTTATAACTGCTTATTACTTACGTTTAATAAGTGTTAAAATTTAAAATGTTGTACAGTTACAACTGTCTATTCTTTTCAGACTAGCACTATGCAGTCACAAAGATCTGTAACAAATAACAGAAACCACATCATTTGAAGACTTTTAAGAGTATCAGCCACATAGATTTCAAGCGCATTATCATGATGGTGACGTTCTGCCTTACTTTGTAGAAGAAGACACCTTCAATATTGGTAAGAGCAATAATATTTCGGGAACTTCAAAAACTTATTTTTCTTCAATAATTGATCAAAATAAAGATCTTCTAAATTTCAAACTAGAGTAGAGCTGGCGGCCGGGCCAATGAATACCAAATATTTCTTTATAATATAAAAGAGAATTTTACTGTTACTATTCGTCCTAGGTAACACGTTAAACTACGTCCAACAGCTCTGATCAGGGGGGTTTGAGGAGCGTGGAACCACCTCTTAATTGCTGGTATTCCCAGGTCCACACTTACCTGGCGTGGTATCATCTGTTAGGGTCTCAGCTATGGGAAAATAGTTAACGCCCAAACTTGGGGAAAAATAGTCTTTAACACCGGAAATACTTTGTAATAAAAAAAATTTAACAGCAATAACATTTGAAGGAAAAATATTAAGTGCAATACTTTAAAAAAAGTACAACACAAGCAGCTATACATTCTTTGAAAAAAAAAAGATTACCAGCTATAGATATTTTCAAAGAAAAATATTCCCAGAAATAGATTTTTGAAGAAAAACATATTACCAGCAATAGAAATTTTGTCGGCATTAAATAACCCATTGAGGTTGGTATGCCGTAAAACAAACCAAACCAAACCAAATTGTCTCTTGATATGATATTCTAATTACGTACTGGTTCTGTTAACGCAAATCTTTACTTACCTATTAGCTGTTGTAATGAAGCCTGTAAACCGATTAAATGCTTGCACGAGACCCGGACTGTCAGAAGAATATGTAGACTTTATTCACTTTCGGAATTCTTAAATCCTCATCGGTTAATGAGTCTGATAGCAAATGTTGCGCCCACCATCACCTGCTGATATGCAGATCTTACTTGCTCCTCCTTTCGCGGTGTATAAAAACTGTCCCCTCCTCTCTGTGGTGGATGATTATATAATCGCATATATAACAGACTTCCTGCACCTTCAATCTCGTGCACATCCAGTTCACCCGACGTATTTGACAGTTTGGTGTGTATTGCGTGCAACTTTCTCTTCCGATATCCCTACACTACTACATTCAAATTAATCTACCTACGAAACTATATATTTCCTGAGATGAATTTGCTGAGTCTGTAAACATTCTTGGAACTTGTTTCCCGAAATTCAATTAATATATGTAGTCCTGTAATTTTGGATGAAAGTGTTGTCAGTTCAGTCCTTATATGTCCTTTCCAGACAATTTTTAATTAAAAAAAAATTCTTGGACATTGGCAAGAATGTGTTTCTGTGTATGAGTGCGCGCGTGCGTGTTAATACTTAAATATATTGAAGCTATTATTCATATATCTTCTTGATCGATTTTTATGACTCTACAAATTACAAACATGCATTAATTATAGTCTCTTTTTGTAGTTGAAAGAATTAGAACAATTTTAGCTGATATTTAATTTCAGAATTTTTCAATAAATCTTCACATTATTTATCAAAGATTTATTTTTATATTTTCTGTCAATGAAAACGTATAAATCTCATTTAAATTTCATTAGTTCGCGTCTGAAACGATATATCATAACGTGTAATTACGCAAGTGCTTCCTCACATAGATAGATATTTTATTTTTAATTGAAACAATGCATTTTATCTCAAGGATAATTATGCCGGCCACCATCAGGAATATTGGGTGGAATTGTACAATTGAGTCTGTGATAATAAATAATAATGTCTTCTTTTGTTTATATTAAATAGATAATATTAGATTAAGCGTCATTAATCAAGATGAAAATGAGCCTCTTTCAAGTAACTGTTCCCTCTGTTCTATTATATAGTTTGCTCAGCATGAACCCTTACTTCAAAACTGGAAAGAATGTTGGATGGAGTCTACACTTGTAAGCTAAGAGTTCTTTTGAATGTCACCTGGAGGGATCGTCTAAACAGTGATCGATTTTATGCAAAGCTTCGTCCAGTATCAGGCACTATCAAAGAGCGTAGAGTCAGATACGCCGGGCACTGCTGGAGAGCTAAAGACGAGATTGTTACTGAACTTCTTTTGTGGGAGCCGAGACAAGGAAGAGCTGACGGAGGACGATAAGCCAAGATCTTTATCAAACAGATTTGTGACGACATAAACTGCAATCCTCACTGACCTGCCGAATATGATGAACAATAGAATTGGATAGCGAATGAAAATCACGGGAATACGTGCAAGCAGTGCGACAGGATGAGGGTAAGACTAATCAGTTCACGAATATATATATATATATATATATATATATATATATATATATATATATATATATATATATATATATGTGTGTGTGTGTGTGTGTGTGTGTGTGTGTGTGTGTATATATATATATATGTGTGTGTATATATATATGTGTGTATCTATATATGTATATATATATGTATATATGTGTATGTATATATATGTATATATATGTATATATATATATATATATGTATATATATATGTATATATATATATATGTATATATATATATATATATATATATATTATATTATATTATATTATATTACATATTATAACATTTAATAGCTCATTTTAATTCGTAATATAAGGGTCTTAATCGATTGTAATATTTGAAAAAACTCCAGATTACGAATTTCAATTTTACTATAATTTTCTTGTTTCATATTTTAATAAATAACATCTCATGTGTATTTGTTTGGCTTCCGTAGGGTGATGAATTTATAATAAATTTAGATCACAAACTGGGGCCACATATTAACTTTTATAAAATTTAATAAATCTTATTTTTTTTTTTTAGATATGCGTAATCAGGAATGCTCAATATATAACGATGTGAAAAATGTTTTCTACTTCTTTTCATATTGTCTGTTGTACAACCCCACCGAATCTTTTTTTCATAATAAATGTTCTTTTAGCTTATTATATTTAAAAGGTGAATATAATTATTTTTATAGCATTGTACGGCGTACGGATTGCGAACGGCATCTTCCTGTGTTTGCTACATCATTGTCTTCGAATGAAGTTATTAATCGCAGAAGTGCTTTGTGTCTCAGGAAATAAAAGTTATGCCCATTAGAAGAAACAAAGCACTCTTAATTATGTTAGCATATTTGTTAATCAATATTCCAATTTCGTCTAATCCATCAGCCTGGAAATGGATGTAGGAAGGCGCTGAAAACAAACGGCCCCACTCTAGCACAAAGCCGGCTATTTGATGACTGAAATATAATGCGTATTCTTATATATTTAGAGAATCATTGTGCTTAAATTTGTGTTTCTTTGTTCGTGTGTGCTTATACCTGGTGTAACATCAGAATTTTCCAAATCTTATAACAGCATGGGATAAATAAATCCCACAAGATGTTTAATATCTAAACTCATGAGTTTCGTTTTTCAGATTTTTAGATAAGGCATTTAACCATCTTGTCAACATTTGTTGCAAAAATCACTGAAAAACCTTTTGAGTTATTCAGCTAGAAAGAGAATAGGTTAAAATCTTTTTTGGGTCAGTCCCTCTATGTTTTCGTAACTGAGCAATGGTGAGAGGATAAAGGTAATTCAGGCCGTCTGTAATAGTATCAACATTCATAATCTGGCTTCCATCATCAAAGTCATCATAATCCATTAAATAACCAGCGATCGGAAGGTGAATAAGTTTAAAAAAGCTCGCTTGGGCTTACGGATATATCATATTGAAACACCGGTTCTCACCCGATCACTGAAGATAAGCAAAGTCAAGGCTTGCCAGTGTTCGGATGGGTGACCGTTTGGGAATATAAGGTGCAGTACACTTCGATATATGTATGTGCTGTAATGGATAGAGGCTCGGAAGAAGAATTCGGAGAGCCAAGTTCTAATACCAGTCGAGTTCGTCACATATATGCGCAAATACCCTTGCGAAATGTTGTAACCAATATCGCTCCCCTAGATATTGGTTAAATAGTAGATCAAACTGGGTTATTCAGCCTTGTTTGGCAACCAGCCTAGGAGAAAATACCATGTGGTCCTGATAAATAGCGTGATATATGCACCTATTGAACGGACTGTGGAGATCACAATGATAATATGATCCAAACAGCAGTCGGTCTAATGAAAAATTAATTCTTCTGTCTGGCAAGTCTCTTCAGAACGTTGGTGTTCATAGTCCTCCGCGACTTCCAGTGTCTCGTTGCTTTAAATACGCTTTGAATATTCAGCATCACTGTTTGTCTGTATAAATCTGTTTTCTCATTGTTTCCTCTGTTTATCTTGTCTTCATTATGTCCTGTCAGTGTTAAATACTCCAAGCCCGCTTTCCGCATTACGTATAATATATATTTAAACAGTTTCTTCTTGGTTAAATAAGTTTACTTGCTGTTTCAATATTCTTTGAAAGTTCCTCTTTGCGCAAAATTTAGAGCCATGGTCTTCGAAACGTTTGTTGGTAGAAAATCATTTACGCTTCAAGTCGGTTCTGAATAGATAAATGTCAAGAATGACTACGATTACAACAGCTTTTAGTTGCTAACGGTTAGTACGTAATGTACTTATAGAAGATTGGGTTGCACGATTTTGACATGTCTCTCGAATTTCTCTATCAGCCATTGTGCTTTGAAAAGAACGAAACGTTTTTTATCAGGAGAGTGATAATGTGAAATAACCCAGTGAGCAGAACCATGCTATTTTCATGGATGCTGTTACGAAGATAGCATAAGAACAAATGGACTAAATTCGATATTTTCCGAATACATTTTTTCATATACACACGTAACAATCCATACTATGCTTAGCTTTATCTTATTTATAACAAGCTAAAAATGACGTATAATGTTAATAAAATTCAAATTTCATTTAACACATCATACTAACAATTGAATAGATGTTCCGAGACGTATTTATACATAATAGAAAGCAAATGAAAGTCTATGTTTAAGCCATTAAGACAATATATATATATATATATATATATATATATATATATATATATGTATATATGTATATATATATATGAATGTATATATATATATATATATATACATATACATATATATATATATATATATATATATATATATATATATAAATATATATATATATATATATATATATAAATATATATATATATATATATATATATATATATATATATATATATATATATATATATAAATATAAATATATATATATATATATATATATTTCTGTTTTCTTTTTGAATTTCTAGGTCTGATGAATTGGATCGTTTTCACGATTCCAATGGAAAAATTATGACCACGGAATATTAGTGTTTAAGTCTTTTTATTATATCCTGACTCTGTCCTAGACATTGAATTCTATCTGGATTCTATCCTCTTGGAATTATGTTTTATACACATAAATATGTGTATGTATGTATATTTATTTATATATTTTAGATATATGATTGCATATGTATGTGTATATTTCCACTAATATTATCAATCTATATATATATATATATATATATATATATATATATATATATATATATATATATATATATATATATATATATATATATATACATATATATATTACAGCTCAAAGGTTTGAGGAGATCCCTGGTAATTTATTAAGATAGGATAAAAAATTAGTTGTCTTGTACTTTCAATAAGATAAAATTATTATAGATTGTTAAAAAAAAGTGAGACAAGATTTTGCTTAGAAATTTTGTTATGACTAAAACAAAAAAAGGCATTTCTTGATTAAATTGTACTGTCGTTATAATATCCTCCTTTAGCGTTGATTAGATCAGCACAAAGTTTTTGGCATTTATTGTTTCTAAAATTATAAGTTTGATAATTGATCCCTTTCTTTTTTCAATACCTCTAAGTGCTCTTTTCATATTTTCACTCATCTGTCAAGTTTCTTCTGGGGTTGCTTCAAACTTTTTATCTGCTGTATATATATATATATATATATATATATATATATATATATATATATATATATATATATACATCGAAGTCAAGCGAGTCTTTATTTGTTTCATGTTAAATGAGGCAACGTTGGATTGATCAAGCAAAACCTACACAAAATATAAATAGCTAACTAGACAATAAAATCAAAGAGTTTTCAGAGATTATAATTTCGTCAATAATTAAACAAAAAAACATATTTTCTGCGTCATTTAAAGATATGATACTTAACTTCGTATTCTATACAATATATATTTTATTCGAGCTATTATTCAAACAATAGGCGCCAACTCATTTGGGTTTCAACATGATCTAAGTGGAAATAACTCAGCTTCTTGGAACCATGACTAAAATCAACTGAAACATCGAACGAATTAGTCAAGTCTACTTTTTTTTAGTGAAGGAATACATATGTAGAAAACAATTTATATCTTTGAAATCATTTTTTTCCGTGAACTTCATTCATTTTCTCATTCGTTTGACTGAGTCATTTAAGTGCCATATATAATTCAAGGCTATCTTGTTCCTTTCGATTCATGACAGAGAAGTATACAGGATATATTTTTTTTACCGCATTAGTTTGACGTTTCTTTCAGCGGTAGACTGGTTGTCAACCAAAGCTGTGAGATTTAGTCTGCTCTGCTATTAAAGCCATAGCAGATAGAAGAGATAGATTCATATCTTTTCCAGATATATTTGCATACAAATAAATGTAAGAAAAAATCGACTGGGATTCGAACTCTACTCTCCAATTTCTCCTACCGAGCAGAAACCCATGAAACCACAATGCACATACTACTGTGCGTACAAGAAGGGGTGCTGAAAAAATTGTCTGCAAACTGTTTTCCCAAGAAATATGATATAACGAACAAAGAACAAAATATTCGAATCATTTCATTGTCAGACCAATCAGTTTTCAGCGTTACTTCGGACGTCAACTTTATGTTTGGGCACATCTACGTGGCGTAATGGTCAGCAAGATTGCCTCGCAAGATCACTTACAACACCGGATGTTCCGTACATTCGGCCTTGTGTCACATCTATGCTACGCTTAGAAAATAACTATATGGGCCACCTCAAGTCGGGGTAATAGTTAGCAAGCTTGTCTCGCTAGAACAATTACGATTGAGTAGTAAGTTTGATCCTAACTGGGTGCCCGCTACTTTCGGCCTTGTGTCATATCTAAGCTACGCTTGGAACATCACTAGGGGGCACCGCGAGGCGGTGTAATGGCAAGCTTGTCTCGCTGGAACAATTACGACTGAGTAGTGAGTTCGATCATCATCTGGTACCCACTAATATCGGCCTTGTGCCACATTTCAGCTACGCTTGGAAAATCACTATATGGGGTACCTCGAGGTGGTGTAATAGCAAGCTTGTCTCGCTAGAACAATTACAACTGAGTAGTGAGTTCGATCCTCATTGGGTGCCCCCCTAATTTCGGCCTTGTGCCACATTTCAGCTCCACTTGGAAAATCACTATATCGGACACCTCGAGGCGGTGTAATAGTTAGCAGGCTTGTCTCTCTAGAACAATTACGACTGAGTAGTGAGTACGATCCTCGCTGGGTGCTCCCTAATTTCGGCCTTGTACCACATTTAAGCAACACTAGGAAAATCACTATATTGGGCACCTCGGGGCGGTGTAATAAGTTCAAGCTTATATCGCAAGAACAATTACAACTGAGTAGTGAGCTCGGTCCTCATTGAGTGCCCCCTACTTTCGGCCTTGTGCCACATTTCAGCTACGCTTGAAAAATCACTATATGGAGCACGTCGAGACGATGTAATTTCGCAAGCTTGTCGCGATAGAACAATTATGACTGAGTAGCAAGTTCGATCCTCATTGGGAGCCCCCTACTTTCGGCCTTGTGTCACATTTAAGCTATGCTTGGAAAATCACTATATCATCTTTAGGTTTCAAGTACTTTAAATGCCTCTCCAGAACATGCTCTCTTTTATTCCTCTAATTAACTTTCGAACATTTAGTACTTTGTTTCTTGTACTACTATCATATCCCGCTAACTCGGTAAGTAGGTTTCTGTCAGTTCATTCCTCTGTCTCTTGTCCAGTGAGTGTTAGATTCACCAGACCCTCTTTCTTCATTATGTATCACGGATATTCTCCACTTCTGATTATAAGTGTGTGTGAACTGTCACTGATTGTAGAATAAATGAACTCCCATTTCATATGATCCTTCAAAGTTCCACATTATTCAAATTTTCTCTCGACATATTCTTGTCATTTGTCGGTAGAACCACATATCTGTCACTTTAGGCCTCAGCGTAATCCAGGAAGAGATTAACTTTTATCAATATTATTAAATTCTCTGCGAGACACACTATGTACTCATGGCACGCAAGAAAACAATATAGACTTACAAAGAAATTCGCTTGCGCTTATCGCCATTTCTTATCTTTAAATAAATCCTTTTGTCAATGTGCTTGCATGAGTACATGTTTATTATGACCGACAAGTCTCATTAAATCTAGATTAGTATCACCATGATCACGCTGATGTGGAATCTCTAAAAGTAATTACATTTATTTAGTAATACACAATGTTTTCTTAATTTCAACAAATAAAGTATATTAAAAAGAACTGTACAGTAAAGTGTAGGGCATACATTATTTGAAGATGGCGTATGTTCGTAAGATAAACGGAATGGGAACTATCAGTTGAAGAGCAAATAAACGTTCTTATTAAGCAGCGTGGAATATATATATATATATATATCTATATCTATCTCTCTCTCTCTCTCTCTCTCTCTATATATATATATATATATATATATATATATATATATATATATATATATATATATATATATGTGTGTGTGTGTGTGTGTGTGTGTGTGTGTGTGTGTGTATTTATGTGTCTATGTTTAAGTAGACATTGTGGCCAACGAATAGTGACAGTCTGTTTCGTACATGACCCGTGAGGCCCGGGTTCGAATCTCATCACTGTTGATTTGTCAGGAAGGAGACTTTCTGATTTTATCGGTTTGGGACGGAGGACGATTCCATCGTGTGCCATTTTTAGGAAAGTGCCTGAAAACCATACCATTGGAATTGAAATTGGGTAGACGGATTGCTGTTCTAGCACGAAGTCACAAGTCATCGTGACCGAGGATTTCAATCTGCTGGCCTCGTTCAAATTGGTGTTCACGCTAGAAAATAGCATCTTTACCAAAAACTGTAACTAAGCTTTGTTTAGCATAGTTGCAGTATAGACCACAGGTGGTCTCTGTGGGTTGTTGAACAAACACAAATATGCCTGAACGAGCGTCTGCAGTATATATATATATATATATATATATATATATATATATATATATATATATATATATATATATATATATATTACTGAGTCAGATTTTGAACCTTCTTTGGTACTATTTATTCCTAGGGTTTTATTGACAGTCGGATTAATTTATTCACCATCTTTGGAAGCGTTTCAAACATTATGCCCCTCATCGCTTTTCAGTTGACCTTGGTATCAGGATAAACTACATCCGGCAGCAAGTACATTCATCGGGAGGTTTGAGGTGCATGGAACCACTCCTTAAATACTGTTGTTCCTAGGTCCTACCTGACCCGGGTGGAAGCATCTGTTATGGTCCCAGCAATGAGCAAATTATTAGCCGTCAAACTGGGGTCAAAAACACTATGAAAGTATAAAGAAAAATCATAGTAAAAATACCAGCAAAACATTTTTTAAAATTACCAGTGATATAGTTTTGAAAGAAAAAAATATTACCAGAAATACGTCAATGAAACAAACTAATATAAAAACTGATTTCTTACAATGAATACATATTCTGTTCATACGAATCTATTCTAAAAATCTTGCCGACATTAAATATCCCATTGAGATTGGTATACCGTAAAACCAAATAAAGCAAACCAAACATCCTTTAAGGTGTTTCCCGATCCGGATAACTTTTACAAAATACGGAATTGAAATTCTTATTTAACTACGGGTTAAGTTTTCACGTTCTGGTGTACATTTCTTAAGATATCTCGTCTTTTTCTTTTACTGTAATGATCGGTTATTATTAGTTATATTTCACTGAATCTTTGTCTGTACTATCAGGCCAAGGGATCGAACTAACATGGAAAAGGAAGGGTTTAATCTTCAGGCTAATTAATCCGAATATTTGATGTAGAACTTGGAACATTAAACTTAACATTCTTTTTGCCGGTTGCCTCTTTGCCTGGTGTGGTCAGCCGAATGTGAATTAAGAAAATCAGTAGATGTTATGTTCATTTGAAAATTCCATGAAAGTTACTTGCATCGATATAAACGTGAAGAAAGCCGAGAATTACAACGTCTGCAAAGTTGTGGTAGTAAGAATATAGTTCCAAATAGCAAAATAATGTTACCACTTCATCCAGAAAATCAGGCCGAAAAAATGATAGCTTATACTTTGATATAACGATCTTAGGTCTGACATAAAACACTTTCCGCCAAAATGCTCAGAATAAGTAAAAGGTTTCTGAATGCAACGATATTTTGTCATTACGTTAGTACTAAATAAGTATCAGTTTTGATTTCCAAACCTTAAAGCGGTATAACTTGGCTCTAACACAAGTTTAAGCAACATTGCAAGTTAGCAGCAGTGGAATTGAATTTATTACATTTACAATAATATCCGTGAATTGTCGGTAGGCATTTTTAAACTGCTGCAAACTTGTTATCACATTTACGCATTCGAGACCCGAAAATTGGTAATCGATTCGGGCCAGACCCGTAGATAGAGATAGCGTAAATGTTTTCTGAGTGTTTCTTAACGTATGAAATTTTGCGTTATCATGAAGTATGTTATGCCGATTTCTTGCGTTGCTAGTCGTTTTCCTTACATATTTTAATGCATCATCACCAAATCTTGACAATAATAGGATTCCATGACATTCTGATATATTCGTCCATTTTAGCCGGTTAATTTAACCAAAGGTTATTCCGATTATCATTCAGACATTCCTTTTTATCAAATATAAGCAATCAATCAAGAAAACGACCTTCTTTTTTTTTAAAATGAAAAAGTACATGGAAGCTATGTTCGAAGAGAATAACCTATTTGGGCTGCTAGAAAAATATGATATATTTAGGAAATATATTAGTTAATAGTCCGTAACCTTTACAGAGGTCAAATGACCTGCAGAAAGATAGAATATGCATTTAACGTATACAGATAAAAAGGGTAAAACAGGTATACGCTATTTCACAGGTGAATTATGATCAAAGATTTAAAAGTCATACACTGATTAATTATCGGCTGTGTTAAAGACAGACTTAAAAGGAGATATGCAACAAATCTTAGACAAGGACTTAAAGGAAGGTAAGAAGACATAATCTATAATCATCTGGATTAGAGGCAATTCAGTCTGTGAGATATGGCGCCATAAATGTAAATCAGGTCCGTAAATATAACTTTGTGTTTATTGATATTTCAAACGAAAGAATATGTGACACGATATCTGAATGTACTTTGCAATATCAAAAGATGTATACCGAATGTTTCCAGTAGGAAAACAACTAATTTCACGATTACCATTAAGATTTTGATGCTGGTTTCAACCATAGCGTGTTGGTTAAGTTATGCCGACCTTGTGATCATAATGTCTGAGTTTCAGCGCATGGAGACTAAACAATTTTTTTTTCTTACGTATTTACTCCTATAAAAATAAAAAAAAAGTTGAAAGTTTAAAGCATCCGAAAACATAAGCAATGCAGATCTTGACAATGACACACAGACATATATACAGAAGGAAATGCTTCAACAAAACAAACTGCACTAACGCAAAAACAAAAGAAGCTGTTTATTTTGTTTCCACATAATATTTGAAAACAAAATCGTATTTTCTAAAAATAAGAAAGCATGTTTCTCAATCTTTTAATCGTAATGGTATTTTGAATGTGAACCCCACGGGAACTTGATTTCTGTTTTTATTGATCTTTGCCAATTAGATTTCCAATATTTGGTTGAAAAATTAAAGAATAATACATAAAGACAGGTTGAGAGTTATAGAGGATAATGAATTAAGACGAAAAATGAATCTGATCAGGGAGAAACAAATCGATTGTGCTGATTCGTTGACGCGATTGCTTCAGTGGATCAATGACGAAATTGTAAAACGCCCGATCAAATGTATGCAACAAATCAGAAGAGAATAGCGCTCGCCATCGAGTGAAGATATCAGAAACAGTGTTTGAGCAAACGATTTAAAACAGAAATCTACGACACTATCTTCATTTAATTATGAAGAAATTTGTGTAACTGTAAACGCCGAAGATGTTTATTAGAAAATATCGGATGGCTTTTTAATCCCCGTAAGAGGATAGGACAATCGATTTATGAAATAATGGTTTGGTGATTAAGTTAAACAATTATATCAAGATTTCTTCAAAATGAAATCTTTTCCAAAAGATATATTTCTATGCAGAGATAAAAAAAATACTTTTATCTTTGAAATACATACATACATATATATATATATATATATATATATATATATATATATATATATATATATATATATATGAGAGAGAGAGAGAGAAAATGGATATAGATATACATACGAAAAAACAATATTTCTTTATACAGAGTGAGCCAAATGTAGGCTTATAGTTGTTTTACTATGTATTACGTTTTAGATCTTATCTATTCAAATTCTAATTCCAAACCAGTACTCCATAAGCCTTATTCACGTTTTATCCGTAAGGGATTACCTTAACCAAACCTTTCCACGGCGTTGGTTCGGAAGAAGCGGCAGCATCGAATGGCCACCTCGTTCATCTGACCTAAAACCAATGAATATATTTTTGGTGGGGGTGTAGTAAAGAACAAGTTTTATGAGAGAAATCCCTACACAGTGGACAAATTTAATTAGAATATCTCAGAAGTATTTCTTGAAATTGATGCAGATCGAGGTTTGAGGAATGTTGCATTATTGAAATAGAACATTTTGAGCACTTAAGTGATTAAAAGGTCTTACGAAAAATGGACGTAAAGTGTTAAACGATTTACATAAAAGTTTTGAATAAATATGATTGTAACAAATAAATATGGATATAATAAAATGCTTTTAAAAAAATATAAAGCGCATACCTACTAAAAGTAAGCGAACTTCGACACACCTTCTATAAAGACAGTTATCAATGTGTATCAAATGATTATATAATGTCGGTCAGTTATGTGTCATGCGTGATACACCCCTATGCAATCATGTATCTTTCAATACTTGACTGACGAGTCAAATCCGTTCCCGCAGTAGGTTGCCATTTCTTTCTGCAGTAGACCAGTCGCCGTCAAAGGCAATAAAATCCAGTCTGTCTTGATATTTACCCATAGCTGGGGAGAGAATAATGCATTAGCACTTATGTAATGGAATCGACTGCATTCAGACTCGGCTCTCCAATTTTTCAATCCGAACAGCTATCCATTATTCCACAGTGCCTCGACAATATTAAATAGACAGTCAGCCCCCAGATGATGATTCGAGAATATGACAGTATCTTTTGCGCCTTCCATAATGAAATACTTATTCAGATGAAGGTAAAAAAGATCGTAGACGCTATAGATATGCATTATTCTCCCTCTAGATTATTCTATGTTTACACAAGAAAAGAGTGAAGCAATTCCACCAACAACTGGGGACGGGAAAGTGATTCAAACCTCATTACAAAAATACTTACTACTAAATGAAAACTAAACGCAGTTTCAATAATACATATAAACAATATATAATATACATTTAGCACAATACAAACAAAGTACAAAAATATTAACATATTTTAATGTATATGCACAAAAAATTCATATTATGTTCGGGATGGAGCCTGGTAAGATGGTGCGTGTGACTAAATATATCTGGTAGTACTGTGGTCGAATAGATGTAACGTAAGGCGTCTGGATATGCATGTAGTAGCGTTACAATGGATAGACATATAGTATATATATATATATATATATATATATATATATATATATATATATATATATATGTCATATGTATATATATATATATATATATATATATATATGTCATATATATATATATATATATATATATATATATATATATATATATATATATATATATATATATATATATATACATGCTCCCGAAAAAATTATTTCGGTTGATCTCTTCGGAGAGAAAAGTGAATTTGTAAACAGTGACTGTTACTGCTGCTGATTCAAGACTCTCATTAAGACGAATCGAGTTCTCCGTTCACTGGCATGTTTGTCTGAAAATAAATACGTCTAATTTCACCTTCATCTTCATCTTGGCTTTGGGCAAAAATCGCCGACTCACACCAAATCCGTAGGGTTTCGTTCCTGGCTTGAGGCAATCGAATGTCTAGTCACAATTATGACCTGCGAAACAATCTCTCTGTTGATGACAATATATTTATATATTTTTTCATCCACACACACACACACACACACACACACACACACACACACATATTAACAATTTTACCTCAAGCAAGGCAATAAACGCGTTAAGCCGGTCCAAGCTAGTCGTAGCCATGATACTACCAGCGCAGGGACGAATCCCTACACCAGGTAAGTATCATGTGACGCTCTCAACCAAAAGGCCGACAAAGAGAGCGATCTGCGAATAGATACTACACTTTGATCCAGGTCTCCAGTCCGAGCAGCGTAAAAACTTAATTACTCCATTTGTTTTTTTCATACAACTGGCTAAAATAGAAAAGTACCATGACCTTAAGTATTGTACTTCTTTTCAATGTCTTCGGAAGATGAATATCTGAGACTTCCAAGGAGGCAAAGCAGTAGGGGATTCATACTATGTACATAGCTTGATCTTAAGATATCCAGATATTTCATATCAATACAAAAGAGGCACTGGCATCTTATGTACGTAAAAAACTTCCCTGAGTTCTCATGCACTAATCTCATCATTCTTTTTTTTTTCTAAATATTTGGCAAAAGATTCTTTCCAGATTGCCCTCTACTGTAACTCATCTACGTGTCTCCAACATCAATTTGTTACTGTGACGCGTTTCGTCTTTTCGGGATATCATTTAATTAAAGGGACATTTACGTTAATGCGACTACACATGCACACGAAGGAAAGGAGTGCTGAGAAATTTAAATTTAATTTTCGTTCTATATACGAAGTATAAGTTTTGCGTATATAGTCTAGCCTAGTTTTAGATTATATTTTGTTTGCTTCCATTGCTTTTGGTATTATATATCTCCCCTAGTGTTAATAGAAGTTCTGTCCGGAAAAGTGAAATATTGTAAGGATCTGGACATAATTTTACTGTGCATGATCTAGCAGTTAAAGCACTTTCTATATATTTTCGTTTTAGTAAATAGCTTTCTTTTTTCATTTCGTCTTTATGTTCATAGTATACTTTCTTTTCAATATTTTCGTAAGGCGAATAGCTGAGATTTTCAAGGAGTCAAACAGTCCATAATTCCTAATCCGTATATAGAGTGTTCTGAAAATATGCAGACGTTTCTTATTAATAGCCAATGGCATCTCTGTTACGTACAAAAAATATTCCCTTGAGATTTCAGGCACTTATCTCAGCGTTCCTTCCCATTTTGTAAAACATTTTGCGAAATCCTCTTTCCAGATTGTCATCAGCTATAACTCATCTACGGCTAGCCAACATCGATTTTAGCTTTGGCCAATGACAGAAATCACATGGGAAACATAAAGAATGATCATGGTTGTCGTTTAGGCCCGACTGCCTATGAACCGAGGATACACAGATTTATCTTTCCTCGTTGTTGCCCGCGAAAGTCACATCGATGTAAAAAAAATAGGGGGGCATTTCTTGACGTAAACTATTTCGGATTAAGTTGTAGTAATTAATCTGTACGAAGAGCATTGAAACATGGAAGGAAACGGATCATCAGTGGTAAAAGATTAATGCAATGTTTACGACCATAGGATTTGAATTGGTACTACATCTCTGTTGTATCGTCTTGCCTATGGCGACGAACTGCCTCCGGCAACAAGGATTCAGATCGAGAGATTTTGAGGAGCGTGGATTCACCATTTGATTTTTGTTGGGGTCCCATCTATGGGCATATAGTTATCCCCGAAATGGAGTCAAAACACTAGGAATGTATAAAAACATTTATTGTAAATATAACAGCAATACATTTCATAGTAATCAAAATTACCAGCAATACATGTCTGTAAGGAAAAATAATATTACCAGGAAATACATGTTTGTAACAAAAAAAATACGAGCAATATAATTTTGTAACAAAAAAAAATGAATTTCCAGCAATACTTTTTTAGTAACGAAAAAAACAAATACCAGTAGTACTTTTTGTAAAAGAAAAGAAAAAAAATGCTGGAGTACATTTTTTGTAAAAAATAAAAATATCAACAATTCATTTTTTTGGTAAAATAAATTACTAATGATCCCAATAAAATTAAATTTCGGTAGTAAATGACCCAGTGGGTTGATATTTTATAAAACAAAGCAAACCAAAATTTTACATTATGTCAGAAGCAGAATTTCCCTTTTAAAATTTATTTCGTATTTTATCTGATTTATACCAGTTCCAAGGACGGCACGAGAATATACGTCTGTAGGAATGTTATTTTTATCGTGTCTTTAAACTACCTTATAATAATAGCACCCCCAGTTGATACGTCTCCCAATGTGCATGAAGGAGAGATGACGCCTGGAATTATATATATATATATATATATATATATATATATATATATATATATATATATATATATATATATATATTGAGTATATAATGTAGCCGACACTTCATTTAGTTTCTTTTTTCTTTGTTCATGTTTCCCTCTGTTTATTTATAAAGTATTCACACGTTGAGATAATAGAATATCTGCTAAGAAAAGTGGAATGCTATAAGAACCTCGATTAAAGTTTACGTTGGATGAACTAAGGAATAAAGTACTTTCTATACTGGGTGTGACAATAAACTACATCTGGCAGCAAGACCTCAAATCAAGAGAGTGTGGAGTGACATCTAAATTGCTGTTGTTCCTAGGTCCCCCTTGAAACAAGTTGTTGGGACCAAAAAAACATACCTCTAAACTAGGGTTAAATCATTATTAAAATATAAAAATGTATGTTATACTAAAAATAGCAGCAATGTAGTCCTTAGTAAAAAGAAATGGCAGCAACACAATTATATAGTAAAAACATATAAGCAATGGACTCAAGAAAATTAAATCTCGGCATTAAATGTCTCACAAGGTGTTGATATGCCATTAAAAAAACATACTCTACATTTTCGTCTTAGTTATTTTTTATATGTTTACGTAATTTAATATAGAAATGTAATCAAAATGATTTTCTATAGTAAATCATTGAAAATTACTTTCTTATATATTTGTAATAAAACTCATTTTTCTCGTACAAATGCATCGAAATTACGAGAAATTATTGATCCGTATTTGGTGTATATTGCGGTTTTTACCTTAAGATAGAAAGGATTGTCTAAACTTCCCCCAATATGAATTATGTAGATAGGCATATGCTAATAACAGGTCAGGATGGGTAACTGACATTCCTGGGCAATGCGACATTATGGCCGACACTCTGCATTAGACGTGGAACACCTATCCGTTCTGTCATTGTGAACGAGACAGTCACACAGTAAACAAAGACCTAGATCGCATATCATTATCGACAGACGACCTCCACATAAGAGCATATACCACCTCTGAAATAAGATCTTCTCTCTTTAGTTGCTGTGTTTTACCAACACCGTGTCATCCGTTAATGATATGATTCCTTTTGGAACGTGTTCACTTAGTAGGACTATACTTTTATTTTGCATCCAGCCAGAAACGGTCATAATTTTTTTTGATTTCTTTGTATAGCATAAATCTGTGGTTCAGTGGAAATGTAAAATATGTTTTTGGATGATGGGTTGGTGGCATGAATAGCGGATCGGAATGAGATGTTTTAGAGCGGAGTTCCAAATCTAGTCGAGTTTGTTTCATTCACTTACCGGGAAATAAATTATGTTACGTTACATATCAACCTCTTCTAACCCAACCATAGGTTAAATAGGAGTACAGATTAGACTCTTCATCCTTGGTTGGCAGCCAGTATGGGAGAAGGGAAATGTTGAATTCAAGACTTTATTTAGCTTGAACGATACAAATACTATGCAGCTAAGGAAAGGTGTTTGCAATGAATCTGTGTTCATCACGATGATCAGTATTTTTATTTTCTGTTTAAGAAAACCAATTTCGATACCGAAAGCAAAAAGCATTCCCTATGAATGGCTGGGTTTTACTATTCAGCGTGGAAATTGTTGTTGCGTTTTTTAATAGTTAAATTGAAGTCATCCAACTTAATCAGAATAAAATCAATTTTGCAGGCGAAAACAGAAAGTAAATAAATCAAATAAAATCAAACACTCTATTTCCCAACCCGTGCGTTCGAACAAGATGTTATTTATTTTAATGATGAAATTTTAAAAGTTTGCAAGGCTAACCACCCTAAAAACTAATCTAGATCCATTTGTCGAAATAACAGGAAACGCTGAAATTGAAAAAAAATAACTTGCATTACAAGGACAAGAAGACGACATGCCAATAGTTATTGGTGTTTAGTCAGGGACCAGTCATTATTCTATTTGATTGCTGTTAGCCGATGATTTGGAATCTCCCAATTTAGAAATCGTGCTCGGGATAATTTGGTAAATGAAGAAGATGGAAATCCAAGTAATTGAACGGGGTTAATTAAGGCAAACATCATTTCCCAGCAGATAACTCTCTGCAAAAGGTAATGGCTTTAATCTAAATTATATTACTTTTCTTTTTACAGAAAGCCAACTGCAGATTCCGTGACGGATCTCTAATTACCTACAGCAAACACAAGCCAGCATTAAGAAAACAACCTAAATTACATTTTAAGCCAATTTACAGAAGAGTTTGAGTTCTACGAAATTTGGATTAACTAATGTTATTCCATACATAAATAACGTTAACAACACAACGCTGTTTGTTTTTAAAGGAAATGGAGTAACTTTGATTTGAGGGCACTTTCGATATTCAATACTCTGTTAGCGATTATCTTATAAATTAAATTATTCTGGAAATGCTAACAGTTCACCACTTCTTTTTTTTGCGTAAACTAGCATACAAATTGTGTCCCATATATTCATTAAAACACTATTTCATTCTCCAAGACTGTAGGAATTTTCTTTTTATTCCGGCTCTTCAGAGATTTCTAGCAGCAACAGAATCAGCCTCAACCATTCACATAAAATTGTTGCATGTTTCTACTCAGCAAATATCGATGTAGAAAAAATTCTTATTTCTGTTCAAGTTAAAAATTTATCAACTCCCCATCTGCTGAAACATATAGACTAAGAAACATGAGACAATTTGAATGTATAACGTTTTCCATTGCCTTCAAAGTGATTTTATCCTCTTTGATATATCCTTGTATATTACGTCATTATTATCATCGACGGCGCCAACAGCAGAAATGATATCAAGAAAATTACTACAGCTGGTGATAACATTCAAATTCTGCTTGTTACTTAGTTAGTCTCTTAGCAAGTACGTTAAATCTTGCCAATAACTAAAAACCGTTTACTATTCTGTTTTGATTTAGAAGGAGGTTAGAAAAGACGTATCAGATACACTGTTTGAGAAAATCAAAGAAAGAAAGAAAACAGCGTTGGAGATATCAAATATATTCTTCGAAAATAATGTACAATTTTATTCAATTAAAAAATCAAACTGACAATGAATAATATTTCAATTGTAGCACATATACCGCTTGTCAGATTCATACAATTATGTCTATACACGTGCGGTGAATCTGCAAAAGTGGATATATCATGTCATCCCATAAGTTCTGCCCGAAGTTTGAATAAATAAAACAAGTGACCAAATGTTACATTTAATTACAGATTCAATCAACAATGTATTTTCCCTGATTATCTATGACTTAATTCCATCTATTAACAAGCTTACTAATTCCATTACTGTAAAATTATTTTGGCTTTGATTCGAAGAACTCACAAATGTCAGTTTTAACCTCTTCCTGTGTTACAAAAGCTGTTTCTTCCGAATGATTCTGTAAGCTACGAAACAAATGGTAGTGTGAAGGAGCAACGTCGGGACAATAAGGGGGATGAGGAATTTTCTCCCAACCAAGTTCTTCGATCTTTTGTGACGTGATTCTTCCTGTGTCTGGTCGCGCATTGTCCTGATGAAACATCACCTGTTTTCGATTCACTAGAGCAGATCTTTTTTTCCTCAAAGCTTGGTTCAAACGCTCTAATTGCTGACAGTATATTTGAGCATTAATTATTGCATTAGGTGGTAAGAATTCAAAGTGGATTATTCCTTGGCAATCCCACCAGATTGAAAGAAGATTCTTTTGCCCATGAAGTTCCCTTCTCGGCTGTGGCTGGGGTCCTTCCCCTTTATCAAGCCACTGTCTACGACGCTTAACATTTCGATAAAAGATCCATTTTTCGTCGCCAATCACAACTCTATCCAAAAAAGGTGAAACAAGTTGGCGAAAATGGCGAGAAAAGCAGATGTTAACTCGAGATTTGAGGTTGTTTTCATGAGGCACCCATTTTCCAAGTTTAGGAACTTTTCCAAGTTGTTGAAGATGACGATGAACAGTTGTATGGTTTGAACTGAGAACCACTGCCAATTTCTCAACTGATAAAGCAGGATTTTCTTCAAGGTCTGCTTCAAGAAGCTTTTCATCAAACTCAACTGGACGTCCGGTTCGATCTTCATCTTCAAGGGTGAAATCTCCACCTCTGAATTTTGCAAACCATCTTCTGCAAGTTATTTCATTTAAACATTCCTCTCCATAAACCGAGTGAATGTTTCTAACCGATTCGGCTGCTGAGTTTCCTTTCTTGAACTCATAAACATTATGTGCCTCAAATGATTCATGGATACTCCCATGTTAGCAGGGTTTTAATCAAACAAAATTTAATTTTATTGTTCTATGAAATAAAATTCGATCATTTTAAATGCATCTAAACATAAAAATAATGTTCAGCTCCATTAGACATTATAAAATACTCTTTAAATTTCGTTCATTTTAACAAAAAAGTTAAAGTTCGGACAGAACTTATGGGATGACATAATATTATAAATAAATCTTTTCAACTTTCTTTATTATTGACTATTATATATCTATTGTTTAATGTTGAGCTTGTTTTAAATATATACCTTAAAGCATATTAAATCCAATAATCGACTGGATTATTTGTTTTCTTAGCCGTTAAATTTTGAGTTATTTTTTAGAGATATAGTTATATTGATACATATTAGATAAATTCATTTATTATTCATATTCATCAGAAGAAGATTTGATTGACTTCTGAGTCGTCGCGCAATCGAAGTTCATCAGATTTCTGTAATTTGTCCTCAAGTATTCTCCCGGGCACTGACCTAGCATAGAGAAGAAATGTTCTTGTAAGTTGAGCTGTTGGGGCTGGCATAGAATTTTACCCCGATTACTTTTGATTCTGTAGTTTGTATTAAATCTCTGGTATTAACAGTCAATGTAATTTTCAAAAAATAAATTAAAAAATGAGAAGAAATGTAAAATCATTTGAGTGTATTCTACCAGTCTATCCTTCTTCAAACTACGTGTTCTGCTGCAACAGAATCACGAACAATTACGTTACCAAATCACTTAAAATACATCAGTTGGAGACAGCTAAAATTTATAGCGTATATAACTCGAATAGAATGTAAAGCAATATAGTGATGCTCCATATTGTTGGAACAAATATTTTGGAATGAAGTTCTTCTAGTTCTATGAAAAGTGGTAACAGTTTGTTGCCTTGAGAAAACTGTTCTTGAACATTATATTAATAGAAGGATTTTATGAATTTAAACCGACAGTATCGTTGGCTGTTCGGTAAATGTGCCGAATATTTCCACATAAGTAACGTCTAATATTATTATGTTACTTTGTAAAGAAAATCATTCGGGGCTTCGGTTAGTAATCCGGGGTTTGCGGCCATATCACGGTGAAACATTGGTTATCCAAGTTAAGCAACATCGATCTTCGTCAGCATTTACATGGGTGACTGCTTAAGAATACCATGTGCTGTAAGCTTGGATATGCAGTTGGTGTAACTGATAACAGATCGGAATTGGCAATTGGTGTGCCGTGTTCCAATTCATATCAGGTTGTTTATATTTACTTATGGGGAAATATTTACAAATATGTGAATACACACTCAAATATGTGTTAATTAGTAGGACTTCTATCATTAAATCATTATTATCTTTGAATAATTCTTACAATCTAAAAACATTTCTTAGCTTTAAATAACCTGCAAAAGTATGATACGTCGTAAAACACAAATCAATAGCAATCAGCGGCTCCGTAAAATTTCATTTGCTGCAATAACGCTAACAGCAACACATGGAGTCATCTGAAATAAGTGATGAGAATCTGACGTGTGTTAATATTGATACTTCATTTGGAACCTGTTTTTACTAAAATTGAAAGAATTCTAACAGTCCTAAATATGTACTAACTTACGCAAGTAAATTTTAAATACACTTCATTTACTATTGACTATATTGTCATGAGACTGAGGCGGAAAAGTTTCCATGAATGTAATTCTTACTGACTTATTTGAATGAATGGTAGCCATTTTTATTTGTTTTACTTGCTTAATAAGTTGGATTCTCAAGGGGGAAAAAGCCAACTTGTACTCTTCAACCTGTTTAAATTGCACTAAAAAATATTTCATTCAAAGTCACATGCCTGAAACTCATCTTGAAATGAAAAAAAAAGATTTACAACAGAAGCAGACCAACAGAGGAGCAAAAGTGAAAATAATGAAGACGTTAATGATGATTTTTCTTTATAGTGTTGGCTCGAAACATGGGAGGAAAAAGAACTAGTGGCTAATGAGCGCCAGTCTGCAGATGTAAGCGCAACGGTAATGATGGTTTCTCATGCAAGGACATCACAAAAACATAAGTCAGTTAACCCAGTACAGAAGCTCAGTAACGGCTTTTATGCCTTGCATTATTTATATGTAAAGAGATGACGTAAGTCATAAAATCTGCGTCGTTTAGTTTCGCAGAATTTAGTTGCATTCAAATGCTTGTTTGGAGCAGAAGTTGTTGTTTTAGAATTAGGGTACTGAGTTCTAAAGCCTAGAAACATAAGTTCCAGCGCATCAAGAATATTTAGTAGTGTGTTTTCGATGAAATAAAGACTTGATTGCTTGCACTTGTTTCACACAGACCTTTATCGTGTTTCGCCTTTCAAACATTCTTCTCTTTGCCACCATTTTTATGAAATGAAGTTTGGTTGTAAAATTGACATATAAAATTCTGTGACTTCCGTTTGTCCGTTCGTCCTTTGTCCGTCCGTCACACCCTCTATAATTGCCATACATTGAACGATGGAAACCAATTTTGAGGGAGAACTGCTTTTTTTAATATCATTTCCTTATTTTTTTTATGCAATGTAGAATCCACTTTCCAGTTTGCCCTACGTTTGCGGGATCTATGAACCAAACACAAAGCCAAACGTTTGAAAGTGTTGGAATATGGCTGCGGAGAGAAATATTTACGCCAGAGGTGTATGTTGCGTGCTCAAGAGTAAGAAATATTAAGAATTTATTTGTGTTGAGTACAGAAATGGGCAGACATCGTTTCTACAGATTTTATAAATAAATACAAGTAAACAATAGAATTAATAGTGTAAATATAAATGCACTGTTGGGATACAGAAGGCGATTATCTCCCTTCTGCCAGAGGTAAGTCCCGTGGGTCGTGTGACGGACGCATATTGAACGTCATTTCAATACTCTGACGAGATTGGTCAGTCATTCGGTTTCTATACAGCAGCCAAACCGAGCTGTTCCATTTTTAACCTGGACCAAAGGCTGAAGTTAAATCTGCCCCATACAACAGTTTACAATTTCATGGTGCCGTTTCCCTTTGGGAATATAACTTTCCCAGATATAGAAATAAACTCCGGCTCACAGTCCCAATTTCTGAAAGAGAGATAGAGAAGAAAGATTTATTCTCTCATTTGCATTTCCCTCGTTATCGGAAATATTATATCCGTGCTATTTGTGCCGTTTCCCCTTCGGGCAATATGCCATTGCCTTGGACATATTAGAGGAATCCGGCCCGTTTGAGTCCTAAACATGGCTCCTGCCGAAGTACAATATTTCAATATCATATGTTCCGTTTTGTTTTTCCTTACATTCTGCACGCTGTGCAGACATATACGATATATTTTTCTCTACGTGGGGCACATGCAAATATCAATATATTTTCTTTGTGTCTTAAAGGTATAAAATTCTCTCTAAGAACAAATCACATTTGACATTACATTTCCATTCAGCTATTCTATATCGTACGAGAAATACTGTGTTATTATAGCACGGCTATAATAATACGGTGTTATTATAGCACCGAACTAGTAGTACGCTGTTATTATAGCACGGATATAATAATACGGTGTTACTATAGCACGGATATAATAGTCCGGTGTTATTACAGCACGGATATAATAGTACGGTGTTATTATAGCACGGAATAAAAAATATGGTGTTATTATAGCACGGATATAATATTTCCGATAACAGGAGGAATGCAAATGAGAGAATAAATCTTTCTTCTCTCGCTCTTTCCCGTTACAACTTAAAATGTTTTTAACATAAAAATTCGTTGAAAATCATTTTATTATAAAATATACAAAAATAATGCAACGTAAATCAGGTAATTTTCTTAATAAAATTTTCACCCTAAACGTATGAAGAGAATTGTATAGATAAACAGATTGGCCGTTATTAGAACAGTTATCGATGAGGAAAGTAAAAGATATGTTCAATTCACGTTCACTTTCGTGCAAATAAAATTATTATTCAGAAACAAATTAATTCATTTAATTTCATATTCTAGTTATGCGTTAAATATCAGGGTAGATTCGGGTGGGGACTCTAGATGTGGATGACATCTACTCTAGAAGCACAAACCTCAGTTCAGACCTCGTCATGAATACAAAGGGAAAGCAGTAGAGTAACTTCACCAAGAAACATGAAAATACAGAGATAATAGAGAGAAAACTATCTGTAGATTCAAGTTTGTCCGCGCTCACAAGCAACATGGAATTTGAATCAGAAGAATTTACAAATATATATATATATACGAGAGTCATTCAATAAATAAGGTGAATTTTTCGGTATAAGGACTTCTAATACAGATAGAAGCTTACACTTTTTTTTGTTTTACTTCTTTTTCACATGGATTTAATTTCTTTTGCAGCCTAAAAAAAACTTTTAGAGTTTTGGCGATTAACAAAGATGGCCGACCAAGAAGCATGCTCCAGGAGTGAACAGCGGTCAGTTATCAAGTTTTTGGTTGCTGAAGGGTGCAAACCAGTTGGAATACATAGGAGAATGTCAACTGTGTATGGTGCCACATGTTTCAGCCAAAGAATGTCTACAAGTGGGCTAAATTGTTTAAAGAAGGGCGGAGCAGTGTTGAGGATGAAGACAGGCCTGGGAGGCCTACAGAAGTGAGGTCTCCTGAGGTGATCGAATCACTCAATGACTTCATTCCGTCTGACAGAATGGTGACAGTGGATGATATTGCAAGGTCTTTGAAAGACATAAAGAACAAACGAAGGGGTCATCAGTCAGAGGGAGTGATCTTGCATCATGAAAACGCAAGGCCTCACACAGCAGCCCAAACGGTGCAGACCATCAACGAGCTAGGCTGGGAACTGCTCCCTAACAGCCCAGATCTTACCCCTTCAGACTTTCACCTGTTTGGTCCCTTGAAAGCGTTCACGAGAGGCACGAAGTTTAAAAGTGACGATGAAGTCAAAAGTGTTGTGAGCGACTGGCTGAGACATCAGTCCAAAGACTTTTACGCTGTGGGAATACGGAAGCTTGGGCACAGATGGGAAAAAGTGTGTGACAGTGCTGGGAGACTACGTTGAAAAATTAAAAGAAAGTAAGCTTCTATCTGTATTAGACGTCCTTATACCGAAAAATTCACCTTATTTATTGAATGACTCCTCGTGTACATATATATATATATATATATATATATATATATATATATATATATATATATATATATATATATATAATTATACGCGCGTACAAAAATTAGCTATAAAAATATTAGCTAGAAATATTAGCTAAAATAACATTTCCAGACCGAGAACATTTGAACCAGAGATCGCAAATTATGAACCGTTGTATACATACTAAAAAATTCCTTTGAAGTGGGATAAAAATAACGTATGTATATTTCATTTAATTCCACACCGATACATTACCAATACACTTGATTTTCCCACTCCTCCTGTTCCTCCTCCTCACACTGAACCACACTTCACACCGGGTGTTTATTCAAGAATTTATTTTAAATATAGCGTTCATAATTTTTTTATATAAAACAATAAAGCGTTAGGAAATCAACTGAGCGAAATCGCCTGAAGATACGGATAGCTGAATCGGCTGATACCCTAATTTTCTATGCTTAAAAGCTCCACATGTTAAATATTATATCTTTTATATGTGTCTTGAGCACTATTTTAATGCTACTGTTCCCTGGTCTAATACAACTCTGACCATTAAGTACTTATATATATATATATATATATATATATATATATATATATATATATATATATATATATATATATATATATATATATATATATATATATGTTCAATATCAGAGATAGAGCGTGTGTAAATATAAAAGTGAACATAGAAGTCAACACTTAGAGGCGACAGTCTGTTTCATGCTAGTGCAATCGTCAGGCAACTATATATATATATATATAGTTGCCTGACGATTGCACTAGCATGAAACATATATATATATATATATATATATATATATATATATATATATATATATATATATATAGTTGCCTGACGATTGCACTAGCATGAAACAGACTGTCGCCTCTAAGTGTTGACTTCTATGTTCACTTTTATATTTACACATCTTCTATCTCTGATATTGAACACTTTATCCCATAAATATAGCACACTTTAAGACTATATTTCTTTATAAATATATATATATGTGTGTGTGTGTGTGTGTGTGTGTGTGTGTGTGTGTATTTAGTGCTGAATAATTATATTTTCATCTAAGAAAATTCGTATTTTTTTCAGATTTCCTGAAGATACCCAGGAACAGTTCTTTGCAGCAGCTCCATTTTCGACATATGAAATCCAGGTTTGAATCTCCGCGATGATCGCCTTGTCAGGAATATGTTTTATTGGTCTTGGCATTCTAGGCAAGGGCTCTCAACACCCTTGGAAAATGTCTGACACCCATATCAGGAGTTGGACTTTGCTTTGTGTGTTAAATTGGGTCGACGGAACAGTATGGAAGCCGTCGATGGTTGTGTTAGCATGAAGTCACTAGTAATCTTGACCGAGGTCTTGGGCTTACAGATTATACGCTCCCTCCCTGAAACTGTAACACAATGGCTGTTGAACGAACATACATCTGCCTGAGCAGGTGTCCGTAACAAGGAAAAACAGTTATGGCGAAGATATCGATGCACTTGGATTATGTGATTCTATATTGTGTCTGTTTTTTGGGGTTTTTTTTTCTTGTTTATTATAATTTATGTTACTTAAGTTCTCATTTGAAAACTGCTAATAGATTAGGTACACCAAACTGAGACTAGTCATTCATGATAATCTGTAACATGAGTTTCGGTAAATCAAACAAGGACACAACGAATTAGACTCAGATTCGCCTCATCGGCCACATTAAATAGAAACAGTTATTATTTCAAAAATAAAGCTGTGGCGTGCTAATTAGATTTGTTTTAGAATTGTTACGAAGGCTTTGGTGAAGGTTGTGTTTTTGGTAAGTACATCACATTTAAATCTGCAAAAGACACAAGTAATAAATATCAAGAGATTATGTAGTAATCAACAATAAAATGTATTGAGAATAAACGAGTACAACTATCGTGATGGATGAAATATAAATTAAGAACAAGGAAGTTGTTTCCCTTGTACTGATGCAAGATTGAAAATACGTATTAAAGAACTTGTTTAAAGTTCAGTGATAAACGATAACTGAGTTGGAAGTATGAAAAAGCTTGTACAAAAGGATAATAGAATTTTGAGTTTGTTACTTGGCTTTTGAACAGACCGTTCACAGCGTAGTGCAATTGTAGTTTTGTGTCTGTGTGTGTGTGAGTAAAAGAATGTAGGTACACGTACGTAGTTGAGCTCTGTTGATTTATTTGTTCTACTACAGTTCTATTGTTTTATTTTCATGGTATTTATACTTTTTGGGGTCGGCTCCAGAGAGAAGCGGGAAAATATCGAAAGGAATGTTTAAATTATACGATTGGTCAAAAATCAACCAATCACTGATTTTTTACTAAACCAAGTTTGGCAAAGTCAATGGCAGAAAATTAGGTGTGGCTACTGCGATGGATAAATTGTCCTGTAATAAATAGTACTTATTTTCTAGCCAATAATTATTAAGTATTTTCTGGGCGTGGTGTATCGGAGTAGTCACTACAAAGCTGTTATTTTGATGTTTAATCTACAGTTTGCCTATTCATTCTCAAATCAGATATTAATCTTTACTTTACTTTATTCAAATATACCGCTCCTATCATGTTTCTAAGTAGTAGCTTTTTTAATATCTGCATCATATAAGCGTTTTCCTTATTAAAAATAAACTGTTTACCTTTTCTTATGTTCTTTTATAGTTTGATCAATATTTCTAGGTTGTGGAATATTTATAGATTTTAATAACATTGGCAGAAGAATGTCAATATAAAATACATTTTGCCAGAGGAACAAATAAGGCTGTTGTCTAAGGTATATATTTAAGACATTCACTGAAACATTATTTAGAATAAGATATCGAATTGTTACGTGTATGCTCATTAATTTTTATTCACAGTTTTCGTTTCAAATTACTATTAAAAATATGGATTCAAAAGAAATAATAAATTGATTTACATCCTCTACTATTTATTTGTGTCAGAGGATTGGAAGTGCTGCTTACGGAAGAATACTTTGAGCCTTGTAAAACAGTTACAGCTAAGAGAATCTGTGAACAGAGTGTTGCGGAAGAAAAGCACTGATGACACGGGAATAATTACAATTGTTTGGAAGTAGTGGTTTGTTGTAGATTTTTTTCCGTGATCAAATTCGTATAGTCTCTACATGATGCCTAACGGCGAACCAAGAGCAGATAATTGAGTATATATAGTTCAAGTATAATTTCCCTGATATATAACAGGAAACATAATCAAATCATATTAAAATTATCAATCTATATCACTGAGATGATATATTATGTACACTATTTACATTATTCGGACTATTGTCCTCATCTTTGTCGTCATGTTTATCACAACGTTTCGGCCGTTGTACGCTCCGGCCTTCTTCAGGTGGTTGGAATGTCGAACTGAACCCTTTATTTCGCTCTCTGGGGTAGACTTAATTCCCTTCTCCAAATTTTCCACTGCCTTAACCGGGTATTGAACTCATACACTTTGGTTCTTGTCACTGGATCTAACTAACGGCTTTAGGACACATGGCACAGTGGATAAAGGCGTTTGTTAGATCCAGTGACAGGACCCAAAGTGTATGAGTTCAATACCCGGTTAAGACAGTGGAGAACTTGGAGAGGTGAATTAACAGAAGATAACTTATAACTGGCATCCATTAAACATGGCACGTGGAACTAGAACAGTCTACCCCAGAGAGCGAAATAAAGGGTTCAGTTCGACATTCCAACCACCTGAAGAAGGCCGGAGCGTACAACGGCCGAAACGTTGTGATAAACATGGCGACAAATATGAAGACAATAGTCCGAATAATGTAAATAATGTAAAATTATCAATATCCAACTATGAATGCATTGTTGTCAGTTAATTATTTTTTTTAAATAAAAAATAAGTTTTACCAGAGGAAATAAAAAAAATTCCTTTACCGGGCAAATGAGTGAACCACGAAAAAACCGCCGATGTTGGAAAAGTTTTGGAGGAACTGGATTAATTTTCTGTAACAATATGATTAATTACGGTCCAAACAATGGGACAATATAAACATTACTTGTATATATTCAGCAGTAAAACAACTTTTAATTAATTAATGCAAATATACATATATAAAGACGCATCCAGCATAGAAATATACAAAGAAGCCGCCCAGAAAAAACATTAGCAGAAATTAAATGCTTCACAGAAAAAAGTGATTCAATTCCAAAGCATAAAAGTAATATGTACGATGATGGTACGGTGTTATAAAAATAATAGTTTCATTTGTATGAAACTCTTTTCTGGAATTAAATTTCTTGACTAAAGTGGCATAATATTAAAACTGTTCAAGCGACTAAAAGGTCTTTTTCCCGACGCAAAGAATACGTGTACAAGTGTGGTTCATGAGATGTAAACGAGAATGCATGCCATATTCGTGTTGAGAGCATTCATGACCTCAAACGGGGTGATACAGCGTCTTGTCGCACTATGGATATTATCACGTTTTCTATATCGCGAGATGTTATTCATTTTTATTCATGAGAAACTCACAGACGTAACAGCAAGCAAATAATTACTTTTACATTTTTAACAAGTTTTATGTTCATAATATCTCAGAATTTACACATATATACTATTTATTATATTATAAATGTAGTGTATTTAAGTAAATATTTGTCAGATGGTTAGCAAAATCCAAGCTCTGAGATCTTCTGAGATCCGGACAGAAATGTGCAGGTTTTTGTGGTAAGATTACTGAGCATTTAGTGAAAATGATGAAAAGCACCCCAAAAATAAAGTTACAAGGGAATTCGGACATAGGCACCTAAAACTGAGGAAACGAATATTTTTGGCAGCTATACTTATCATAAAATAGATATTGTCATATTATCCATCCGTGCAAGCTTGTTATCAAAAGGCGAAGCTCAAAATGCAGATTAAAAGTTCGATATACCAAACTCAAACAACAAAAAATATGAAGTATCTGGGAATTGTTTTAATACAGGACGGAAAGTGCTATACTGAGATCTGAAGGTGCATGGGGATAGACAAAGATGCTTTCCAAAAGCTGAGCAGACTATTAAGAAACAAGAAAACTCCGTTAAAAACAAAGCAAAGTACTGAACGATTACCTGGTAGCTATCGTCCTGTATGGCCGTGAATACTGAACTATTTCCGCAAAGATCAAACAACAGAAATGCGTTTCCACTGAAGGATGCTGAGGATACCATGTTAAGAATATATGAGCCAACACGCAATTATAGAGATAATGGACACAAAAAGAAAACTGATATTTCACACTAGAAATAGCTGAAATTTCTAGTAAACATAATAAGGAAAGAGGCTTTAGAAAATATGGGATTCAGAGGACAGTTTGAAAGCCAACGCGACAAAGAAAAACAATGCATAACATACATAGAAATCTTGAATAAAAGGATGGCGAAAGAGGGTTTGAGAGAAATAACAAGATAAAATTTATTAAGAGCTACAAAGGATGGAAAGTTGTGGAGAGACATGATCAGATACGTCCTGAGGAGACATGGCACATGAAGAAGTATTCAATAAAGATAGATTATTAGACTATTTGTGTCTACACGAACATTTGACATTTAAATGCTGAACCATCTTGGAGTAAAATAAAATGTATTGGGGAAATTATAACACCGAGTAATACTGAAGAAGACACTGTCCAACATAAAATGACCATAAAACCAGGAATATGAGTCATTGTGACGAATAATAATGAGGCTTCATTTAAGAACTCCAAACAGTATAAACTCGCCTTTGTTTCATTATGCAAAAATCATATTTACTCTTTTTAATGTAATTAAATCAGCGTTTCTTAGGTTTGGTACAGAATTCAAGAGGATTTGCGGTGATATACTTTAGGTTTACCGAAGTTAAGCAACGTCGAGTCTGGTTAGTATCTAGATGAGTGACTACTTGGGAATACTAGGAGCTGTAAGCTGGGATTTGCGGTTGGTGTAACGGATAATGGCTCAGAATTGTTAATTGGGGGAGTCGAGTTCCAATTCAAGTTCGGTCCATTATGTTCACTTACACTAAACTACTCTTGGAAAAAATATAATTCCACCATTTTTCTCCAAAGACTTGTAACACTTAACCATTGTATTCAAAAGTAAAATAAAATTTGCGTAAAAAACTTTAGATTTCGGCATTAAATAACCCACAGAGGTGTTGATATGCCGCTAAACAAAAACAACCAACCAGCAATTAACAAAGGTATTACATTTTAAAAGTGAACTACACATATTGCTGAGGTTAATAATAAAAAAATGGCACAAAGAGTGTTATTTAACGAATTTTTGTTTAGGGCTGCTAGACTGAATCGTACATAACAGTCATAGTAATATGAAAACAAATTAGCACGCTAACCGCTACCCCAAAACGTGGCGCCATATTTACAAGCATCGTTGCCTGCATAGCGTTTCTTATGTCGAGATGTGTATAACACTGGTCAAGATGATTATGGTCACGAGAGAAACGAGACAGAATCGAGTAGTGTTTCTACGCCTTAAAGGAAAAGTGGAACAGCTGCGACCAAAATTGAATATCAATTTGTCGATTGTGTTTTATGCTTATTTTCATTTTTTGTGGACAATAATTATAATAATTCAGGTTCCACTAAGAAATAGAGTTTACAGATAAAACAAGAAGAAGAAGATGAAGAAGAATATGAAGAAGAAGAAGAAGAAGACGACGACGACGACAACGAAGAAGAAGAAGAAGAAGAAGAAGAAGAAGAAGAAGAAGAAGAAGAAGAAGAAGAAGAAGAAGAATGTTAGATATAATGGAAAGGGAGTGAGATCAAATGAAGAAAAAGAAAAGAAAAGAAAGGAGATTAAATGGTAGTAGAATGGTAATATAGAAAAAAGGAAATGAATGAGTAGAGGAAGGTGAGGAAGTAATAATAACAATAATAATAATAATAAACCAGATAAGAAGAAGAAGAAGAATGCTAGATATAATGGAATGAGATTCAGAGGAAAAAAAAACTGAACTAAAAAAGAAGAAAATAAAGACATTAAATGGTAGTAATAAAAACATTTCTAAAATATAAAAAAAATGTACGTGTAGAAGAAGGAGAGGGAATAATAATAATAATAATAATAATAATAATAATAATAATAATAATAATAATAATAATAATAATATGAAGAAGAAGATGAAGAAGAAGAAGAAGCCGTGTACAAATAAATAAGAATTCAAATAATAATAAGTGTAATGAGTAAAGAGAAAAGAGAAATATCGAATAAAAGAATGTGGAGAAAAAAGATTTATTAAAAAATGATGACGATGAAAATGTAGATGGTGAGAAAGAAATCACAGGAAAGATAACGATGGCGAATATTAAAATACAAAAATAAAAAAAACAAATATCTGAAGTACTAACTCAAAACCGCCGTTGATTTTGTTTTTGTTAGGATAAGAGAAATTTGTATTGATCATCCGATTAAATACCTTCGAAACAGATGCCTCCCTTTTGAATAATTGCAAACAGTTGTAAATGGAAGTCGATATTTTCAGGAAACTCATAACAAGTCTTTGTTGTTGAAGTTACAAGATGCCTCGTTTACACGAAACGAAGTCCTCATCAGAAATGCCCCACTTTCCAGAAAGTACAAAAAGAAAATATTAGTTTTATGAACTAATTCGGACTGTGTGGGCATATATATATATATATATATATATATATATATATATATATATATATATATATATGTATGTATGTACTGAGTCTACGTGTTCGTTACTCTGACTCTTGCCGCTACGTTATTCTACTCGACCGACTCTACGTTCTACTGCTACTACTGTCCGACATGACTGACGTTCTGACTCGGGTATTCACTGGCGGTAGCATATATAAACTCTGGGTGAGACCCCTCAACAATATGCCCGGTCCTTATTGGAAATTGCTCAATATCATGTTCAGTTGTATGGATATGAGTTTGTAACCCTGGATTTCCCGAAACTAAAGCCACTATACGAAGATTAGAACGGCTCATGATCAAACATAACAAACATTCTTTGTTTGTTATATTTAATAATATATGTTTGAATATATATATATAAATATATATATATATATATATATATATATATATATATATATATATATATATATCAAATATGTGGTGCAGTTCAATTTATATTACAATGAATCATTCATACAAAAAGTAGATTAGTGAAGTTAGTGATATAAATTGACGAAATCCTTTCGCAAACAAAATTTAAAAAAACAAGGATCATAACATTCATTGAGTGATTTGTATGTTAATGCAACTTTAAAAAATTGTTTGCGAAGGGATTTCGCCATTTTATATCATTAACTTTACAAATCTACTTTTTGTATGAAAGATTCATTGTAATATATATATATATATATATATATATATATATATATATATATATATATATATATATATGTATGTATGTATGTATGTATGTATGTATATAAACATAATATAATTAAATGTTTCCTTTAATTTCTCAAATTTTAATTAGAACCAACATAATAAAAGAATATTAAAAAGTGGGACAATTTTTTGCCTTTATTTTCACCAGAAATTAAAGCAAACATTCGAACATTAAAACGACTCATGATCAGAAATAATAGCCATTCATTGTCTGTTATATTTAATAATGTATGTTTAAATTGTGATCTACAGTCCCAATGCACTAAATTCATATATATATATATATATATATATATATATATATATATATATATATATATATATATATATATATATTAACTGATTTAAAATATGTTTTTTTTCGCTACACAGTAACAACCATGTTTCAAAAATGGAAGCTAAAATCATCGAATTTAATTTTGTTATTAAATTAGAAACATTAATTCCATTTCCTCGTCAACCGAATTTTGGTGTAACTTATTTTTTCTTTTAAATTTACAGTTTTAAAGGCCCGGCAATGATTCATAATTGAGTATTTCCAAGGATACAGAGAAATCCACTAATCTAGAAAAGGGGTGCTAGCTTGTTCAATTTCAATTTTCATTGCATCAGTTAATAGTTACATTCGAAAGCGAGGTTATGTTTAGGGATGGATAGGGATATATTTTTCAACAAATTCTGACATCCGCTAAATGCATGTCTGAGTTTTTATAAAATTTATATTTTTAACGGCAAAATTGTTATGGCATTTTTTCTATTTTTATACTTAAAGATTTTGGGGGGCTGTTTAGGCTAGAATATGTTTAACTACAATTCTAGAAATTTAAATTTTTAATAGACTATATTTCTTTTTAAAACCAAGTAAATGTATTAGAATTACTTAAAGTATGTAAAATTATTTTTTCATATCGAGTATAAGTATGTATATTACCAGTTTACATTTTTTAAGTAAAATTTATGACAATGACGGCAAAGATAGCTAAATTATTTCACTGATTCAGTAAACTATTATTTTTTATAAACTTAGTAATATATATTTTTCTCATGTATGTACAAAGTACATGGGTTATTTAATGTCATAAATATTCTAACTTATCATATTAATTTCATTTAACATTAGGTGTTTTATTGGATACTTTTAAGTGTTTGAAGTACTTTGAGAGAGGTCGTAAGGTTAGAATACGTTTTGTTTAACTACAATTTTAAAAGATGTTTCGGATATAATCCGTTTTATTTAACTACAATTTTAAAACTAATTTTAAAATATTTTTACTTTTAGATTTAATCGATTATACATTTTTATAAAACAAGTAAATGTAATAGAATTATTTTATTTATTCACATCAAATATAAGTATGATTTTACCCGGTCTAATTTTTTGAAATTTTGTTTAAAGAAAATTTTTGACAATGACGGCACAAAATATCTATATCATTTCTCTGATTCAGTAATTTTTTATTTTTTATAAACTTCGTAATATATAGCTTCTCATGTATGCATAAAGGACATGGGTCATTTAATGACCTACATATTCTAGCTTTTCTTATTAACTTCCATTTTACTGTAGGTGTTTTATTGGTTTCTTTTAGGTGCCAGAAGTACTTTGAGAGAGATGTTTGATTTTTATATTTATTTATCATAAACGAACTTTGATGTTGGTTAAAACTTTTTTTGAACTCATGGCTAGTGCAACCTATATATATTTTTATGTTTTCAGAATTTTCAATAAAAGATATATTGCATTGCTATACTAATGATTCCGTGCAACATTTATTTTGTAGAGAACAGTTCTGAGTGTTTCTACACTTACATAATTTTTGTTTATTCTCATCAGTTCTGGTTTTTATTTTTCCATTGTCTAAAAATTTTGTGTTCTGGTATAAGTGTTTATTTACGATATTAGCATTATGGTTCTTAATTATCAGTTATCAGTACAGCTATAACTAAATTTTAGTGTATTTTTGTTGAAAATAGTCCTTAGTTTACTTTCACTGGGAAAATGCTTGACTATTAATGCGAGGAATTTTTGTCCTAATTTGTTCTTTACCATTCGGTTGTATGGGGGCGTATACCAAATTATTTTTCTACTTTTGTTTTTTCTAGGTTTACTGTTTTCATTTTTAATATAAGTTAGTTTTGGGTTTCTGTAGTCACTATCTTTTAGAGCTTTATTATAGAAATTAATATGTTCATCGAAAATCTTTTCATTAGCTGAATTTGTACTTTTTCTGATAGATAAAGGTATATGTTTAATTATAGATGAGGGGTGATTTGATTTATGGTGTATATATAGGATTGGTATTGAGTTTTTTATAATGTGTGTATTTTTCTTTAAATATAATGTTATATCAAGGAAGATAACTTTTTTAATTTAGTGCTGACGGTAATTTTTAAACCCATTCTTTTAAATTCTTTATATAATACCTTTCTAATTTTATCTATTTTGAAGTTAGTAGAGTTTCTAATAACCATAAGACCATCGTCCCTGTATAAACCAATGTCAGTTCAATCAATATCACGGTGCGCTGTAAGGTTGTATAATATAAAAAGACCTATATATATATATATATATATGAATTAATGAGTCACTTATCTGAGTGATGTTAAATTCAGCTTCATGCGCATCTCAACTCTAGATATTCGTGGATTATCATTTTCTTAATTGCTGAATCCACTCTTCTGGAGGTTTCTGTATATACGAGGATTTAGATTGTTACAGTTCTGTCTATGAGGTCAGGGATATGAATCCCATCAGGACTGATTTGTTAAAGTGATCACTTCTTGATAATATCAGTTTAAGAAATGAGCCTAGCTGGTGGAAACGTTAGAAAGTGCCTGAAAAGCACATCACTGTGAGGGAGCTTTAACAGACTAATCGAAAGCCGTCGTTGTTTCCGCAAGACAAAAAAATGCATACACGATATAGGGTCAATATATAGCAGACATCTGGACTTGAGGGTGTTAAGGAAACACAAATATGCCTAGACAGATGTATACAGAAAATATCAGCTAACAAATTAGCAGATGAACATCATATTCTCTCCCTCTTTCACTGTATATATATATATATATATATATATATATATATATATATATATATATATATATACAGTAAATTTAGGTCAAGGTTTTTACAACTCTCATATTCTGTTATCTCCCATGCTAAACATTGTCGTTGTGATTTTTGTAGTATGCAGTTTTTTTCTTATGTGGTCGATTTGATAGCACCACAGCCAACAGGTTTTGAATCGGGAGCTAATCTTCTATTAGGTTGCTTAACAATCGAGGCTAGAAAACACAGTTTATATTGGTATTCGAAACAGCCAGACAGTAATAGTGATATATTGATATCATTCTAAGTATATTTTTTGTGGAAGTGAACGCAACAGCCGAAGCTGTAATTTGAACTAGACAGAGAAATCCAATTCTCGTGTTCGAAACCGTTACAGGACACATTACATACTTTTTCTCTCTCTCTCTCTCTCTCTCTCTCTCTCTCTTATATATATATATATATATATATATATATATATATATATATATATAGAGAGAGAGAGAGAGAGATAGATAGATAGATAGATAGATAGATAGATAGATAGATAGATGTATATAGATATATGTATATGTGTGTGTGTGTGTGAGTGTGTGTATGCGCACGCGCGTGTGTATTCCGAGTGTAACAGCAAAATTGTCCACTTGTTTAATTAAGCTCTGAACCGTTGTACCTTAGAAGTGTTTAAAGATATCTTAGTGGAATTCTCCGATGTTTTTATAAGACTATTGGACACTACGTTGAGCAATAAGTACGTATAATTACTCTCTAAGCTTAACAGAGGGATCGTACTGAAATCGATTATGTTCATCATTAATTAACCACAGCTAAAGAATCGGAAGCTTATCAAGTATTGAAATAAATTTCAAATATATATATATATATATATATATATATATATATATATATATATATATATATATTCCAGGATTATTTTCTAACTTATTCAAGATGATCTTCGCTCTCTCTAACTTTATATATTCCTGTCCTGGTGTAATATGGTGCCTTCCGTTTATCTCGTACGATTTAATTTTCAAGTCTTTTTTCATTGCTCTTTGGACTGTCATAGCTGAAACTCCTCTCTCGAGTGCCAAAGATCTTCGGAATTAAATTGGAACTTTTATAATTAACTCTTTAGCTCTAAGTTTAAATGATGATCCATTTTCCAGTTGTAACCTCCTGATCCAGTTTTCCTCTTTACTGTTCCTTCTTTTTAAAACTTATTCACCGTTCTCTTGATGGATCTGGATTGGACTTTGAAGATGGAAGTTGGAGTATGAATGTTGGTACTATTACTGAAAGTCTGAATTATATTTTTCCTCTCACTATTGCGCACTTGTGAAGACAGTGGGTATGACAAAACAGTTTGCCCCTGATCTCTTTAGTTGAATAACTCAAAGTGTTTTCAGTGATTTTAAGACAAATGGTCTCAAGATATCTATACGTCTTATCTGAAAAATAGAAAAGAAACTCAATAAGTTTAATATTTTTTTAGATATTAAACATTTTATATGGTGTATCAAAAACCCTCTTACAACGTTAGAGGGCATACGCCTCACACCAAAACAAGAACAAATGTCCATATAATCATGTCCGTAAATCCTTCGTATCTGAGTTATTAAATTTAAAGTTTCCATAGACGCCGTTAAAAGTAAAATCCTAGATACAATCCAACATTACATTTAAAGAAATTGGGGGCGGTGTATTTACAGACTTTGAAGGTAAAATGTCCATATAAGCACCTCCCCGAAACACCTCACAAATCGGTAAGACATTAAAGACAATGGTGTCTTTATGCAGCTAATTATGCCGGAGGTATTTCTGGCACGCACATTTCGGAGGGGTTTATGCCGCATCTTGTATACATAGGAATAAAAGTAGCATCTGATGTATATGTTATTATTGAGAACTTCCAATTTATATGTATAATGATATTAAAATATTGCCTTCCTGAACAAACCCATCAAGATTTCATTTACTCAAATGATTACATGTCAACATCTCTTAAAACCGTACAATGATGCAGTTGTCTGTATTTGAATGTGGAATAATCAATCTGCTGTTATCCTTTTACTTATTCGCCACTATTTCAATAGTTCATTTCGAATGCCTTTTCCTTTGATTAGGAACGTCGGCGATCATGGCTGCCCAGATACATCTTTATTTTCTGCGAAATGCCAAGCCTTCTTGGGAAAGATTGAGGAGAGCTTTCTCTTTGCTTTTTCCACAGATTGGATTTCATGGTTTGCTTTCTGTTTGTCTGATTGTCATCCAATTCTAAAGTTCTGAGTTTGCTTTGTTAATTAACACATCGCCTCGGGAGAAGAAATGGATGAATGCCTTTCAAAAGAGAATTGGTTCGAAAATTTAAAGGCATCTGTGAGAGAATGTGATATTCTAATTTAGTTCTTCCGTAATTCTGGATTCATACATTGGTTTATTTACAAAAGATTACTTTAGGTTTCATTCACAATAACACATTGAATTATGACCATATTCGTAAAAGAAGAAAGAATAATCAATATCCACGATTTTTTTGGCTGATTTCATTTAAATAAACCTAGACAATATCTTGGTTGTTATTTCAGTGTCCACACAACGATGGGCTACCATTTATCTCCCTTGTCTGGCTTAATGATTTCCAGTATTCATAAATGAGTTATTTTTGGCTGTAATCTAACAAGCTGAGTATTAACAGTAGTGATAGAAATATTTCCAGTGTTGTTTGTGGAATTTCTGTCCACAAAATCTGTATGTCGTGGATTTAAAATCTGTTACGCTATGCATCGCAAACGATGTATGAATGCCGGTGAAAGCCCCTTTTGTATATTAAGACCATTCACGTAGAAAGCAATGAATGTAGATGAAAGAATTACGTCGCTGACCCTGTCAGCGGAATCGTCCAAACGAACATAACTGCAGGTCCTGCATGCACTTTGAGGTCATAGTTTGGGATACAGGGTCGGGATTACGTCTCGCCTGTAAGTCACGCGAGCTTAGAGCCACACTCGTTTCGTATCGGCGAGATTCTCTGTTCTCTGTGAGTTAGCATGTTTTCAGATTATTCGAGTTTGCTGATTTGTACATATAATTGTTTTGACGTGGGACCTGGTTCGACCCTTTTCATAACACGTACCATTACACTGGCTCTTACTTACGGGCTTGGCATTTAGTGATTAAGGTCAGCCGACCCCTTATCATCGTGTTTCATTTCGCTAACCGTTTAAATCTCTCTTGACGCATTCTATCTAGTTTTTGTTTTATTTCCCTATGTAGAAAATGTCTCTAAAGAAAGAAAATTCATATAGCTATGTGGTGAATCATTGAAATCGCTTCAACATAAAGATGCAATGTAAGTTACATTAACATAAAAATAAATAAAAATATTATTACTCTAGGGATATATTCAAAATTGCCTGGGGAATTCTAGCTAGACATCAATAGTTTCAGTCACAGAGGTAACATATTCACATTTATGCGGGTGTGAATATATCAAACAAAAATATCTTACAGACGAAATTTCACTCATCTTGTCAAACATATATAACTGAATTTAAGTGAAATAAAATATAAATTCTAAACAGGCCTTGACATAGAAGTAATTGCTAGGTATTATAAACTTGCATTTCGCCTCAGGATGCCATATAATTTTTCTTTAATATTATTTCACCATGAGCAAGGAAATAAAGCCACTAAATCCAAGGGGGTTACTGAGTGTGAAAAAATATAAAGCCAATAAAAAAAGAAAAAAAACATTAAGAAAGGAGAAAAATAAAAAAATAAAATTTAAATTAAATGTCAATCGTCATGTTCTTGTTTATAATATAACGATTGATATTGCATTTAAACCTTTGGAAATGGAAGCTGATGGGGAAGCAAGAATTGTTTGCATAGGATTTACCATTATATCTAGGCATTTCATTTATAAAATGATGAGATGTAACTGCCAATCTAATAAAGTAATCCTATAATATGTATTATATTAAAAATCCCGATTGGCAGTCCAGTTTAATTTTATATTTACAGCATTTTGGCCTGCTCCAGGTGTCGGGAGACTGACGCACTATCCTACTCCGATTTATTGAGCGAAAACCATTCCCCAATTCATGGGGGTAGATTATCCTAATTCCACATTACATGTTTCGTGAGTATTCATATATTACTACTAAACTTACTTTTTCCATATTTGAGTCGTTTCTTCTTTTTTCCAACATATATATCTTTTCATCACTATCAAGAGCAAGGACTGAACTTACAACTTTCTGATATATATTTAGACAACGCTTTAATCAACCAGGTTATATGGCTCTTGGATAAGAGACACCTGAATATGGCTGAAAAATTAACACGGCAAATATTTCTGACTATAACAATCAAGTCGAGAATGAGGGTCTGAGTAGCAAGACATAAAATTATGATAATGCCTCTATTTCTTACCCTAGTTACATTGTTCTCTTTACATAGTTGTTCTCATCATTACTGTCACTTTAACGATGTTTCGGTCGTTGTACGCTCAGGACGTCTTCAGGAAATATACGCTGGAATTTCAAACTGAATTCTTTATTTAGTCCTTGAGGTAGATTGGTCAGGTTCTACGTGCGATGTCATATCTGAATATCTCAGTTCCCTTTTAGTAACACAAATCACACAAGTTTTTGTTCATCTCTGCTTGGGCGGGTACTGAACTCACATCTATTTGCGTCATGTCATTAGATTACTTTAACGAACGATTTTATTCACTGCGTCATGCGTCTACTTAATATTGCCTCATGTCTAAAGTCCTAGTATAAAAATCAATGACTAAAAGTTAAGTCAATGTTTCTATTATTTTAGTAGATCCAACGCGAGTCATGTTTTGGCAACTGAAATTTGGTTAAAAATGAAATCCTGTTTCGATCAGTGGAAACGTGATTTTTGCATTTTCGTTTCTTTAACCAATAAGAGAAACATATTTTTGCAACATTTTGTATGTCAACCGGTATAAAGTGACTCATTCGTGTGATGTTAAAACGGACCGCACATAATCGTAAACATGAGAAACGGAAGACCTTTGTTCATTTTGGTTTCCAAGTGATAATGCAATAATGACTACCTCAGGACAAATGCTTATATATTTATTCCGTCTACGAAGAAGTAAAATTAAAATGACCTGACAGTTTCAGCTGTTGAATTGTAACCCATTTTAGAGGTTCACTCAAAGGTTTCCTTTCATTTTCTGTAACATATATTTTCTTATTGTGAAATTAATTCCTCCTCCAGCTGAACTTTTCTTTACATGACCACGATAGATATGGAATCAACGTATTTGATTATATCTTAATCAAAATAGGACGAAAAGCGAGGTAACCTCAGCTAAATGGAAAAGAAAGAACAGAAATTTACAGAGATATATGTAGTCGAAAGAAATGTTAACTCACCCCATACGGAGTTTTAAAACACATTATAGGGAGAATGTTCAGTCATAATAAATTGATTATGAAAACAAGGTAACACGCTAAAGACTTATTTTAAAATATTAGATGTCCCATACCCTGTAGTTTTTGCACATAGAGGTAGAAAAGTTATCCGCCAATATTCACAAGGTGAACATTAATACTATTTAGTTTTGAACTGTAAATTTAAATGTGGAAAGCGTCTGTTATATTTCGCTCTGTCAGAATTGTACCTATTCAACTTCCTGTATATTAATCTATTGTGGCATTCATTATCCTGCAGCTTGAGATCACTTGAGCAGATGAATTTGCATACTAGTATAATTTGCTGTATGCATAATTTACCTCCGACTACGAATAGATATTGTGTTCATCGACACATTACCGACTTAAACAGATAAATAGAAACAAGTGAACTTATTATTTCGTTCGGTGGAGAGGGAGTGTTCAGTACCCAGACAGATAAAAGTGGGATATTGTAGGGCCTCTGCAAATTGCAATGCAAGAGTAAAGTATTATTTCAGAGAATAGCATATGAAAAAATGAAGATCATTTGCAAACTGTTGTCTGAACAGATCAAACGTATATGAGAAAAATATATATTTCTACACTATCATTTTGTCTCATTAACCGAGCAAAGAAATCGATACCCACGGGGTATATATGTTATCTAAGTGCTGGAATATGGACATTACAACAAGGTTGAAATTACTGAAACATTTTATCGTCACAAACTTATTCCTAGGTTCAAGAAAGTGATGGGAAGCATTTGGCCAGTCGTGGAATCTATGGATCTCTTAAACTACGTGCTAATATTTTTCATCATTTTTATTTTCCGTAATATTTTGCACTAAAATTAATTTGTTTACTCTATACTGTTGCATCTTATATAATTCTTTAATCACTTCACCCCACGCAAGGCGATGATACCACTAAGACGAAATAGTTTACTGAGGGTAAAAAAAGAGCAGAAACCCTCAGTTAAATAAAAGGACAGTAAAAGAACGTAATTCATGAAAACAGAAGATTCGTGATTGATGTTTTATTTAACTATTGAAGATTATAGATGAGAGGAAAGCAATAAACCAGCAAAATCTTACAAAAACAAGAATTGGGAGAAAAGAAAGGATTAATATAGAATTCATATGGTTTCATATAGCAATTTTATTATTGAAACGATGAGAATTAGATACCCTGTAACCACCATCAGGGGATCCGATCGGTGTGATAGGAGGCTTTCAGGAGCAGTGGAAGCACCTCTTAACTGCTCTTATCCCGAGGTCTATTCTGACACGGAGGGGTAGCACTTGTTAGGGTCCCAAACAAAAACACTACGAAAGTATAAAAATACATGTTATATAAACAAATAGCAACAATATGTATTGCTAGTAAAATTAGCAAAAGTACATATTGCTAGTAAAATTAGCAAAATTACATATTGCTAGTAAAATTAGCAAAATTACATATTGCTAGTAAAATTAGCAAAAGTACATATTGCTAGTAAAATTAGCAAACGTGCATATTGCTAGTAGAATTAGCAGAAGTACACATTGCTTGTAGAAGAAGCAAAAGTACATATTGCTAGGAGAATTAGCATCAATATATAGTGTTTGTACTTGAAGACATACAGTTGCGTTCAAATCTTATTGAGTTGAAGCCATAAAACTGCGTTCAAATATTTAGATTTTAACATTAAATAAGCCATAGAGGCTGATATGCCGCTAAGCAAAAACAACCAACCTAGTTGCGGTCTAAGTAGCAAGTAGGAAATCTCGTCTGCACAATGCCCATGAACATATTTATAGCTGCGCATTCGCTGTGGCATTAAGATCTGTGATAGTGACTACATGATAGATATTTCTGAAAATGCAGTTTGCTGGAAATCTTTATATATATATATATATATATATATATATATATATATATATTACTATTAATTGATCTGCCCAACACAAATGAATTGACAATTTTCATGGCAAAATTACATATATCGCGCTCACAGAAATCAGTATATGACGTTTCCGCGACGCACATCGCGATAGATACATTCTAAATAACAGTCCAAACGGCTTCCAAGGCAGGAATTATTGCAAATATAATCCTATATATGTCAATATGGATCGCGGGTAATTGTTTACTTACTGGGACAGAAGTTAGTAGTGTTTCTTGCCAGACACCCGGATAAACCAAATCTTTTTGCATGTCTCCTGTTTTGATGCGATAGGGTAACCTTGGTAAACTTGTGCAATGTAATACTCACTGATAAAAGCTAAATTCACCATTATGCAAATTAAATCAGTTACTATGCACATAGGCGGAATATGGCGCGAAATCTAATATATTCAACAATGATTCACAGGTACAACCCTAGTATCACATTTTTTTTGTATATTTCTTTACAGAAGGTTCACCTTGTACAAGGCCCGAAGCAACTCAAGGTAGAAAGGTTACAGAGTAATAGGCAGGGTTTATGCGGATATGGGGAGAATATAACTGCTAACTCTAGAATGACATAGGTAAGATTTTAGTGATCGGAGAAACATAATCTTGGGAGTCCATTCCACAGAACAATCGTTCACGGGAAGAAGCTACTCGAGGGGAACTGACTTCTCATCAGTGGTATACGGGGGGTATGACGGTGTTTCACCACAATGAGCGCATCATGGTGCATCCTAGTCAAGAACATTAGAACTTCTGGAACGAAGGAATGTAGTTCGTTTGAGAACTTTCCATGGAAGTATGGATAGAACAGTGAGAGGCTTGCGATATTTATTCTTTGAAAGAGGAGTGGTGCGTGACTGTAACCTATTTTGGGTGTAAAATAACTTGCGACCCACAAGGACTATTTAGACGGGTAAGTGAGGACTGGGCAGACCCTGCCGAAAAAATAACAGCAGTACTCAACTTTAAGCCTGATACGGTACTTGCAAAGATAGAAGATAGACGAGGAATCTGGAGCTTACTGGAACCGTAAAATTTTTCCAGCATCTTCAGCAACGGATCGTATATACGAATTCCGGAAGATTTCTTGGTTGGGTTTAAAACCCAACAGCCGCCCAAGGCACGAGACCTCCCTGAGAAATAGAACAGCGAACAGTTCCATGTACTCTCAGAATATTATTCAAACAATCTTGATAATGATCTACGATCTATTGTTTAATTTTTTCTATATTTATATGCGAAGAGTGCTCAGTATTAGAGAAAGATCTTTTTTTATTATAGACAGCGATGAAAAATGTAAGGTTTCCGGCCAAGTGCGATCTTCAAACCCATTGATTCTATTCATCATTTAACATTTTTCACATTATATTGTTGCATATACGTTCTTATTAACACATGAATAAGCTAAAGACACATATTTTGAGTAGTGTGAGTGTCAGAGACAAACTTGCGTTAGAAAAAAATAATGAGGAAAAAGCAAAAAAAAAAAATTATTAGTGGCCCTGCCCAAAGGATTGGAGATTCTTGCACTGGCCTTATTAATGTGCGCGGTAGTTTAAATTCGTCTCTGACTATTGCTCAGTTACGTCTCAAAGACAACTTAAACCCTGAAGATAGTCTCACATGAGATTGAAAGTACTTGGGAAAATAAAAAACTATTTGAAAGAAAATGTTGGTATTTTTCTTAATCAATTTTCTAAGACTACCAAGAAATTAATCCGCGAAACTGAAGGGTCACAACGAAAGCTAATCGACGTGATGTGTCTAAATTATTTATGCAAACCTGTTTAAATGAAAATATGCTGCCTAAATATATACAATATAAACACACACACAAACATACACACATATATATATTCCAGTATGTATATATATATATACATTTATATATATACACATATATATATATATATATATATATATGTATATATATATATATTCCTGTATTTGTTATAAATCTTGTTATATTGCATTGTATTTACTTATTATGTATATATATATATATATATATATATATATATATATATATATATATATATATATATATATTTTATTTTTACACTTTCATTATACATTAAAATATACATATTTGTTATCATGAAATTACATTTCTGTTAGGTGAAAAACTTTACTACTTGTTATATATTGGATCTAATTTGAATTAATTTATTTATTTTGTTGCAGCAAACGTAACTTTAAAAAAAAATATCCGCAGGCTCTAATCGTGAATAAAAAGAAAAGTTGTTTGTCACGTGGGGGAAAAAAAACTACCTTTCTCTGACTGGTTCTCTAGTAGTGAACGTACAATTGGTAAAATTGCATTGATTTGTAGAAAGCACTAAATTTCACAGTACTAGTCATGAAATTTGTCTTGAAGGCAATCAATAATATCTATGCTTTGACGATGCTAACCAAACTGACATATATTCAGTCATCGCTTTGGATTACATATGTAACCTACAAGTCTATGGTCGTGCTGAAGCCAGAACAGACACAAGTGACAATCAAAAACTTGTTTAATAACAGCCGGGAATGCCGGTAAATAAAAGGTACATCAAAGTTTCGTCTTAATATCTACTGGAATCACAGAATATTTGAAACATTCATGTTATAAAATCGACAAGGGAGGATATATTAAATCAGCGTAGGACAAAGTTGTAGCAAAAATATTCAAGTAGTGGTGGTCGTTGCTGTTGTTGTTGTTGTAGTTATAGTAGTAGTAGTTGTTGTTTTTGTAGTAGCAATCATCACCGTCATTTATTTTGGTTTATGTTGTATAAATATTTATTTCTTGTCCCCAACCAGAGACCTAAGTTCAGAAAAGGCTTCATGGCATTTTCCACTGTTCAAAATCAACAACAAAAAAAGGTCACACACATTTTACATAGATAAATTCTTTTGTAATGTGTGCTGTACTTGTGAGTACATTTTTTGCATGTTTTAAGGCATAGGCTACCAGGAATCTTTCAATGAATCTATCGGAACCGTTTTCCAATCAATCCAAGGATTCCAACTACAAATTATTAATCTCTTCGTCGTGCCACTTTTTTTAGATTTCCAATTTTTTTGTGCTGTTGAATAAGAGAGCAACACGCCAATAAACTCACACTATGGTTCAGATATAATACGTTCAATATGGCAATCTTGACTCTACGATAAAGCTATATCAATTACATGTATCACAGCCAAATGCAAGCAATATCCTGATTGATTTTATTAAATTTAGTGTATATCCTTGCAGGTGAGACCCAGACAGAAATAACTTCACGTCGAGTAACCCGGTTCTCTTAGTATATCTCAGACTAGGTCTGTTCAAATGTAACTACTTTTGACTCCCAACATGTTACGGTTTCCTCATCATTCAAACTCACCATCTTAACTTGATTCTCCCCGACTATTTTCGCTCAGGAAAAAGTGCACAGTGCGTCAAACCTAATGTCACATATCCAAATAGTTAAGATCTAGAAAGTAACAACAAATATGGTTCCTGAACGGGATATTTAATGTAGTCTATCTTAATTTATCAAACAAATCATGCGCATGTTAAAAGAGCGATCAAGCACTGAGTGTTGTGGTATGAAGGCATTTATTATTATTATTATTATTATTATTATTATTATTATTATTATTAATATTTATTTTTTTTTTCTTTGATATCTGGCGTTTACACATTTCTTTCCGGGTCCCGCCCAAGGACCTAAGGTTAGAAATTGCATCATGACACTTTCCACTGCAAAGAAAGAATAAATAAATAAATAATTACATAGATAAAGCCCTTCGTAAAGTGTGGGCTGTACTAGTCAGAACAATTTTTTGTATCTCTTTGTGGCATTATTATTATTTATTTATTATTATTATTATTATTATTGTTGTTGTTGTTGTTGTTGTTGTTGTTGTTGTTATTATTATTATTATTATTATTATTATTATTATTATTATTATTATATGTAATTTTATCTAGATTTTAGAGTTTCTATGATGACGCCAAGTTCTGAACTTATTATACGAATAGCCAGAAAGATAATGTTGGACCCTTTTCTCTGGACCCTAATAGTCTACTTTTTCGTATTTTGTCTTTGAATGCGTCGACACTTTCATGTGTACAGTCAGTCATCTCTTCTTTCCCATTCTTGTAGCCTGCATGTGATAAATGTTTTGATCCCTAAACTGTTCTTTAATTTTACATTTTATTTCTAATCTAGCAAGTCAATTACATGTGATGATTTCATTTATTTTGTCTGGTTCTGCCTTAGAGCTTAGTGTTGGTGTAATTATTTTCTATTATTATTAGTATTAAAACTGCTATAAAAAAAGCACTGTATACTTAATTTTACACGGGAAGAATATGAAACTCAGAAGGGATTCTTTAAATGATTGATTTATTTTTCCAGCTTATCAAAGCGTTGTTGGTTATTTAATGAATTTAATAAATTTAATTCATCTGACAGGAATTCCAACATGGCTCTTAGACTTTTCATTCTGAACTGCTATCCATTTTAAAAACATTTTTCTGTATATGTGTATGGTGACTCACACATCCAGAACACTTTTTAAAACAAATTTGATAAAACTTGGTGAATGAAAAGAGGAAGAAAGGACAAATACGATGTGTAAGACAGAATGCATTGTTATCCGTAATAAACATCGCAGCGTGTGAGCTATATATTGAGACGTCAGACTAAAGCAGGTTTAGAAATTTAACTCAATCTTGTAGGCGCATGGGAATTGCGAAATATAGCTTCTAGAAACCAAGTAAAGTAATGATATAAGAAATATATTCAAAGAAATTACTAAATCTCCCACAGAAGGTAGTGACGGAGAGTGTGAATAAGGGACTAACCATAAACTTCAAGAGATTGCATAGTCATCAGTAAAAGGATGAGCCCGAAATGCGATTTCCAGGTCGGGAACATTAAAATCAAGCAAACTCGGAAGTTTAAATATCTGGGAAGCGTTCTGACAGCGGACAGCAAATGCCACACTGAGATCAGTAGACGTATTGGGATGGTCAAGAATGCATTCCAAATGCTGGGCGGATTATTGCGAGATAGCAGGATTTCTTTGGTAACAAAGAATAAATACTGAGCTGTTACGTGACATTTGTCCTTATTTACGACAGCGAATGTTGGACGATTGCATCAAAGAAGAAACTCGGGGCGACGCAGATGTGTTTCTACAGAAGGATGCTAAGGATATCATGGAGCGAGCGTTTGAGCAACGATGAGGTCTTAGAGAAAATGCAAACAAGGAGGAGGCTTATACTTAACATCAGGAAGAGGCAGCTGAAGTTCCTGGGACATATAATGAGGAAGGAGGGTCTGGAGAATCTGATACACATGGATCGAATAGAGGAAAAGAGAGACAAGGGAAACAACGCATGACATACCTAGTGGCTTTAAGCAAGTGGATGACAACGTGGTATGGTGGAGGTAACAGATGAAAAAAAACATGTTGAAAGCTACAAGGGATAGAGGGAGGTGGAGAAACATGATCGCCTACGTACTGAAAGGACATGGCACATATAAAGAAAAAGACTCGAAAACAAGTAAACGAATGCTAACAATGTATGTAAATGCAATGTAAGCAACAGAGATGTGGTTCTTCCGTCGAATATGGACAATAGCAAGCGATGAAAGAGGAAGTCTCAGGGGAAATAGGAACAATAAGAAAACTGATATAAAAGAAAAAAAACAAAATTTCGGAGACACAAATGTAAGAAATAGATCTGGCGAACTAAAAACGCACATGGTTTACCAAAGGCTAGAAATGCAGAGGAGAACAACGAGTAACTTAAAAGTGGAAAGATAAATGATTGAGTTTCGAAAGTTATTAAGAGCAAAAAAAAATTAAGGACGATGTGGAGTGTCATCATCATTCACATCCTGAAAGAAAAAGGATATAAAAAAATGAGAAAAAAAATGTTCATGCCCTAAAAAACCTATAAAGAAGCAAAATCTTGATTTTTTTTGTTTGATCCCCTAACTATGTTTTACAAATTCAAGACAAGTTTTATTTAACTCTTCGCTTATTTTTTATTCTAATTACTGCAATATGACGAACTCAGCTGAAGAAATAGGCGGATTATAGTCCGAATGTCGGCAGATGTATGTGTGTTGGAGATCTTTTCAAGACATACCAGCACGTCGTGACTTAAAGCTTGAGGTACCCTTATGTCAAGAAATGTTATAAAATGGTTTAAGTTGCCTTGAGTAGTGGTTGATTCGAACGACCACCTGCACTGACACTGAATACGCAGGAAATATTATTTATTTAAATGTAAGTTTATCTGTCTTTTCAAGACATTGCTACTCAGATGTTAGCGCAGTGAATAAGAGAAAGAGATAAATAAAACCGATGTGCTTTTGCCATGTGAATGCTTACATTCTAACACTTAAAACGGGGTTCTTTTTCCTTGTAATAACGGTTGCATTATAGTAACGCGTTGGAATAAAATGGCATTTATAAAGTTTTAATATATTCGAACCAAGAAAGCCTAATATATAATAATTATTGCGTTTCAAGTTTTTACAGGAATCTAAATTAACCACTAGAATCGTTGGGAAATGTAAAAAGATTTAACTCACTGACAAGCGTAAAAATATCCCTAAGGCTTTTGCATACTACAATATTATTGATGTCTTCGACTAACGTATTAGCCACAGCTGAAAATCAAATTCCCCTGGGAAGATCTTCTTCGGGTGTCACTTGAGGACATGGAAGATCATGGCTCTCTGGAATCAGCTAACCTGTTCTGCTTTTAATACGGTTTGTCTCTTTACTATCATAACCTCTCCTCATTTTAACATCAATTCACAGAATTTCGTCAGCAAGAGACAAGTTACCTCACTGTACCATTTGCCATCGATATGCCCTCTGAGTGTCGATTTTGCAAGGCTTCCTGCCACATTACACATTCCACAAATAACAGCTGTCTCTGCTTCTGAGTGAATGTGTCATTTTTGTTTATATTTTTTCTAATGATTTTCTTTATTCTCACACACTAAACCCACGGTGTTCTCAGTATCCTTCTGTAGAACCATATTTCTGTTCTTTTTTCAATCTTCTCTTGATCTATGAGGAAATTGCTCAATATTCACTTCCATCTAGACAGTTTGCTATTACATAGCATTTCAGCACCATTAATTTATTGTTTCTAACTAAATTTTCCTGTTTGTCAATACGTCCTTTATGTTTCGGAATGCGTCTATTACTGTTCCAATATATCTTCGGATTTCAGTGTCACATTTTCCATCATCCGTTAAAACACTTCCCAGATAATACAATTTCTGTACTTGCAAAAACCTATGCACTACATATTCTGAATATTTTCTTACATTTGATCCTGAATCCTTTCTTCTCGCTTTATTTTACTGTCTTGTGCAGGAGATCCTCTAGTATTTTTTACAGTGTATTTTTATAGTGTCATTTGCGTATCTTATGTTGCTTAGATTACACCCAGTAATATCATGCCCTGGTAGGATCTCCAACTCATTTACGATACTCTTCGCTGTAGAGGTGGAAGTTAAATAGTTTAGAAATTAGTGAGAAACTAACTCATTATATTTGCAGATATGTGTTTGATCCCATCTTGGTCATTGGATAATTACACTTCTTCTATGCGTCGAGTCCCTTCAGGACTTGGATGATCTTAGCTCCCCACAATTACCCATCATTCGTAATTGTTAATAAATTTTCTATTATTTAATCTTTCCTAAATCTTTGTTCCGCCATCCATTTACTCAAGCTCGTTAGGTAAATTATGCGTTTTCAATCTGACCTGTGAGGATCAAATTTTCCGGGTCCTTTTTCTTCATTATTTGTCCTAGCAAATTCACTTGTCTCTTTGATATATTAATTATAAGAGTCCTTTTTGTTTCTATTTTCTCTATTTTCGCTGCTCTCATGTTTCGTTTATGGTATGCTCGGCACCATTCTGTAGAACTATATTTCTGTTGCCTCAAATGGCTTCTTCGTCTGTGAGAAGCTTTGGTATTACACAACAGTCCAGTTCACTTCTTCGTTTCAAACGAAATAACACTGTCGCATAATACTTTATGTCGCTTTTGGAAAGCATCTATCGCTATTCCGGTGCACCTTCGGATCTCAGTGTCGCACTTTCTGTCCTCTATTAATTCACTTCCGAGATGTTTCAATTGTTGTTTCATCTTGGTATCTCAAATTTGTAATTTGGATGTTGGCTTGTTCTTTTTGCTAACAACTATGCAGTGGAGCCAATTACAACAGCAGTGTAAAAAGCAGCTTAATTTGATCTAAACTATAGATTTCGATACTAATTTGAGACTGCCGATCTGTATCGAAATAGAACATATGTCCATTATGTATTTTCTTGATTCAAATTAAAACTTGCATTTATATATATATATCTTTTTCTATCCTGGACTCTCATTTTATTTTCATAAAATAGGAGGAAGTACCATCATCGAATTAGAAAACTTCTATAATTTACCCACTTCACTTAGGTAATACATATTATATAAGTAATGCATGCATTAATTACTCTCAAGTTATCCACAAATCTTTTTTCCTACTTTTCGATGCATAAAATGCATAGAGAATGCGGAAATTGAAGCAACATTTACGTAAAATATCGCCAAGATCGATACTCAATTATCAAATATTTTCCTGGCGTGAAATATTAAATTAGTAGAGAAGGCGAAGAAACCGAACAGAGGTGAGTTGGTGAATTTACAGTTAACACTGTAGACACCAAAAAAAAACCCCAGAGATTGCCAATATATTAGGCACATCACGATAAAATAATGGTTAAGCGGTTAGTGTAGTTGACCATCTCTAATAACTACAAACTTTCATCATCTTTTGCTAACACAAACTGATGGCCTATTTTCGAAACCTGGTTAAAAAATATGATTACTTCGGCATGTAATAATAACCGTAGCTCGTCTAGTTGGCCAAATGCCGTATTCAGTTTGCTTGAGTATTTAAATATGTTACCTTTATTTTAACAATTTTATACTCATTTTTTAATATTTTCTCATTTAAAAGCTATTTTCTTTGACCTATTAATGCCCACCCTTCCAAAAATTGGATAACGGAAATTAATTCCTTAATTTACTAGGAATCTTTATGAAATGTGTGTAATTTAAACTGACCTTGTGTTATATTCGTTAGCAATGTGGGTGCACTGACGAATACCCTTTTTACGATATGTGCTAGGTTTTATCGCCCGTTTGTGGAAAGCCAGTTTTTTGCTTCCTAGTCACCTTCATTCTTCCAAAAATATAAATGAAACATCAATCGCCATCTTCTGCCTTCTTGAATCCTATTACTTCATTATTCTTTCCTCAGAAAATTCTTCTCATTATCTTTCCCTCCTCTACTCCCAGTGTCCTTCTGGAATTGTAGCCTTGCTTGGGGCTTAAACTATTAAAAAATAAATATGTTCCAGTACTGAGTTATGACTTGAACATTTTGAAATAAATATATATTATGTCTTACCAAGCACTTTTCTGTAAAAAGGATTTTAATGGTAATTAGATTTACTGGTATATATGTAGATTTTATATAACAGTAGTTTCAAGTTGTTCAATTTTTAGTCACTGTACACATTTTATTTTTTTGTCTGCATTTTTTTGCTTTGATAAGCGAGGACCGATAAACCAGTTTAGCGATTGGTGAACATTATATATATAGATATATATATATATATATATATATATATATATATATATATATATATATATATATATATATATGTGTGTGTGTGTGTGTGTGTGTGTGTGTGTGTGTGTGTGTGTGTGTGTGTTAAAAATACCATAATTTTATAATAAAATTGGTGTGGTAACAATAAGTATATAAACGGGTAATATCGACATAAGATAACGATTAACAAATAGCCGGCTAAACCAGTTTATTGGTCCGCACTTCTCCAAACTGCTTTGAAAACCAAATCTGCACACCGACTAGGAAAATATCAAAATTCAAGACAAATTTAATACCGAAATTTTTCATAAACTTATAATTAATACTAGATTTTTAGAAACTTTTATTAAATCCCTCATTTTAAAAACTTGTAATTAAGTTGAGAATTTATTCATAATTTTATAATTACATCGGATTTTACGGTGGCCATTAAAAGTTAACTATTCTTTGTTTATCGGCATACTAAGACCTTTTTGAGTTGCATATAATTTTGGTATTACCTACTCATATTTATTTTATGTTAATTATTTGATTTCTGTTGTGACTGTGATATATTCAAGAATAGAACCTAGTTTCTATGAGTTACAAGTTAACCTCCGTGAAAATGTTGTCGATGTAAGACCATTGTAAGAATTTAATTAAGGTAATTTAACTAGTTTGATAAAGAACTAGTTTGATAAAGAAAAATATTGGTTAATTATTATTAGCTGAAAACTGTTCAGAGTTAGTAATCAATCGTAATTAATCACCAGAATATTATCTACTTCAATAAACCATACACTTTAATGTAAGTATTACGTCATAATGATATATAAATATTTTAGGAGAAACATGCGTGAAAAACTGGTAGAATAATTAAATCTTTTTTTATTACAATGCTACGATTACACAAGCTCACGAACGAAAAATAGACAATGATTTTTTAATGTGGTTTGGATTTATAATCTAGTCAACCTCATTTAAATTATTTTTCTTTCTGTTTCCATGATTTTTGTTATTAAATACCCCACCTTGTGATAATTGGAAACCTGCCAAGAATGGAGAATCGTTGCAAGTACCTGGGATCAAATAAAGCATCGCTCTTCGTAAGACTTGGGGGCTATGGCGGTCGGTATTGCTTTTATATAGCCCGTATATAATGCGTTAAAAATTCTCTTTTTCTGTGCCGATAGCATAGAGATAACGGTCTCTGACTGATGTCAAATCCGTCGAGTTTCGAACC
>OZ038475.1:122027277-122047277 GCA_964036315.1 Acanthosepion esculentum
TTTTTTTAAAAAATCCACATTACAACCCAAAAAGTTTGCGGTACCTCTCTTCTTTTTATATATATATATATATATATATATATATATATATATATATATATATATATATATATATATATATATATATATATATATATATATATACATATATATATATATATATATATATATATATATATATATATATATATATATATATATATATATGTGCAGATCACTGTCCTCATCTTTGTTGTTGTTACATATTGGATTATATATCATTTCCTTATGTTTGAATTCTAGATTCCCAGTAGATTACCCAGATCGACAAATACTGAATCAGGAATCAGCCAAATGTTGTGATAGTAACAAAAATTATGGATATTAGTCTGAATTTAAACCATGTAAATATGACTCAGTATAAAACAAAAGAACATTTAACAAATAATTTGAAGGTGATTTTGCGAATAGATATTCTAATATAAAAAGAGAATTCATGTCCCTTGGCCGTAATATATTGATTAAATACAAAAACATGTAATCCTTTATATTGAATTGCATTTTTCAAAAGGTTATTAATTTTCGTTATTGAAACAGGTTAACATTGCATACAAGCTAACATCTCCAGTTATTGTTTCATTCAGGATACAAATTCAGACATGTGAAAATGACCTGTAAAGAAAATATACTCATATAAGATATTTGTGTTAATTATAAAGACTTTTATTCCAGCGTCCGTATTTGCAGCTTCATTTTGCTCTCTTACAATTAATAGGAACAAAAAATAAATATTTTAATGTATTTCTTTTATAAACGGTTCATATGATATCACATGTGTCATATAAAGCCAGGGCTTTGCATATCTGTAGTTGAAAAGAAATATAATTGTAGAGTTTGTCATTTGATTTTCATCACATTTTAACCTGTTCTCAAAAGGTTAACGTAAAATTGTTTGATAATTGCACAAAACACGCTACGTTGTATTTTCACGTGATCATTATGCTGGTTTTCTTAGAGTAGTGACTTTCCTAACACCGTGTATATCTTATAATGGCTAAGGTTGCACTCCGTCGTGGTGTAATATTTAGCAAGCTTGTCTTACTAAATCAGTTACGACTGAGTAGTGAGTTCGATCCACAGCGGGTGCCCCATACATTTGGCCTTATGCCACATCTAAGCAGCATGAGGAGATGACAGATATGTTATGGCGAAAGTGTGGATATTTTTTTTATTTAAAAAGTACAAATAGTTTGGAATAAAATTTTCAAAGTGTTTTGCCTCTCTGTTAATGAATCAAAACCAGGTCTCTCTTGAAGAATTTCAAAACTTCTTCTTCTTCTTCTTCTTCTTCTTAAATGATCCGTGTCCCTTCAGGACGTTGGCCATTATAGATCTACACAATCTCCTCTCCTTTGTAGGTTTGGTTTGGTTTGTCTTACGGCATGTCAATCGCAATGGGTTATTTAATGTCGACATTTTACTGCTGATATTATTTTTTTCAAAACTATGTTGCTGGTAATATTTTTTCCTACAAAAAAACTATTTCTGGTAATATTTTTCCTTCAAAAAATATATCCCTTGTAATACTTTTTCCAAATATGTATAGCTGGTAATAATGCATTTCTAGTAATAATATTTACAAAGTATTTTTGGTATTAAATCCTACTTTACACTTTCATAGTATTGCTTGTAATGTTTTTCCCTTCAAAAATCTATTGCAGGTAATATTTTTCCAAAAATGTATTGCTGGTAATATTTTGTTTGTAATAATTTTCCTTTAAAATATATTGCAGGCAATCATTCTTTCTTCACAAAATCATTGCCAGTAATAATTTCTCATTCAAAAATTGCATCTCCGATAAAAAAATTTCCTTCAAAACTATAATAATAATTTTCGTCAAAAATGTATTGCTGGCAATAATTTTTTCCTCCTAAATGTATTGTTGTTAAGAAGTTTTCGCTCAAGAAAATTATTGCTGGAATTAATACCTATTTTTTCACCTCCACAGCGTTTTGAACCCTATTTAGGTGTCAACTATTTGCCCATAGCTGGAACACTGACAGTTGCTACCACCCCGTGTCAGAGTAAACCTGGGAACACCAGCAATTAAGAGGTGCTTCCACACTCCTCAAAAGCTCCTGATCAGAGGCCTTGCTGCTGGACGTAGTTTATCGTCTTATCCAGGACGCTCATCTGTAGCTATTAATATATTTTCTCTCTTCTAAACCCAGTCGACTATTCATTTACACAAGCTCGCTAGGCAGGTTTTGCGTTGTTTTCAACAACGTTTGCATTCAATCTGACCTGTGCGTATTAAATTTTCCAAGCTCTCATTCCACACTGTATACTCTAGACAATTCAGTTGGCTGTTCCTGATCGTATGTATAAATGTCCTATTTATTTCTTTTTATCTAAAACTTCGTCGTTACTCAAATGTTCGGTCCATGACAATCTAAGTATCTTCCCCTATAGCAACTTAGCTGTTTATATTTTCTAAAATTGCCTATATATGAGATAAACCATGTTATCACTGTTTAAATTTAGCTCTCACCCAGTATTACCTTCTTACTTAGCATTTTGACAGTTTTTATTACGATGCCGTTTATGAGTTATCTCGCAACGATTCCGAGATTTGATCTTCTGATACAATTTTATCTACGGGCGTGAACAATTTTGTTCTACATTTTACAAAGACACTATTAATGCGAAAACAGTGTTAAAACATCAGTTTAAGCTGTAAATCAGCTCGTAAAAATATGTCCATCCGTAATTACGCTATTATAAAATTAGCGTTTAAAGTCAGATTTCATAAATGGCTTCTAGCAGTCAACGTTTCATTTATAGTAATTTTCCAAGCGTGGCTTAGATGTGGCACGAGACCGAAAGTATGGGGCACCCAGTGAGGATCGAACTCACTACTCAATGGTAAATTGTTCTAGCTAGACAAGCTTGCTAGCCACTACCACCTCGGGTTGCCCAACGTTTCATTTATAAACGTGTGTGTGTTGGTGTGTGCGTGAGTTATATTATTAGTATTTGCAATTTGCTTCGTAGCTGTGAGTAGCAAATGTCAACTGCAGCCATATGCTTTCTTGCCACGGCTTGGCACACCCCAGTTGAAATACGTTCCTTTACGTCTCTTTTAAGTGTGAACTCTGGCAACAATGGCAAATGCAAAGAGATCTCAGTCTGAAACGTATCCCATTAGCCTGAGTAACAAATTATAACTATTTACTCCGAGCAGCCTTTTGCAAACCCGTTTTCTCCTAGTCGGATCTTCATTACTCGCAAGTGAGCGATCCCGTCTCAACGCCTAAGCCAACACCGTATGCATGATGTTTCCGACTAAACGAACACTTGCAATTTTCTGTTAAAAATTTTCTGTGTAAATGTCATGGCTTCACTACGAGTTGCAAACCTGTAATTAGTTATCAGTCCTGTATTGTCTCTTGATGAAGAGTGCTAGATGTAATTATTTTCCACCTACTGTACAAGGTTAAAAATAAATTAGGGTAAATTTATCAATGAACCATTCGTTTGTTAATTGAATACTGCTACCATATCTGGTACTCCTTCTATATATCCCAAGTTACTTGACGGTTATCCAAAGAAAAGTCTGCAATGTAATTATGCCTGTGCTGTCATTTCCACTTCAGCCACTTTCTCACCACCGTGACGCTGTTTCTCTATGTCTATTCTATGAATAGTTTCTTAGTAATTATCCTGTTAAGCATTGGTACGTCGATTACATACATTTAACCCTAGAACACTAACCATGAGTATATTATACCCAGCGCAAATTTTCCGGTTTTTAATTACAATCTTCAGTACCTGATTTTCTTAAATAATATGTTTTAGAGTTTCTGTTAATGTTAACTCAAAGTACAAAGTTTGAAGTGCCTGCATGTAAAATATTTCAAATAAATATTTATATTTAATATGTTATTTTTATTTTTCATTTGATATACCCATGGTTAGTAGTGGTGTAACTTTAATTGATGGTTAGTGTTCTAGGGTTAAGCCTAGTAGCACATTAGTAACTAGGTCTCACCGTTTTACTGCTGAGAAAGCTAGTTGTAACAGCATGTTCCATTCTATTAATTTCTTTTCGCGCATTTTACGCCTGTTTGTTGCTCTCCTGCCTTTTACAATCTTCAAAACCATATTTCCAAACGTCAATCACCATTCCTATGTCATCCTGAATCTAATTCTTCTATTGTCTATTCTCTTTTCTAAAGTTTACTCATTCTCTTTCTCGGCCGGTAATCCCTCGGGTCTTAGTGGCATTGCCGCCTGACTTGAGGTGAAATGATTAATAAAACAAATGTAGACGTTCTTAATATCGGGGCTACTTTATTGCCATTGTGTGTAGACCGTTGCAGTAGTGTCTGGTGGGGCCTTCGATGACATGATCAAATGTCCTGACCTCTCATACAGAAGTGTTAACTTGTAGGGAAGACTCCCAAAGAGGTTTATTGATCATTAAATTTTCACCTCTTCAAATCCAAGGTCGAACTGTATCGGTGATACGCCCCTCATAATATTCAATTCTTAACCCGTCCTTGTACTCAATTGCAACAACATCATTATGTAAACCAATATTTTCCGTGGAACGTGCTATCTTGGAAAAACATACTATAAAAATTTTAGCCTGTGTCGAAATAGAACTCTTCAAAGAATCGCTAAATACTTTCTACATCACAGTCTACACTGATTTCTCTAACGTCTTCTCTTACGACATCACGTCTGATATGTTTGGTGATTAACAAAGTAAGTTTTCCTTTTAAACACTATTAATTGTTATTAAACTACAAGACTGAGAGTTTTATATGTGCCAAAACACAGTATCCCAAGACTTTCTGATAGCAGATGTTTTGACTTGCAAGCATAAATAAGATTTCTTGGAAAGAAATTCTATTGGCAGAATACACATGCATCTGGCAGTAAACAGCTTTACTTCTCGTCAAAATGTCGAGTAATCAAAGGAATCGTTAAAAAGAATGAAACGTTTTCAGATTCGACACATTAAAACGTCAAGCTGTTTGCCGAATGATGAAAATTATTGAGAAAAGGAAAGAAAAGGAAAATAGCGTTGAAAATAGCATTTACTAATCTTCAAATTAAACCACTATAACGACTGAATTATATAAATGATCGTCTCCGCAAATAAAATACGATAAAGATTGCAGTTGAGATAAGAACATTGGCTATCGAATACGCTAAAGTGATGAGCTGAGGAGGAGGTGTGAGAAAGAAGGTATGGTGAAGAAAATACAGACATGTCATTGATTCCACAGATGTCTCAGTGACGGCAATTAAAGTCAATTGTTAAAGCTTGCTTCAAATTTTTGATCAACTCGATAATTCTCCAACAGATTTGCAGATTTGAGGAGACAGTTTCAATGCATTTTTATACATTTTATTGCAAAAACAGAAAAAAAAGTCAAGAAAAATATAACAAACTTTGACGGTAATGGAGTAGGTTTATGTCTTTCCCGTAATCATCTCCATGTGATTTCTCGACAATTCATAATTTTTTTATTATTTACATTTTAGATTAATAAAAAAGTGTCACATCAGTATTATACTACATGTAGTATTACTTTATGATTCCACAATTCATTAACTAGCTGTTTTAAGTGTTCTGTACCAAAAGGCGATTATATCTCTCCACACTTTCTTTTCTATAATATATGTGAATGTTCATAAATGATTAGAAAATATATTGGTGTTTTAAATTCAGAGTTTTTTTATCCGACTGAGCCACGCTAGATATATCGGTCTAACGGGTTAATTAGGTTATAGCACTAAAGAGAAAGGGCTCATTCACGTCTTACTTACGAATATTCACACGAAATAAACGTAACAGAGATGCTAAGTGTGTGTGCGTGTGTGCGTGTGTGTGTGTGTGTGTGTGAATATAAAATATGGCACAGTGACAGTGAGTGGTAATTAAATAGCTCGATGCTCTTTAATTAGCATAGCTATAATTTATATTAATAAATATACATTTTCTTCTCCGTAGAACAACACTAAATTCCATGCACGATATGTCCGTCAGTTGATGATTTGAAACTGATAGCTGCATAATTTAAATAGTGCAATTTATAATATGTATTATACTTTTAGCAGTCCATTTATTTACGGGATGTAATAATAATAATAATAATAATAATAATGATAATAACAATATATATTTTTTCTTTCTTTAAATTATTAGCTCTGACTTTACATTGAGCTCTCAGGATCTCATCCTCCATGGGTTTACCCATAGGGATTACCAAGTTTTTCGTAACTTATATATATATATATATATATATATATATATATATATATATATATATATATATATATATATATATATACAAATACATATATATATCTACAATTTGAACACAAATATACGCATCTAATATCTAGTTCACAATATAATAATATGTACACAGAAAGCACGTGGTTAATTTCGCAAATACAAACCTATCGTCTTTGATATGTTGTATTTTTATAATAATGCTGCTTGTCCAAAATTAATAGGTTTAAATCTCATCGGCGCTTCTCATGATTATATATTTTTTTTTATTCTTTTGTGATGGTTAGATTATTCTTATAATTACTGCGCGATGTGCAATCTTTTCAGCCTTGTGCCTTGAGAAAACTTAGTGGTTTTGGATGGAGGTGTATTGTTTTATAAGCTTCAAGATGGGATAATTTCCGGCGTAGAATTTCAATTTCAGTCTTACATATATATATATATATATATATATATATATATATATATATATATATATGTGTGTGTGTGTGTGTGTGTGTGTATATATATATATGTGTGTGTGTGTGTGTGTGTGTATATATATGTGTGTGTGTGTGTGTGTAGGGGTGGATGTATGTATATTAATATACATACTACTGCTATTGAAACCGACATATTAGGTTTGTTAAAATAAAAACGGTGAGGTAATATATATTTATAAACTGTTAATGTCGAAATACACCAACGATCACTAATATACGGCTAAGCTTAATTGTTGCTCCTGTCTTACCAATATTGAGATTGTGGATAAAAATATACACATCGACTAAGAAAAAAAAATGAAAATTCAAGACCGATATTAGCAAAAAATTGTCACCCTACAGACGAAATACTTTAAGCCCAACAACCACTCCTTCTTCTTTCAAAGAAATGGCTGCGTGTCTTAATTTTACTTAATTTGCAATTAGACTTCCTCATCAATGAAAGCAAATCTGACCTATAAATCCAGTCACTATTTCTTACATAAAAAAATCAGTTATCATTGAACCTGTTGTATTAACACCCTTATGCAAAAAAAGGGAAAAAAAACATGTCTATCATCCACTTTCGAATAGTATTTTTTTGTTCAACAAATGTTTAATCCGATCCGGAAAGATATTCTACTTACATGTTATATAAGTTTGGTAATTTATCAATTTAGATGTCAATGTCCTGCTGATTATTTAGGTATAACTGGTCATTGTTTGGAAGTACGGATCGTCCAAAACGTACAAACCAATAATTGCAAGGGCAAGACACGCAATTTGCATGTATTTTTTTTTTGTGAAGAAGATGCAATCTTTTATCCTACACTATAACCAGAGATTTTCTTTTTCTATTCCCTTTCCAGATTGAAGCCTTTAACATCTGCTGATTTTAAAATTATGTAAGGGGTCTACGTCGTTCCAAATTACCAGAAGTGGAACTGCATCTTTATTTCGTATACCGCATTGTGTTAATATTGCTTTTGAGATGATCGATGATAAAGAATATGAGTCCGGTTTGAACTTGACCTTAGAGAAACGAGGGTCAACTTTCGTTATTCCTCTTCTTCCAATGGGTCGTTTAGTCCTCATGTATATGACTGAGTTTGTCTTGGTAACTTAGGTCTCTGGCCTGTAGCAAATTTACGACCGAAGGAGGACATCGGTTGCCCTGTCCTCTAGACGGACAAGACAAGTACACTCGAATACGTGGGTTATTTGCCCCATCATTAAGGGTGCTGGAGGTAAACGTTTTCTGGGTGTTGATGTTATCTGCCTGATAGTCAGGGATTCGAAACTTCGAGCAAGTTAGAAGGAGGATATCCTCTCAGCATGTGTATAATATCGAAACTATTTTACTGCTATTTTTCGCATGGTTTCTGGACAGTTCAGTAGTCTCCGGTGAGGCATCTCTCGATGCTGTGAGGATAGGTACTGTTACGGCAGTATCTCCGGGCAAGTCAAACCAGGATATTTATGCGTACATCTCCAATGGCTGTCTCTATCACTCTCTACTAGTCACCCACCAAACCATCCAAAACAAACATGAAATCAACTGAAAATGAACAGAACTATCAAATCCAACATCACAGAAAAAAGAAGAAAAGTAAACCCTTGTTAAACCATATCTTAAACCAATGTAAGCGATCTACGTTCCAAATTACCAGAAGTGGTACTCCATCTTCTCCATTCTAAAACTGACCTACTGTTTCTGTCTGGAAGGGGTACCAATGCCTGAATCTCATTGCACTAGTTCAGAATCCAGGGTTACTCGCCCATTATTACAAAATACGACCACCTTAATCGTCAAGGTCCGGGGCTTGGTGGCTACATCAAAGAGGGGATACCCTGTTGCTGGGACACAAAAAACGAGAACCCTGACCACCCGAATATGTATTTCCGCGTGGTATTTATCCATAGTACCACATTTATCTTTGCCTTGTATCGTCCTCAGGATAAATGGTTGGTAATCTTCGATCGAATATCAAAGAGTACTGGCAATATCCTAACTAAATTTCTCTCGGGCAAGTTTCGCGTATACGGTGTCTTCAATGTTCAACACAAAAAGTGGTTAGTCCAATGCAACAAATCCGATAAGGAAGACAGGTATTGCAGAGACTTCTCCATTGCATATGAACTAATCCAGGTCATTGAAGAACCCATCCGTGTCCCGGATGCGACAGGCGAAACTCCTCGAAATTTTTCTAACATCCGACTCCGACAAATGTTCAGTAAAGGTTTTAGTTGAGATTATTGCATAGTCAGTGACCATATTGACTCCTTAGCTATGACATCCACTGATTTACCGTTCCATCGAATGGATTTTCGCCATGCGGAGGTAGGCTAGGATAGTTTAGTGTCTTCTATGCCGGAAACGCCTTTCCCAAAATTATTCAAACAGTACGCCCCTAAAATGCTGCCCTAATCTCTGAATGGATAAATTCTGAAACGGAGTGTTTTTTACCCCAAAAGTAATTCCATGAAAACACAGTCACTCAGACCTGTTTCACCCCTGATTGCGCTGCGGCCATAGCTCACCAGAACGACTATTTCAAAATCTGTCGGAAAGAGCGATGCGGTCTGGCCCTTACTTCTTTCAGAACCGCCTGAAATCACTGTAACAGAGTCCTGGAAAAGGCAAAGATTATCTACGTGCGATCTGTCCAGTCCAAGTTTGAAAAGAAACAAATTGGATGTTGCAAATTCTGGAAGATCACCACCCAAATTATGAAGAGTGTCAAATCAGATGTGATTAGTATTAAAAATGGCCCCGAATTCATATCATCCCCGACAGACAAGACGAAGTTCTTCGCCTCGGTCTTTGCCTCAAACGCAACGTTAAATGACAAATGGAATCCCTTCCCTTACCTCCTACATCTCACTGAGCATACTCACAGTAATATATTCATTTCAGCAACAGAAGTCTCTAGACTTACAAAAGCCTTGTCGTTAAAAGAGCCCCTGTCCCAGACAAAATTCCAGTGGTCGTCTTTCACAATATCAACCCAGAATTGCCCCGATTCTAGCAAAGTTATATAAACGCTGATTGAAGGAGGAATCGTGCCCAAGCATGTGTAAAATCGCAATCTGATAGCCGGTTTTCAAGAACGCGTCAATCGATCCCCCTTCTAGTATAGACCCATTAGTCTCCTCAGCGTCATTATTAAGCTTTTTGGGGCCTTAATCAAAAAGAACTTGACGAGCACGTGAATAGGAAAAATCTCTTGTGCGACAAGCAGTATGGGTTTCGTTCAACCGATCCACTGCTGATGTCTTAACTGCCATTACACACAAAGATATTAAGGCCTTTGACACACATACCTCAGGAACAATATGATTAGATATGTCGAAGACATTCGGCAAGGTGTGGCACAATGTTTTGCAATGTTTTGTTACACAATCTCACCATATACAGAATCACTGAAAGAATTTTCTCTAGTATAAAATCATTCCTAAAAGGTTATTCACTGACGGTATTTTCCACTGGGAAATATCATGAGTGATACCTTGAGGCTAGCGGTTGGATGTCGGTTTCACTCACTAGTTTGGCTGTCAGTCTAAGATAACTATTCTTCTACAATTCACACATGACTTGACTTTTTGCAGAATAAAAAAGCATATTATTCTTTTGAGACCCATAATCTTTAATGTCATTGTTGTGGATTCCGGGATGAAATCCGATATCAATAAATAACAAACGTCAGGAATAGATAAGGAAAATAAATGTATTAACGTAATAATACAAACTGGTAATACGGGTTAGTAGATCCAGGAAATGCGGGTTAGTAGCAATGATATATATACAGTCTTGGTATTGAAGTATCGCGGTATGACTCCTTACTGAGTCTAGGTGCTCGTGACGATGACTCTTGTGCTACCCTCCTCTAATACTACTCGGATACAGACTTCTCGACTGTTTTAACGTACTCCCGGGTATTCACTGCTGGTAGTATATGTATACCTCGGTTGAGTTCTTTTTGGGTAAAAAGGGGAGACCCCTTAACAGTCATGAAAAAGGACATGGCAGTAAACTTATTGTTAAATTAGACGTATAATAGCATTTGCTATTCTTGGATATTTGTTCTTTAATACACACAATATATATATATATATATATATATATATATATATATATATATATATAGAGAGAGAGAGAGAGAGAGAGAGAGACACACACACACACACACAATATGGTAAGGACTTAAATATTCACCATATAATCGGTTATAAATTTATTTCAACACATATACATATATATAACTGACTCATCATATCGACTACATTTCATTAAATGATATAATTTTAGCCAGACAATCTGATGGCAAACGAGAACAAAAATAAAATAAAATAAAATAAACAATAAATAAATGAAGTAGCCAAATTAACTTACCTTATAAATAATGGAGGTTTAGACTATTAAAGAGAGAGATAAGTGGGGGAAGAAAAAATCTTTGTATATAAGAGTATAAACTGCATATTAGAGTAAGGGAAAGTAGGGAAAGATTTCATGGGTAAAGCTTTAACCACAACAAGTGTCATTATTATTATTATTATTATTATTATTATTATTATTATTGCAATAATACTAAAAATACTAAAATTATATATAATATATAAAAATACATATAAAAATATATAATGTAAAATACAATATATGAAAAATAGTTGAATAAATAAATGAGAATAATAATAATATGCGTAATAAAAATACCTATAATGTAAGCATATGTATGACATCCACATTACTTATTATATACATCTATATAAACACACACACATATATATTTATGCGCGACAGACATATCTATACACACAGACACAGACACAGACATATATATATATATATATATATATATATATATATATATATATGCATAGAATATATTGCCACCCACAGACACACTTTTTCGCTCTACCACAGCTCATCTGTGTAGATATACGTCCGGTTGCCTCTAGCTAACATCGAAACCCGGCTGAACTGGCCTCAATATATATAGATATATATATATATATATGTGGTTCAATTTCTGGCTTGTACGTTTGTATTTAATTATTTAAACTTTTTTTTCTCCCCGACATAGATTGCATCTGTGTCTGAAGCTGTTAGGAGTCTGTGAGTTTCTGATGAGGTTCCGTTAGACCTGTGGGAATTTTTTTGACACACACAAATATGCACACAAACACACATACATATACAAGTTTCCTTAAAAACAACAAAAGTTTTTTATTTATTTTTTCTTGTCTTAATTTTTTTTTATTTTCTGAACATAAATTGTGTCGAAATCGTCCAATTGTTCTGTATATCCCAGGGCTTTCGGCTATACTTTTAGCCATTAACAAGGAGGATTTTATTTGTACATTTACCTGAATATATGTATCTAGAGTTATTCAGAAAAAAACATTCGGACAATTTCTACATAATTTATGTCCTCAAGTGAAAAAGTACCTTCAACGAAAATGGAATAAAATTGTGATGGCTGCCCAAATATATATATATATATATATATATATATATATATATATATATATATATATATATATATTGTTTGTTTAGCAGCAAATGATCTTTAAGTCTAATTGTTTTCAAAACGACAGACGTTTTGTGTCGATTAAATATAATGATCGAAGTTTACAAGTTATGAATAATCCGTCTCAGACAATGAATAAAAATTCAGTCCGAAAAGTACAGGAAATATTGTCCAATGATTTCGACTTTTTTAAATCATCATCAGTGTAGGTACTGACAATAAAGGGTTTAAGACAAGGGTGTGTCTTTTCAGCAGATTTTTCAGCCTATACAGCGAAGCGATCCTGAGTAAACTGGAAGTCCTACTAGGATTTATTACTGGTGCCCGCATTCTTAACAAAATAAGATATGTAAAGAATACAGTGCTGATAGCAGAATAGAAAGAAAACTGCAAATTTCCTACGGAAGGTCGCGAAGTAGAGCCAGGATAGATGATTAAACAACAACCACAAGAAGATAGAATGCATATTTCTCAGCAAAATCATGATTCCAAAGTGCGAATTGCAAATTGGCGATACCAGTATCAAACAAGTCCGGAAATTTATATTCATGGGAAGTGATTTGACAAAGGATGAAATTTGGGACACTGAAATCTGAAGGCTTTTTTTGGATATACAAAGTTGCATTCCAAAAAATAAGCAAAGAACTAAAAAAAAAAGAAAAAAATTCGCTAGAAACAATGAAAAGATTTCTAAACTGCTATGTGATATATGTGATGTTGTGTTCCAATGACTGCTGGATAATCTCATCAAAGATGAAGAAGATACTTGAAAAAACAGCAATGTAGTTCTACAGAAGAATGCTGAGGATAACATGGACCGATCATGTGAGAAAAGATGAAGTTTTAGAGAAAATAGAAACAATGTGCTGAAAAGAAATTAAAAAGTCTCCAGCATAAGATAGATACGAAAAGTGTGAAGAAAGGACTAAGCTTAAACTACAAGAAAACATTTTGTTCTCATAAAAAGGTTTGAAAATTTTAGATATATCTTTAATAATTAAGCCGTTAGATTTGTTGTTGTAATAAAAAAATAGGCAAGGACTTTTTGGGTTACCTCATATATATATATGTATATATATGTGTGTGTGTGTGTGTGTGTGTGTGTGTGTGTGTGTGTGTGTGTGTGTGTGTGACAGAATGCTGACAGAAACACACGAAAATGGAAATAGATCTAAGAACACACAGGGGGTATTAAGACATTAAAAGATGAGATACCCACAATCAATTCATCACTTCTCAAAAAACAACCTTAATTGTTTTATGACCTTTCGCTCAGAACTCTTCACTGCCATTTAAAGAAAGACATTCGAATTACCAACACAAAAACAGAGAATGTCTCATATCGAGAATATTTAACATTGAAAAACATAAAGGAAAAAATTAATTATTCTTAATAATATGTTGAAATCTCCACCCTCTACCTGAAGACGGTCGTGAGACCAGAAACACGTGTTGTAAAATTATGAAAAATAAAGAATAATATTTTTTTAAAAAACCCATATTACAACAAAAAAAGTTTGCGGTACCTCTCTTCTTTTTAATATACACATCTTTCTCTCGTTGGAACCATTATAACCTCTTAATTATATATATATATATATATATATATATATATATAGAGAGTCGCCTGACGATTGCACTAGCATGAAACAGACTGTCGCCTCTAAGTGCTGACTTCTATGTCCACTTTTATATTTACACACGCTCTATCTCTGATATTGAGCACTTTACCCCATAAATATAGCACACTTTAAGACTATATTTCTGCATATATATATATATATATATATATATATATATGTGTGTGTGTGTGTGTGTGTGTGTGTGTGTGTGTGTGTGTGTGTGTGTGTGTGTGTGTGTGTGTGTGTGTGCAGTGCTTTTCGTATATCTCCAAGGAACAAGAATCCGTGAAAATCTAACAGTTTTCCTATTTGAATATATTTCTGAATCTTAATTCTTAAGTTACTTATTGGATAAGCTCATAATGAGTTTTTCGGTAATAAAATAACCGTAAATATTTTTCTCTGGCATCGTCATATAATTGCGCTCATCAACATTAACAATATACTGCACTAGTAATCATAAATATAAGTGAGGGGGCACAAATAGAAGGATTTGAAAATGAGAACGTTTCACTGAAACAAACTTCTATCTCCCCTTCCTTCCTTCCTTCTTTCCTTCCTTCTTTCCTTCCTGCCTTCCCTTCTTTCCTTACTTCCTTCCTTACCTTCCTTCCTTACCTTCCTTCCTCCCTTCCTTCCTTTCTCCCTTCCCCCTCCCTTCCTTCCTCTGAAACCAAGTAACTTGCCTAATACGTCTTTTCCGCCTGTACGCGCGATCAAAACTGGATAGTCCATTTTTTATCGGGTATTGGCAGTGTGTAACGATCGTTTTTGTTTCTTCTTTCTATTTTCTTTTTCTTCCATCTCCCTTTCTCTGTTTATTTCTTTCTTTCACTGAAACCAAGGCGCGTGTCTGATATATATTTCCGTTTTTCAACGAGATCCTAACAGAATAGTCTATCATTTATTAGGCATTGTCAGGGCGTAAGATACGTAAATACTAGCGAAGAAATAAAAAGAGGGACAAATGGAATTATAATAGTATATTAATTACGAGGGAACGTATAGCAATCTTAAAGTATTAATCAAAACGCCTGTTTTCTTGTTCGAAATGAAAAAAATATACCGAATTAAAAGGTCATTATATTCCAAGCAAAGCAGCCTACTTGAAATACGCCCTTAATTCCCAAAAGAATACAGATTTGCGACTTGTCACTATAAATTTGTGTTTTAAAAACTGAGAAAAAAAATCAATATATAATCAGTTTTGGCGGAAATATTCTAAATTATCTTCTAACTGAATATGAAAATGTTTACTCTAAATTGAAAAGTTACATTAAAGTAGGCAAATGTTACACAGAAACAGATGTGCCATTTTTAAGTAGTGAAAAGAATAAAATGAAAATTTGTGGAAGACAAGAAATTTTGTTACTCTAAATTGTTTTTTGTCAGTTCTTTATCTGTTCGAACTTCTCGCGTATTAGGCACTTAAAGAAAGGCTTTCAAATAATGTTACAAACGACATGATGAAAAAAGAAACAATAGTTTCCTTAGAGAAAAACACTCTTCATTTATACATAACAAGGCAGACATCTTTCCAGATTGGCAATAATAACGTCACAGACAGTTGTGAAAACGACTAGATTATAAGAAATTAATGAATGTTATTTGGAAAATCAGAACACGATGTTGATATAACTGTTTTAACTGAATCTGAACAAAAAGCTAATAACACAAATGTTTGGGACTCATCAGCAGTGCGCATCCACTACCGAGATTTTTGCATTCTGTTGAGGTTTCAGACTCGATGAATTACTTAATTATTTATTTATCAAATCCTCACAATAATTTCTATCATATATGTATATATGTATATATGTATGTGTGTATATATATGTGGGTGTGTGTATAGGTATATTCGTAAATTTAGGTAGGTATGTTTGTATATATATATATATATATATATATATATATATATATATATATATATATATGTGTGTGTATATGTGTGTATATGTGTATGTATATATGTATATATATATATATATGTGTGTATATATGTGTATATATTTCGTGTCATGCATATAGGATTACATGTGGTCTGTGTATGCAGATATGTGTATATATAAATGTAAGTATTTGTGTGTTCGTATATGTAATAAGTGTGAACATATGTAAAATATAGTAATATAAATACGTATACAGGTGTAGGTATTTATGATCATAGATCTTTTTTTGTGTATATATATATATATATATATATATATATATATATATATATATATATATATATATATATATATATATATATATATATGGAAAGTATTCTAAGGGAAGGACTTAAAGTTACTTCATTAACGTTTTATCTTATTTTCTGTTATTAGATTTGTGAGATTGAATTTTTTTTTTAGTCATCTGGAGGTAATTTCAGTTTACATTGATAAATTAATTTAAATATATTATTCTTTAATTATCAATATTGATAGTAAAATGTTAAAATTAGAAATATTTGTTTTTGATATTTAAACACTTAAGTCATCACCTAACGTTAAACATTAACTGTGAAATTTATGGAAAAATTTAAATAGACATAAATATAAATATGTGTAAAGATTTGAAAATATATTTGTAAGTATTGATATATGAATATACATAGGTACCTGTTTATATCGATACATGTGTATGTGTCTATGTGTGTAATTGCACATGTAAATGAACGTATGTATATATGTGTTTTACATAAGTGTATGTGTGGTATATATATATGTATATGATAAAACAAAGGTCTTTAATATTGCCTTCAAATATTGCTCCATCTTAATTTAAAACCTAAACATTAAGTAAAAAGATTACCCATCTAAAAATAGTCACACATTAAATTCATGAATTAGATTCAAACTGATAGAGATGTTACCTTAACAATCATTTGCAATAGTGAAAGATTAATATCAGGAAACTGTTATACTTTAAATAATTTTTTTAATGTACTTTCTATGAATGTGTTTTTAAATATACTACTTAAATCATATTAAATCCCTAAATTATTTGTAAAAGAGTTAAAAATTTAAATTGCTAACAAACATCAAATTAATTTCTTTGGTGATTTAAAAAAATTAAATTACTATCAAACATTAAAATCTTTCTTTACATAAATTGCTAAAAATTATCACCCCTCCTGTCTCTTAGTAAAGCCTAATGACAGCTTCTTTCTCTTTACTTCCCCCTTCTTTCTTTTTATTTTTTCTCTCTTCTCCTCCTTCTCTTTCAATATATCACTTCCGTTAAGTTAACCGATTAAATAGGTCAATGTCTGGTTCCTCGTCCCCTAATACTAAGTATGATAGATAGAAATATTAAAATAAACACTCTCTAAACTCGATCATGTCTCTCACATCACCCCTCATTACACTCTCTGTTAAATTACATAAACTTAATACTACCCGTCAAAAGTGTAAATGTTCATTTTCATTTTTCGATTCACCTTTTGGAAGTGTAGTCTGATGATCTAACGTCCTTTAAAAGGGCTATGGTGAAATAAATTATTACATGGAGCCTTAAAGTGGTCTGCTTTTTTAAATATATATATATATATATATATATATATATATATATATATATATATATATATATATATATATATATATATATATATATATATATATGAAACAGACTGTCGCCCCTAAGTGTTGACTTCTATGTTCACATTTATATTTACACACGCTCTATCTCTGATATTGAGCACTTTTTCCATAAATATAGCACACTTTAAGACTATATTTCTTTATATATATATATAGAGAGAGAGAGACAGAGACAGAGACAGAGACAGAGACAGACAGAGACAGAGAATATTTTAATATACTAATTAATGAAAATATATGAAACTTTCATATCTAGGATTGATTAGCAGAAAATGATTGATTGGAAGATAGATAGATAGATAGATAGATAGATAGATAGATAGATAACGTACATACTTATTTAGATAAATGGCATTGAATTCAATACAAAAATTATATACATACAAACCACATCAGTATCGGTCCATCATTACATAGTAATCAGTCTTTTCTTTCAGCATGATGAACTCTCAATGAGACACCTTGTCTGGCACCTCTATTTTAGAAGATCAGCTGAATACATTACACAAAGTCTTATATAAATACAAACCTATTTGTAAAAGAATCATGATAATGCTTGCCGATTTTATTTAATTATTTGAAAACGGCACTGTATATAAATTTGGTCTCTAAACCAGGTAGCTTTAAAAATTAGTTATACTTAAATCCTGATTGTACAGCCTGCAGTTTGCATTGGAGCAATCTAGAACAATTTATGTGATGCTAATAACTTTAAGATAGTGATCTTATGAGCTCAGTTCTAATTCTGTTAGATTTACTATGCGTAAAATCAATTCAACTTATAGGGCAAAATTTAACTATGAACGATTTTCCTGATTTCGTTTAACATTACTTTCCTAAGCGGAAGAGCTGTGAAATATTTTTTTGCAAATTTCTTATTCAGTTTTAAATCAAAAATTCCACTTCAAATTTATCAAACACTATCAAATAATTACAATCTGAAATGGATAAATTAAATTCACGAATTTAACTACGAAATGGGCAAACAAAATGCCATATTATCCATGCTATTTTTGTAAAACCTTCTTCTCATCTGAACGTAATTCGAAAATAGTATCACGAAATCATATATAAAAAATAAATGAAACTTAGTATTAAGAATTCCATTCAGGATAGTGATAAAAATCTGTTTATTTGAAATTCAAGTCACTATTTTCATGTCTTACAAATAGAGATGAGATATTTTAATTTCGGTTAGATTAAATAGTCAATGTTGTTATGTCCTGAATTTTACAGTCGTATATAAAGTGTGGATAATGTTAACTGTTAACCGTAAACCCAGGATATAGTTATTGTGACGTTCATGTTTCTTTTTAAATGGCATACCTCTTCATATTATATGGAGAAATATATTTTGAAAGAAGAAGAGGTGCTTTTGAAAGAAGAAGAGGTGGTTATTTGAGAGAGCTAGTGTCAATTGAAACATCACTCACATGTGAACAAATGTGGTGATGCAATATTTTATTATCTTATTATTATATATTATTATTATACTATATAATATTATAATATATATAATATATGTATAATATATATAATATATATAATATATATACAATATATATAATAAATATAATATATATATATATATTATTATAATATAATATAATAATATTATATATTATTATTATATTATGGTATTATTATCTTAAAATAGAAACAACAGTTTAAAAGAAGAGTTGTTTTTTTTTTGTTTTTTTTAATAATTAGCGTTTCACCCCAAACAAGGCGGGAAGCCACTAGCACGCAAGGGGTTACAGAGAATTGTAGCGAGAGCAAAGAGGAGTGATAGAGGAAAGGATGAAGAGAAGGATAGGGGATAGAAAAATAGGAATCTGAATACCTCGATTGACATTACATTTGAATACTTGGTGATTATAGCTATCAGGGAAACAGGAAAAGGTGATGGAATTCCACAGGGGAGAAGTGCAAGACATGAAGCTATTGGAGTAGAAGAGACGGCTACATTTAACAGTTTCGACATTGAAAGGCTGAGAGCGAGATGCCAGCCTAGTTGAACGCTTAAATTCACGAAGTCTGGGAACCAGCGATACCAGCTCATCGGAGCAGTTACCGTGAAAATATTTGTAAAAAAAGACAGAGGGAGGCAACGGTACGTCTATTAAAGAGCGACTGCAGATGAGATGCCAGATCAGGGCCAACTGCATTGCATGTCCGTATTTTATGAAGGACCTTAAAACACTTTTCCCGTAAATTATGTGGCGTTCAAAAGAAGGAACAACTAAGATTGCTGACGAACAATCATAGCGTGAAGTAAAACTTGAAACGGTTATTAGAGGACACGATATTTACCAAACGTGTGATACCAATGAAAAACTAGATTTTAGAAATGCATGCCGGAACATCTGAAGTTAAACGATGCGACAAGTTTGCCATCGATATATTCACACCTGATGATAAAAAGTTTGAATTATTTGGCCATGCTCCAGTAGATCTCTCGGCACGATTATGTCACTTCATCAAAGAAGACAATTAAAGATTTTGGCTTCCAACG
>OZ038475.1:122049777-122062277 GCA_964036315.1 Acanthosepion esculentum
TATTTTTTTCATATTTATTATCAAATATTACTTTATGGATTATCCGCAAAACAGTGTATATACATATATGAATCTTCACACATACGCAAACCCATATATGTTTTTATATGTCAAAAGCGAGTAAAAGCGAATGAAAAATAACTTTCCACGTGTTATGCAACCACCATGTTTAAGTATTCGTTTTTTTTTACTTTCTCATCAAAACAAACAATAATATTTCCAGTTTGAAGACTTAAATCATCAACGGTATATTTATAGAAAAAGTAAGTTGACTATACATACATAGATAAATAAATATATATATATATATATATATATATATTAATGAATGCATTTAGGTTATACATAGATCGGCGTAGATACGAGTAATGTCGTTGTAAATCGATATGTAGTCAATTGCGCTACCCGTAGAATATTAGAACATGAAACTGAAACAAGAATATTTTCAATCTAAAGTGGAATAAGTATCAGTAGAAACACACATACTCGTGTGTGTGTGTGTGTGTGTCTGTGTGTGTGTGTGTGTGTGTGTGTGTGTGTGTGTGTGTGTGTGTGTGTGTGTGTGTTGTGGTGGGTGCGTTTGTGCATTCTGTATCGTAACGAATAAATTCAATTGTTTACTAATCTCTGTTTTCATTTTCATGCAGATTACAGAGCCAGGTACGATTTGAATTGTGGAATATGGTATGCACGAAAATCTACAATGAAATCACCGGTAGAGTAACGAGAGGCTAACAAAGTCCAGTTTGGAGAAATAAATTGTAGGGTAGAAAACAGTTCATCACCTACAAGACCGCATAAATGAATTTGAAATCGATCTGGCCCGGAAAATCAAGATTGAACTTATCAGTTCTCCATTTTTGCTCTGGTCTGGTTTTCATGTAAATGCAGTCAGATACTTTCTGTAACGCTACAGGAAGTCAACCATTTCTGAACCCTACTTTAATATATATATATATATATATATATATATATATATATATATATATATATATATATATATATATATATATATCGAGTTCTCTCTGTCACTGTGTGTTTATCTAAAAATAAATACGCTTAAATTCTCCTTCATCCCTGCCGTGCGTCAACGGCTTAGTGGTAGAATCCCCGACTGGCATTAATTCAGTTGGGCTTCGATCCTAGCTAGAGACAAACGGACGTCTAACCACACTGATGAGCTGTGATACAGCGAAACAGTGTGTCTGTGGATGACAATATATATATATATATATATATATATATATATATATATATATATATATATATATATATATATATATGCTCTCGGGAAATCCGGTTGAGCTAAGAAAGTTTAATTTTAAAAACAGTGGCTCCCTATGCTATTAACGCATTGTCCTTCAAACGAAATGAGCTGTCCGGGCCACTGGCGTATTTCGTATAGAAAACGTTACAATTTCCCTTTCTCTCTACCCTGCGACGATAGCCTAGGTGTAGAATCTGGGAGTGAAGGCAAATCAGTCGGGTTTCGATCACGGCTTGAAGCAATCGGACGTCTAGTGAGTGAAGTGGGTGTGATACAGCAAAGTAGTCAGTCTGTGGATTAAAACACAAAACATGGAATTTAAAAAACAATCAATTAATGCATGAACAATCGAAAATAAATGACATCAATGTGCACAGATTTGAAAAAAGGAAAATACTTTAAATAAGATATTAATAAGGTGATTGTGAATTTGATACAAGTGTATATGCGCAGTTGTGTGAGACTTTATTCGTCAGACTGAGCGAAAGAACATGGCTAAGCGGAGACACATTTATCTACGTCTTGGAACAAAACGAATAAAAATAGGGAAGGAAGAAAATTATTTTTTATAGTCTACTTAAACAGCGCCGAAAACGATTGTTTGGCGAAGCCAGGTTGGCTTACACACAAATTCCCTCATTTTTCGTAGATTAAACTCAATAGAATGACTTAAATTATATTTTTCTATGATTACACAATGTCTAATTTCTTTTCTTCTGATACAAAATTCGTTTTGTCACTTGATGTCTTTGGTTGAGTCTTGGGACAGCATGTACTACAAAAAGCAAGGCAAAAGCAAATAATAATAATAATAATAATAATAATAATAATAATAATAATAATAATTATTATTATTATTATTATTATTATTATTATTATTATTATTATAATGACACTAAAGCATTGAAACTTTTAAACCAAGCGTGTAACCAAGCGTGTAATTTTGTGGCAGCCTTTACCACAAACACTTTTCCCGCCTTAAGATTTGGCAATAGGACTTGACGGCACCTCAATTAAAAACGTTCTTTTGGACCCTTCTATTCAGCTAGGTGCCAAATCTGGACAAGTTTCAAAACCATATCTTTGTGCAGACAAACACTTTTCTTTATAATGCATAGCCAGTGAATCGATCCAATATCGGTAATCATCATCTTTTGCGAGAGTAACGTCGCTGCCAGACAGGTTGTCGGCTTAAAGAATATTTGGGGGTTATTAAAGAGCCGATTTTACACAGAGGAATGCTCATTTAAAACTAGACATCTCCAAACGCGAGAATGACTCGGCAGAACAATTTAATTGGTTCTCAAAGATTTTCAACTTGGATTGCTAAACTTTTTTTTTTAACCGAAAGTGGAATACGAATTGACTCAGAATAAAACAAAGAAAAAATGATTATAATATTAATATTTTCTGACAATTATTGAATATTAAATTGAAGAAAGGTTGTAATCACATAATAAAAATAGAAAGTTATTCAGTAGAGGATATGAATTTAATTTCCTGGTTCGATTTATTGGATTTGATCATCGACATATAACCAAAACACTTATCGTCTGCTATAGGTCAGTAAATGTAATTATTTCACGTTACATATCATCCCCCTCTCACGTTGTATATATATATATATATATATATATATATATATATATATATATATATATATATATATATATATATATACATATATATATATATATATATATATATATATATATATATGAGTGTGTGTGTGCGTGTGTGTGCGTGTGTGTGAGTGTGTGTGCGTGTATAATCTACCGTTGTTTTCGATGAATGAAAGTACCGCAACCCTGTTCTTACAAGTGAACAGCCATATTTTCCGCAAATAAGATTTGATTATGTTGCTGAATGCTTCTGTAGAGCAAACCACACTTTTCGGAAGAAGCGGATATAAAGAACTGGTGCAAACAGGGCTATATAAGGTCCCCTAAGAGGCAACCTATAATTTCAAATTCACAGTTTTCTTTCTCCAAGATTGTTTATATATATAAGCACAGACACATATATATATATATGAGCACACACACATATATATAAGCATACACACATATACATATATATACACACACACAAAAGTGAACATAGAAATCAACACTTAGAGGCGACAGTCTGCTTCATGCTAGATGCAATCGTCAGACCACGATTCACATTTTATATTTACACACACTCTATCTCTGATATTGAGCACTTTATTCCATAAATATAGCATTATTTTTACACACACTCTATCTCTGATATTGAGCACTTTATTCCATAAATATAGCATTATATTTACACACACTCTATCTCTGATATTGAGCACTTTATTCCATAAATATAGCACACTTTAAGACTATATTTCTTCATATATATATATATATATATATATATATATATATAAAGTATATCTATTCAAACTCGGTAGGTGAAAAAACCTGGATAGCACAATTTTCAAATAAATTGGCATCCAAGAAAAAATGTAAAAAGAGATAAAGCACCAGAAACCTCTGAACAGGACGAAAGAAATTGTCCAGTACCTTAAATCTCTGGTACAAAAAAAAAAACAGCAAGTAATAAGTTAAAACGAAGAGTGGTCAATACACTAAGTAGAGCAAAATTTAAATAAATAAATCCTGATGATCCCATGTGGTGAAACCTAGGTAGGTATTACCCGGTTCATTAGGATTTATCATATATATATATATATATATATATATATATATATATATATATATATATATATATATATATATATATATACATATATATATATATATATATATATATATATATACATACATATATATATATATATATATATATACATACATATATATATATATATATATATGTGTGTGTGTGTGTGTGTGTGTGTGTGTGTGTGTGTGTGTGTGTGTGTGTGTTTGTATGTACGTGTTTGTACTTGTAAACAAACTGAAGTATTACAACTCGGTGCTATTGATCTAAATAGATGTCTGTGTTTCCGACTATAAATTTCAAAATGCGCATATACGCAAATTTAAAATGGTATACATATATATAATCTATCTATATATATATATATATATATATATATATATATATATATATATATATATGAGTGTGTGTGTGTGTGTGTGTGTGTGTGTGTGTGTGTGTGTGTGTGTGTGTACATGGGAAATATTTGTACACTGTGGAAGCGTAGATTTGTTTGCGAAATGGAACTAAGTTATCCCAGTATTACTGAATATTGCTTTTTAGGAAGTAACAAAACAAAAGGATTTTCTTTTCAATTGTTTTAAATAATCACTCAGTATTGATGTCATATTTGTAAATATCTGTGTAACTCATGAAACAATGTCTAAACGTTTTCTTACCTGAACATATATGTGTTTGTAAGCACAAGGAGATCAAAGAATGCGGAATTTAAAAGTGTTGCCTTAAGTCAACTTAATTTCACACTGAGCTACTACTTGGCATACAGTTTTCTAATCGAGTCTGTAACTTCTGCACTTAATGATTGATTCCTGCTACTTATCATGTGCCGACAAACATGTTTGTGATTAATAAATAGTATTTTTATATACTATATCCTTTTTATATCCTCACCCTTATCATTTTCTTGTATTTCTTTGTACAATGTAAATTTTCACTGTTTATTCTTCCCCTTAAACATTTTAAATAGGTCACTCGCCGATTCGTCTTATTCATTTGTGCTTTTAGCATATCGTGTTAGGCCTTATTGTTTTAAGGTTTCTTTCATCATGTATCAAAAATTGTAGGTATCAATTTCACAATGGTTGATAAAAAGATAGGTTTATATGTGCAATTTTGTCGTCTTTTGACTAAACCTGCTACTAAAACTGTTGTAATAATTCGAGAAATTCTCAATGAACGGAATTTTATTGAGGTAAATGACCCTAGTTGACCACCGAGTCGAACTTCAGCAAATTACAAAGATTATTGAGAAGATATTGAGGAGACAATCAAAGGTCATCATCGGACCATTAGTGTTGTACTTGTGGTGGGTGTTTATAATTGTAGTATACCTACGTAGGATAATGGGTATGTCCCCATTCACATAAATACAGTTGTAAATACAGTATGTTGGACTGCGGTTGGAGATTCGTCTCTGAATGTGCTGGTCAAACTCTCTGGCTCTGGGCAGCGAGGAACCCCAGACGAGTCTATGTCTAAAGCAGAGTCTTGTCTCGGGAAACGGCTACCCGACCCAGTTTTATAAAGGGTCTACGGGTAATTTTTGGCCGACCCTATGGGCTCTGATAACCGACATTATATTCGGCCTTGTACCACATCTGATCACGTGGGGCGATTGGTGATATACTGTCGTTGGAGATTCATTGTGGACTTCACTTAACTCACTTCTAGCAGTTGACTACTTCTTCTACGGGCCGCTGGCGAATCTTATATGTGTTGTTCTTGTCCTAAGTTTTAACGTTCATTACTAACATTCGTCTGATTATTTAATTCGTTACACTTCCCTAGGTTACAAAAATAGTGAAGTCGCTGCCATCGAATGGTAAAGGGTGATTTAAAAATGTAACGCATTTCTTCAACATTCGTACTTACTGCCATAAACGATGAAAAAAGAAACCGGTTATCTGATCTGTTGAATTATTTGCGTAAAGACGATCGAAACGAATATTTATTTTTCTTTCAATGTTGGGAAAATATTTTTTAAATTATTTCTTGACATTTTTGGTTTCGTGCGTCTTACTTTGTATATACGTGTCTTCGGATATGCATGAGATGTTCATAAAATTATTTTTGTCATCACATTATAGCGACGAGGAGTAAAAATGTTGCACAGAGAAGTTTATACGCACTAGTTGCATCTTGCCTAGGAAAAAGCGTTTTGCCGTCATTTTGCCATTGCGTTGGAATTTTTCTTTTATTCGGTTTCAAACGACTTCGCTCTGATGATATAACATAAAATTCTGAAATATTACTGAACATGTCCTCCTGCATCTTAAATACTTGAATAAACTTCAAGTGAACTCTCAGTATTGTAGATATTTACCATGGTCCCCTCCACTGAGACTGGAGGTGGCACAAGGACGGGTTTAATGTGGGAGCCCGAGCGAGTACACTCGGGCCAAGGATAAATATTCCCCAAGCCCCCGCAACCTTCGTTTGCGCTGGCCTCGGTGCGAGTACTGATCCTTCTCATAGTGCAATTAGACGGTATAGCCTCGGTATCTGTTCCCCAGGGATTGGCACCTTACAATGTAATTTTCCTCAGTTACGCCTCTGTTCTCCGACGGAGCTTCAACTGAGTCGCACTCTACCCGAAATTCGAATTTTATTAGTGCGAAAAGACATTATTAGTTTACATGATACTATTAATAATTTGTATACTAACGATACACTCACAAAGGGGATAATCGGGTTTGGTTTGTTTTACGGCATATCAACATCAAAGGGTTATTTAATGCCAACAAGATTTTTAATGCTGGTAATATTTTCTTCAAAAGTGTATTACTATATATATATATATATTTATTTTCAAAAATCTCCTGCTACTATTTTCTTTCAAATATGTATTGATACTAATTGTTTTTTTTTCAAAAATGTATTGCTGGTAATTCTTGTTTTCCAAAATGTATTGCTGGTAATTCTTGTTTTCCAAAATGTATTGCTGGTAATTCTTATTTTCCAAAATGTATTGCTGGTAATTCTTGTTTTCCAAAGTGTATTGCTGGTAATTCTTGTTTTCCAAAATGTATTGCTGGTAATTCTTATTTTCCAAAATGTATTGCTGGTAATTCTTGTTTTCCAAAATGTATTGCTGGTAATTCTTGTTTTCCAAAATGTATTGTTGGTAATTCTTGTTTTCCAAAATGTATTGCTGGTAATTCTTGTTTTCCAAAATGTATTGCTGGTAATTCTTGTTTTCCAAAATGTATTGCTGGTAATTCTTATTTTCCAAAATGTATTGCTGGTAATTCTTGTTTTCCAAAATGTATTGCTGGTAATTCTTGTTTTCCAAAATGTATTGCTGGTAATTCTTATTTTCCAAAATGTATTGCTGGTAATTCTTGTTTTCCAAAATGTATTGCTGGTAATTCTTGTTTTCCAAAATGTATTGTTGGTAATTCTTGTTTTCCAAAATGTATAGCTGGTAATTCTTGTTTTCCAAAATGTATTGCTGGTAATTCTTGTTTTCCAAAATGTATTGCTGGTAATTCTTGTTTTCCAAAATGTATTGCTGGTAATTCTTATTTTCCAAAATGTATTGCTGGTAATTCTTGTTTTCCAAAATGTATTGCTGGTAATTCTTGTTTTCCAAAATGTATTGTTGGTAATTCTTGTTTTCCAAAATGTATTGCTGGTAATTCTTGTTTTCCAAAATGTATTGCTGGTAATTCTTGTTTTCCAAAATGTATTGCTGGTAATTCTTATTTTCCAAAATGTATTGCTGGTAATTCTTGTTTTCCAAAATGTATTGCTGGTAATTCTTGTTTTCCAAAATGTATTGCTGGTAATTCTTATTTTCCAAAATGTATTGCTGGTAATTCTTGTTTTCCAAAATGTATTGCTGGTAATTCTTGTTTTCCAAAATGTATTGTTGGTAATTCTTGTTTTCCAAAATGTATTGCTGGTAATTCTTGTTTTCCAAAATGTATTGCTGGTAATTCTTGTTTTCCAAAATGTATTGCTGGTAATTCTTGTTTTCCAAAATGTATTGCTGGTAATTCTTATTTTCCAAAATGTATTGCTGGTAATTCTTGTTTTCCAAAATGTATTGCTGGTAATTCTTGTTTTCCAAAATGTATTGTTGGTAATTCTTGTTTTCCAAAATGTATTGCTGGTAATTCTTGTTTTCCAAAATGTATTGCTGGTAATTCTTGTTTTCCAAAATGTATTGCTGGTAATTCTTATTTTCCAAAATGTATTGCTGGTAATTCTTGTTTTCCAAAATGTATTGCTGGTAATTCTTGTTTTCCAAAATGTATTGCTGGTAATTCTTGTTTTCCAAAATGTATTGCTGGTAATTCTTGTTTTCCAAAATGTATTGTTGGTAATTCTTGTTTTCCAAAATGTATTGCTGGTAATTCTTGTTTTCCAAAATGTATTGCTGGTAATTCTTGTTTTCCAAAATGTATTGCTGGTAATTCTTATTTTCCAAAATGTATTGCTGGTAATTCTTGTTTTCCAAAATGTATTGCTGGTAATTCTTGTTTTCCAAAATGTATTGCTGGTAATTCTTGTTTTCCAAAATGTATTGCTGGTAATTCTTGTTTTCCAAAACGTATTGCTGGTAATTCTTGTTTTCCAAAATGTATTGCTGGTAATTCTTGTTTTCCAAAATGTATTGCTGGTAATTCTTGTTTTCCAAAATGTATTGCTGGTAATTCTTATTTTCCAAAATGTATTGCTGGTAATAATATTTTACAAAAATATATTGCTGGCATTAAAACCTATTTTTACACTTGCATAGTGTCTTGAACCTAGTTTAGGGGTTAACTATTTGCCCATAGTTGGGATCCTAACAGGTGCTACCACTCAGGGTAAGATGTACCTGGGGACAACAGCAATTACATAATAATTCAACGCACCTTCAATTCTCCTGATGAGTGGCCTTGCTGTTGGATGTAGTTTAATGTCTTACCCAGGACGCGGAGGTAGTTTATCGTCATAACCACAACGGTGATAATCCGGAATTAACCAGTTCTCATATTTTCTACCGTTTGCTAATACTTTGCGCTCAAGCTTTGGGGAAATATGTTTTATGTAACTGATATTCATGCAGTGTGAGGTGGCAACTGCAGGATTCTTTTCATAGGTACTACAGTTTGTACCGTGTTTGATTAATTCATACTGGTGGCGAAACCATGACCGTAGCAAATTATTCAACCAGCAGGTATTCCAAAGACTCTTCAGCCCCATACGCGATTACATGTTTAGATTTCAGAAATTCAAAATTTAAAAACTTTCAGCAGTTTTTTCGAAGTTGAGGTCTATTAATGTGATTTATTTAAATGGTGTTTAAGAAGCGTATTACAGACATGTCAGGATATAGTGCTAGACAGATGCAATTGAAAAATATGTAGCAAATATATATACAATGAGTAGCAATTTGGGTGTGTTAAAAAGATTATATTAGATCAAATTCCACCGTAGAAAAGGTTTGATTGACGTACAAAACACAATTCACGTAGATGGTAATGCACAGTTATTGAATAAAAATCGATATATATATATATATATATATATATATATATATATATATATATATTCACTCGTGTAGTTCACGGCTAATAACAAGCATGGAAGTTTTTTTCTCTTGATGATGATCACGCTGGCTGAAACTAATCGAGGAAGTTAATTGTAATAGTAAAAAAAATATTAATATACAACCCCTGTGTCAGAAAACATCAGCTATCTTAACCTAGGACATCTTCGCACGGCAGAAAGAAATATTAACGTATTTTTTTTCTATACAAAATACGCCAGAGATTTCAATTCATACTTACTTCAATTCCAAACAATTATTAATGCTTAATAAGAGTAGGAGCCGATATTTTAAAACACCCTTTCCCTAGCGAGCTCAACCGGATTTCCAGGAGCATATAGTAATCAACGGAAGGTTGTTTCGCTGTATCACAGCTCCTCAGTGTGGGTAGACGTCCGATTCTTTCAAGCCGGGACCGAAACCCGATTGATTTGACATCATATCTTACCGCTAGGCCACACACACACACACACACACACACACACACACACACACATATATATATATATATATATATATATATATATATATATATATATATATATATATATATATATATTATTGTTATTATTATTATAACATTTTTTAAAAATTAAGACTCCTTCGCTACATAAGAGTTCTCATGTTTAAAAAATGAGAGCCGGTACCCTCAATATAATTATTGAAATTAAGTTGAATTAAGGTATCGAGTCCCGTTTCATCCTCAAGCGAAAATTTAGGAATAAGCTATCCTGTGGTTACGCGTGTTTATAAGTATGGTCCTTTGCAACATTAATTACTATGGAAACGGTTGTGGCGGCCATTTTGGTTAGGTGGTCGAATAGTTAATTCTTATCTACAGATCAGTCACCTTCGAAAAGTTTAAGCCGGGGTAGAGTGCGGTATCTATTCTCTAGCTGATGGTGGCGGTCACTGTTTCGTTAGTTTAAAGCGAAAGATAGTTCGTGGCGGGACGGCAAGTCGTTAAGTGTCGAGAGGATTTTGTTGTATTTTATATTATATTATCTATCTCTTAATATCCTTATTCAAATGGCTGTCTCATATAAACGCGTTGCACTGAACTGAACTACAATTTGTTTTCACAGAGGGTTTTTTTTTTAATGAATGATTGGGCTAAGCTTTTAAGACTTTTATTAAACTATGGAATTTATTTATTTATCTATTTTTTATATGCTAATTATTTAATGCGAAAATTTTTTGATGTCGGCAAAAAACCGTTAACTCCTGTCTATGGTTTAATAACTTTTCATTATTTAAAAACTTAATGATGTGTACTTTTTTATGTAGGCATAAAGGGCATGGGTCATCCCAGGTTTTACAAGTTCTTGTTCTATTTATTATTTTCCATTTTACTTTTGGTCTTTTACGTGCCAAAAATATTGGGATAGAGATGTCTGATTTCTATTTTGAATATTGTTGAATGAGCTCTTGTGTTGTCTCCATCTAATTTTAAATTTATTCTTCGTTGACCCAATGTATATCCTGTCAGTGTTAGGACTCTCAATGGATGAGATAGTGCATTGGTATACCACGTATTTTGTGAGGCATTTATTTTCCAACCGGCAATCTTTAAGGTTTCTGCAGTCACATAATTTTTCATTATTTTTGTTTAATTTGAGTTTAGGATTTTTATTAATACTGTTTTGGCATGTGTGTTTTTCCAGGATTTTATTATTATGTTTTTTTATGATTCTTTCTAGGTTTTCCGTGCAGCAGTAACTTAATTTTAAGGTGTTTTATTAAAGATCTCGCTAAGTTTGCTATTAGTAGGAAAGTGATTTTCAATTGTTTTTCAATTCAATACTATAAACACGCGCGAATCACAATATAGCCTATTCCTAAATTTTCGCTTGAGGATGAAACAGGACTCAATACCTTAATTCAAATTAATTTTAATAATTGTATTGAGGGTTTCGGTTCTCGTTTTTGAAACAGGAGAACTCTTATGTAGCGAAGGAACATATTTTTTTAAAATTTTATAATATAAGCTCTACTTATGTATGGAGCACTGTCTTTTTAAAAATAAAAACAAAAATACTAAAGAACTCTGGATTATTTACCTAACGTGTTCTTTCCTATTTTCCTGCACACGCACACACACACACACCACACACACACACACACGCACACACACACACACATATATATATATATATTACCTCCACCGTCCCCATACTAGAATTACGTAGAGGGATCGTTTACAGCTTTAATCTGGTATGATCTTAATTTATTTAACAAGCTACAAATACCCGCACATGCTCACACATATTTCCTTCTTTTGTTTTTAAATTTGATGAAGACTGGAACGGCGAAACGCGTAATCAAATTTAGTTTCATATATATATATATATATATATATATATATATATATATATATATATATATATATATATATATATATATATATATATATATATATATATAATTCAGTACCGAATGACTGTATTAAATATACAATGTATATTTAGAAATATATATATATATATATTCACACACTTATATATATATATACATATATATATATGTATATATATAAATATATATATACATACAGATATATATATATATATATATATATATATATATATATATATATATATATATATATATATATATATATATATATATATATACACACAAAATATATTTGTATATTTCCAAATATACAATACACTGAATCGTATTGATTCCGTTTATATTACTTATATACCCGCTATTCCTGATAGGAAGAACTTTTACCTTATAGATATAACATAAAACTACATTTGATTATATATATATATATATATATATATATATATATATATATATATATATATATATATATATATATATATATATATATATATATATATAACCCGTTCTGGAAACGCTACGCTTTTTAGGGAGTGGTATTTTGCATATGATTTTATATAGTCCGACCGACAAGCCTGGACACATGTGGGGCAGTGCAATTGCCCGGGGACTCGTAGACACCCAAGATTAATATATTAACGTTAT